>JAPVLO010000687.1:0-190000 GCA_027257055.1 Cephalopachus bancanus
CAAATTCAAAAGGATCTGGTAAGTGTATTGTCATGGGATTTCAACAGGAAATCACTATTTCTGCCCTCTGGGAGATAGTAAAGAAGGTTGGAATACCGCTTCCTTTGAATGCTATCCAGATTCTCCTTCTGGAAGAAAATAAATGTTCCCTGGCTACTAGGAGTGGTGCCTGTAGAAAACCCTCAGCTGTCAGCAATTTCAGTGGTTGTTTTGGCTGAAGAGAGCTGCTTCACCCAAAGTCACATCCTTCTAGGGGTCAGCCTGCATCTAATAGCTGAATGACAGGGGACGTAGCTCTCTCCCCGCAACGTGAGACGACTATGAACAGCTATTCCATCTTCAAAGATCATCGTGTGGCAGACCAAGAGAGACATGACTTCTTCTCCCTCTACCCAATCCTATATCCTTCCCTTCCCTCCAACAGGTGTTGATCCCAGGGCCCTTTCTAATAAATCTCCTGTGTGCTTATCTCCATCTCAGAGTCTGCTTCCTAGAGAACTCAACCTGTAATGGGGTGAACCTTGGACACGGGTTGCAGGCAATTCCTACATTCACATTTTCCTCTATTTGAGCTCAGATGCTCAAAACAGCTTGGCCACTGGAAGAAAGTAGAGCCGTGAATATCCGGGTTTGTTTTATTTTTTAATTTATCTACAGAAAAATTCACTCTTTTTGGTATATAGTTCTATGAGTTTTGACAAATGAACTGAGTCATGTAACTATTACCACAGTCAAGATACAGAAGAATTCTCATTATCCCCCCCAAACTCCCTCATGCTATCCCTGTATAGTTTATTCCTCTACTCTGTCCTTAATTCCTGGCAACCACTAATCTGTTCTCTGTCAATATACTTATGCTTATTCCAGAATATCATATGGATGGAATCATACAGAATGTAGACTCTTCAGCTGACATCTTTCACACAGAACAAAGTTTTTGAGATTCAGTCATGTTGTTCTGTGTATCAATAGCGTGTTCCTTTTTATTGCTGAGTAGTGTTCCATTGTATGGTTCACCACAGTTGGTTTCTCCATTCACAAGTTGCTTCCAGTTTTTAGCAATTGTGGCTAAAACTGCTATAAACATTTGCATATAGGATTTTGTGTGAACATAAGTTTCCATTTCTTTGGGGAAAATATGTAGGCATGAAATTGATTGAACATGTGGTAAGTATAATTTTAACTTTATAAAAAACTGCCAAACTGTTTTTCCAAAGTAGCTGAGCCATCTCTACAGTCCAATTAGCAATGTATGAATGTTCCAGTTGCTCTACAACCGTGTGTGTGTGTGTGTGTGTGTGTGTGTGTGTGTGTGTGTGTGTGTCTTCCCAGAAGGGAAAGTGGAGAAGGACCTGATTAGATAGGTAGGAGTAGTGTGGCAGGAAGGAACATGACCAGCAGTTGATATTGTTGGTATTTTTAAGCCATTGTAATAGGTGTATCAGTGGTATTTCATTGTGGTTTTAATTTGCATTTTACTGTTGATGTTGAGCAGCTTGTTCATTTCCTTATAGGCATCTGCATATCTTCTTTGGTGCAGTGTCTGTTCAAATCTTTCTCCCATGCATATACTGAGTTTTTGTTTCCTCATTGTTTTGAGAGCTCTTTGTATATTCTGGATACAAATCCTTTGTTAGATGTTATTTACATTGTCTCCCAGTATTGTTTATATGTTCGTCCTTTTAACAGCATCTTCTGCATAGCAAAGTCTTTTAGTTTTTCATGAGGTCCAACTTATCAATTTTTTTCTGTGATAGATAGTGCTTTTGGTATCATATCTAAGAATTATTTGTCTAATCCCAGGGCACAAAGAATCTCACTCTGTCGCCCAGGCTGGATTGCAGTGACACACTCACAGCCACCGCAGCCTTGACCTGCTGGACTCAGGTGATCCTTCCACCTCAGCCTTCCAAGTAGCTGGAACTACAGGCATGCACCAACACGCCGGCTAATTTTTGTTGATTTATTGCAGAGCTGAGGTCTCGCCAAGTTGCCCGGGCTGGTCTCGAACCCCTGGGCTCAGGCAATCCTCTCATCTTGGCCTCCCAAAGTGCTGGGATTATAGGCATGAGCCACCGAGCCTGGCCAAGTGAATTTTTGTAAAAAGTGTTGGTTGATTTCTGGACTCCATTCAATTACATTGATCTATGTCTATCCTTTCACCAAAACCACACTGTCTTGATTACTGTAACTTTATAGTAAGTCTCAACATTAAGTAGTATGAATCTTCCAATTTTGTTCTTATTTTTAAAAATTGTTTCAAATATTTGAATTCCTTTGCCATTCCATGTAAATTTTAGAATCACCTTGCTGATATCTACAAAGAATCCTGCTGGGATTTGGGTTGGGATTGTGTTGAATCTATAGGTAACTCTTATTGAAATCTTAATAATATTGAGTCTTCTAATCCATGAACACAGTATATATCTTCATACCTTCATTGCTCTTTGATTTCTTTCATCATTGTTTTGTAGTTTTCAACACAAAGATCTAAGATATATTTGTTAAATTCACACCTAAGTATTTCATTTTTTGGTGTCATTGTAAGTAGTACTTGTGATACAGAGACCCACTAGTGTCTGTCCATGTTGTCACAGTCCCTAGAGAAGGGCATGGCAAGGGCACAAGCGCTCCCTTACATTCCTGAACAATATTCCTGAGAGCTAATAAAAGGTGCGCTTCCCCTTATCTCCTATGCAATCCCGGTGAGTAGCTTCCAGGGATCCTTGACTTCCCTGTAGTCTACACCCAATCAACTGAAAGTTGCAAAACTTTTACTCCCTTTTTCTGAGTGGTTATAAGTTTGAACAATATAGTGTCAATGTAACCTTAAGTCTTGTAACTTATGTAACTTTTGTATCAATGTAAATCGTAAGTTTTGTGATTTGTATAACTTTTGTGTAATGCATGATGTCTTAGGCCCTTTACTCTATGGCAAGTTTGATTACCGCTTCTGCAGGGCCCTACTGATAAAAGCTATAAGATACCTCTGATACCTGGCACCAGGAAATCTGGACTGAAAAATGTCACTATCAATAAATGTGACTGAAACTCAAGTTCTATACAATACTCTGCTGGTCATGTGGCTAATGTCTACGCACTAACAACTTATAAAAGTGAACTGTAAAAGCATGGGTGGTGAGCAGAGTCATTTTAGAAAGACTTTGAGTCTGGCTCTGCTCCCTGGATTCGAACTCAGAAATAAACTTCTTTGTACCAGTTTCCTGCCCCTTTGACTTATTGGTATCAAGGGGAGCAGCCGAGTATTACTCGGACCATATTACTTGTGGTGGGAAGAATAATAGTGCCTAAAGATATCCATATTCTGATCCCTGGAATCTCTGGCTATGTTACCTAACATGATGTGGTGGGCTGAATAGTGGCCCTCACGGATAGGACAAGTTGTCAAATCTCCTCCCTAACTTATTTTATAAATTTATCATGCTCTCAATAAAAATGCCAATAAACTTTTATTCTGGACCTAAACAAATGTTCTACTACTGTCTCAATAGGTCTTCAGCTTCAATCTCAATCCACTGAACCCCAGCAAAATTATTTTTGGAAGTCATTTCTACTAATATTATTCCCTCAATAAAAATTGTGTGGTTTGCTTTCAAAGATCAAATGTAAAAGTGCTTCTTCCCAGCAGTCAATCAGACAACAACAAATGCTTATTGAGCATCTACTATGTGCTTGTCACTATGATAAGCTCTGGCATTCAAGACTCTAGTGACATAATTTACAAGCCTTAAAGATTTAGATCTTTATCCAAAGACCACCTGAAAACCAGTAAGTGTTCGAGCAGAGGAATGGCATGACTGAAATACATCACTGACTCAAAATCAGAGGAGGACAACATAGAAACAGAGACTGGATAAGCAGTTTTTATGGTGGTCCAGGGTACAGTTGGTGGCCACCTGAGCTAAATCATAGCAGTGGCAACAAAGAGAAGTGAATGGAATGAAAGGACATTTAGGAGATGAAACCAACTAACTAGGCAATAGATTGGATTGAGGAAGGGGAACTGAGGAAAAGGGAGATGCCAAGAATGACTCCTATATTTCTGATGGCATAATAGAAGAGATGGTTTTGCCACTCACATGTTAAAATTGAGATGACCTTGAGGCAACCAAGAGGGCATGTCAAGTGGGTAACTAGATTTCTAGGTGTAGAGCCACAAGGAGAGGCCTGGACCATTGATTTGGAATCACTGGAGATTCCATAGAGTGAAAAGAATGGACTTAGGGCTGAGCCTTGAGGGATTATAACATTCTAACGTTGAAGGAGCTTCCCACAGCAACAAGGACAATGGTATTAACTTATAATACTTGAAACTAACTCCATGACATGCACTGTTCTGAGATTTTGCACACACACACACACACACACACACACACACAGAGAGAGAGAGAGAGAGAGAGAGAGAGAGAGAGAGAGAGAGAGAGAGTCATGCAACACTTAACAATGGGGTATGTCCTGAGAAATGTATCATTGGGTGATTCTGCTGTTACGCAAACATTCTAGTGTGTACTTAAACAAATCTGGGTGCCATAGCTTACTACATCCCAGGTTATATAGTGTAGCTTATTGCTCCAAGGCCACAAACCTGTATAGCACATGATTATACTGAATACTGTAGGCAACTATAACACTACGGTAAGTATTTGTGTATTTAAACATAGAAAAGATACAATAAAAATACAATATTACAATCGTATGGGCCTGCCCGCATATATATGGCTCTTCATTGACCAAAACATCATGTATCATGTGGTGTATGATTATATATATATTTTTTTCTTACAATAACCCTGCAGAATAGCTACTATCACCATCACTGTTTCACAAATGAGGCACAGAGAGTGACTTGCCTAAGAGGCACAGTGACTTGCCTAAGGCTATGGAGTTGTAAGTGGTGGAGCTGGCCTCTGAACTTGGATGGTCTCATTCCAAAGCCCAAACTCTCAAACGCAGTGCTCTGAAGGTGCAGGTATGAAATGGGAGGAGAATGGGGTGTGTGTGATGTCACAGAAGGTGAAAGAAAAGAGGGTCTGAGGGTGGTAGCTGTCAACAGTATTAAATGTTATTGATACATATGTACAATTACAATATGTCCATTAAAAATGTCATTGAATTAGTCCGACAACTCTCCCAAGAAGTTGTTCTCTGAGAAGTGGGCAGAGAAACCAGTGGCTGCAGGACATTCTGATTCGGTAAATATCTTTTGCTTATGTGTGTCAGAATAGGTTGAGTTATATTGTAGTAACTGGTAATTCCCAAATCTCACAACTCCAGGAGTCTGTGGGCACTAAAAATTATTCACATTTTACAAATGAGTAAATTGAGCCTCAGAATATCTGTAAAATGTGCAGGGTCCCCAGTTGGCAACATCTAAGGGATACAACGCTTAGAATTTCACAAAGTCTAGATCTTAACAACTAAATGCGCCGCATGAATGCAGCAGTACCTCCAAATCCCCTGGACCACCATGCAACGTGCAATCGCGTCCCTTCGTCTTAGTCAAGAAGTTCTCCATCCAGAACTCAGTAACACCCACTCCAGGACTGATGGGGGCGCTGGATGTAGATAGTGGTGAGTAGCTATCTGCTTAGGACAGAGATGGCCAGGCAGGGGACATTCAACAAAAAAGGCAATGGCGTTCTCCGGGTGGGGTCCACGTCCCGTTACTAAGTACATTGTGTACACACGAACCCCTCCTTTGCCTGAAGTCATTGATGAAGACTTGACTTCATCACCGAGGCGTTGGGGAAAGGTGGGGTCTGGCTCTGTGCGCTGGCGTCGCTACCCGGCGACAGCCCCGCCCAGATCTAGCAGAACCGAGGGCGAACCCGGGCAGGCAGAAAGGCGGGGAGAAGCTGCGGGGTTGAAGGCGGGGCGGGCGGCTGCCAAGCCGGCCAATAGGCGGCTCTCCAGAGGCTGAGCCGAGAGGGCAGGGGCGCCGCCACTAGCACCGCTGCCTTCCAAGTTTCTCCTTGTGGGTGCGCTGCCCCGCGGCTCCGCTCCTCCTGGCGCAGAGGGGCCGGGAGAGGCCAGAGGAGCTGACTCGGGACGGGATTTCCAAGGAACGGGGGAGGACCGGCCCCCGACCCGCTCTGGGGTGGAGAGGGGCGTCGGCGAACGATGAAGGGGCGGCGGCGGCGGCGCCGAGAGTACTGCAAGTTTGCGCTGCTGTTAGTGCTGTACACGCTGGTGCTGTTGCTCGTCCCCTCCGTACTGGACGGCGGCCGCGACGGGGACAAGGGCGCCGGGCACTGCCCCGGCCTGCAGCGCAGCCTGGGAGTCTGGAGCCTGGAGGCGGCGGCGGCCGGCGAACGCGAGCGGGGCACAGTGACGCGGCCAGACACTGAAGGGGGCGCGGGCCAGTACCCCGGTCCCCGGGCAACCTCAGCGGCGCTGTCGGGGAGGCGGTGTCTCGCGAGAAGCAACACATCTACGTGCATGCCACCTGGCGCACCGGCTCATCCTTCCTGGGCGAGCTCTTTAACCAACACCCGGACGTCTTCTACTTGTACGAGCCCATGTGGCATCTATGGCAGGCGCTGTATCCGGGCGACGCCGAGAGCCTGCAGGGCGCGCTGCGCGACATGCTGCGCTCGCTCTTCCGCTGCGACTTCTCTGTGCTTCGGCTGTATGCGCCGCCGGGGGACCCTGCTGCGCGCACCCCGGACGCGGCCAATCTCACCACGGCCACCCTCTTCCGCTGGCGAACCAACAAGGTCATCTGCTCGCCGCCTCTGTGCCCCGGCGCCCCCCGTGCCCGCGCCGAGGTGGGCCTCGTCGAGGACACCGCCTGCGAGCGCAGCTGCCCACCCGTGGCGCTACGCGCCCTGGAGGCCGAGTGCCGCAAGTACCCGGTGGTGGTCATCAAGGACGTGCGCCTACTGGACCTGGGCGTGCTGGTGCCCCTGCTGCGTGACCCGGGCCTCAACCTGAAGGTGGTGCAGCTTTTCCGCGACCCACGGGCTGTGCACAACTCGCGCCTCAAGTCTAGGCAGGGGCTGCTGCGCGAGAGCATCCAGGTGCTGCGCACCCGCCAGAGGGGCGACCGCTTCCACCGTGTGCTGCTGGCGCACGGCGTGGGCGCTCGCCCCGGGGCCAGTCCCGCGCGCTGCCCGCCGCGCCGCGCGCCGACTTCTTCCTGACCGGCGCGCTCGAGGTGATCTGCGAGGCCTGGCTGCGCGACCTACTGTTCGCGCGCGGCGCGCCCGCCTGGCTGCGGCGCCGCTACCTGAGGCTGCGCTACGAGGACCTGGTGCGGCAGCCGCGCGCCCAGCTGAGTCGCCTGCTGAGCTTCGCCGGGCTGCGCGCGCTTGCCGCGCTCGACGCCTTCGCGCTCAACATGACGCGCGGCGCGGCCTACGGCGCAGACCGGCCCTTCCACCTGTCGGCGCGCGATGCCCGCGAGGCGGTGCACGCCTGGCGCGAGCGCCTGAGCCGAGAGCAGGTGCGCCAGGTGGAGGCCGCCTGCGCTCCAGCCATGCGTCTGCTCGCCTACCCTCGCAGCGGAGAGGAGGGCGACGCGGAGCCGCCCGGGGACGGGGACACGCCGCTGGACACGGAGGCCGAAGGCGCCACGTAGTCCCCCACTCCTACCCCGGGGCGGATCCGGGTAAGGTGGCCCGGGGCAGGGCGGGGGTTGGGAGAGGTCTTCGGGGAGCCTGAATGGCCTGGGGTAGGCGAGGGTGAAGAGGGGAGGATGACATCCCGGATCCATCCTGTCAGGTCGTGTCCAAGAGGATGAGAAAATCCTGCTGGTAGAATTTGGAAGAGTCATCCGGACCTCCAGCTTAGTTCCCTGCCTCCTCAGAGGAGGATCCTGAGACAAGAGAGGATCCTTAAGTGTGACTGAGGCGGAGCCCAAGTCTCCGCACTCCCCGTCCGCTCTATGAAGTAGGAGGTATCAGAGGGCCAAGGAGAGCAGAGAGGGTTTGAAGTAGTCCTAATGGACCTTGAGACTGGGAATTGATGTGAGGAGGATAGGATTTCAGGAACCATTTGAGGCATTTGACTACGAAGTTCTCTTGATGCCAGTTTATCCTGTGAGGGAACTTTTTGCAGTGGTATTTGCTGGCACAGAGAAAACCAGAAGCGCAGTGGAAAGGTATTGGCTCGAAGCCTATCTATCCCTAATCTTTCTATTTCATATTTTTTCTTCCTTCCTTCCTCTCTCCCTCCCTCCTTCCCTTCGTCCTCTTCCTCCCTCCTTCTTCTCCTCCTTCTCCTCCTCCTCTCTCCTTTCTTCTTCTTTCTTCTTCTTCCTGTTGGAGTCTGGCTCTGTTGTCCAGGCTGGAGTTCAGTGACAAGATCATCGCTCACTGCAGCCTCAAACTCCTGTGCCCAAGCAATCCTCCCACCTGGGCCTTCCAAGTAGCTGGGACCACAGGCACGCACCACCATAACCAGCTAATTTTTAATTTTTATTAGTGAAAGGACCTCACGATGTTTGCCCAGGCTGGCATATTTTTTTCCTCTTTCTTTTTTTTTTTTTCTTTTTCTTTTTTTGAGTTGGAGTCTCACCCCATCACCCAGCAGGCTGGAGTGCAGTGGCACACTCAAGGCCACCCCAGCGTCGACCTGCTGGGCTCAGGCGATCCTTCTGCCTCAGCCTTCCAAGTAGCTGGAACTACAGGTGCACGCTACCATGCCCAGATAATTTATTATTAAAATTATTTATTGTGGAGATGAAGTCTCGCCAGTTTTCCCAACCTGTTCTTGAACCATGGGCTCAGGCAATCCCCTCACCTTGGCCTCCCAAAGTGCTGGGATTATAGGCTGGAGCCACCGCACCCAGCCTTTTCCTCTTTCTTATGTGCAGACTTCAAGGTCTTTCTCCTGAGTTACCAAGCATGCAGGCATAGTCAGGTGGGTTTTACAACACTTTTTGCACAATTTGTGTGTCTCAGGCACTGGTGAATTGGATAATAGACTTTGTTTTCCTCTTGCCCATGTGCACACCCCTCTCCTTCCCCCCTCTCCTTCACCTTCCTCCTCTCCCTTCCCCACTTCCGAGTGGCTGGCGTTTGCAGGATATTTGACCATATTCCGTTCACATCAGGTCACAAAAAGCTGCCTGGTCAGCTTCCTCTAGTCCGACAGGCCGTCAGGGTTGGGCTTCCCCCACTCCGCCCCATCCCTTTGAGAGATGGAGCCTTAGATTGGCAGTAGCAGTTTGTGACTACAGAAGCTTTGTGAAAAGCCCCTTTTTGGTTCTCTCTATGTAAAGTATATATCTGAAGTTACTAACGTGGGCTTAAATGATCTCAAAATGTGTTAAGTGTCCAGGTCAATGTATGGCCTGTAACACTGGGCTGAGGGAAGGTTTCTTTCTGCATGATGCTGACCATAGGAGTCTAGTTAGAGGCATGGGAATGTGTTTCCCCAAACTTTGTGTGAGTTGGAAGGGTGCCACCTTCTGCACTGTGCAGTCAGTCCAGAGGAGGAGGAAAAGCAGTGCTGGGTGGGCGGAAGTGACTTAAGTTTCCATTCATTATTTTATAGTATAATTCAGCATTCCCCTGGGATGAAACTCCGAGGACAAAGGTTGATGATGTTAATGAAGACAGATTTTGTTGTTACAGAGCCAGGGTTTCAGAGTGATTTCGGAAGCTGGCTAATTTTTCTCTCAGTAATCAACTGGTTTTCTTAGTCAGTTTCTGTAATTGCTAGGAAGTCTGTGTTCTTTCCTGATTTCCAGAGTGACGGAGGCACAGGGTGACTTGTCACATCTTAACAAAAACATCCTTTCATCTGCTAATCCTGTATTTACACATGTAACAAAATGGTCCTTAACCCTCCTTCACGGGCCTGAGGGAACTCCTCCCCTGGGTGAATGCTGCAGCATTTGATGACTTTAAGACATGACAATTTCCCAGAAACTTTTTCTTTTCTTTTTTTTTCATTTTTACTAAAATTTTTCTTGAGTATTGGCTGGGGTGAGGCAATAGAGAGAATAGAGAAGAGGATAGAGAACAGTCTTCACCCTCTAGGAAGTTAGAGTCTGTGCAGGTGACAGCGACTGTGGAGGAAGACACCAGCACTGCTGTTTGGAAGGCTGATGGAGCTTCCTTTGCAGAGCTGCAGGGACATCTGCAGCTTTAGACTCTTGCAGACTTTAGTGACTGAGTCCTTCCTCCCGCATTGGGCACACACCACCACCAAGTGGATTAAAATGCTTGTGTTTCTGTTTCCTAGGAAGATAACGTTACTTACCCACTGATGGGTTTTCCAAGTTTGTCACACTCTAGAGAAGGGAGAAGAGAAGGGGATGGATGCTTACTGAACATCTATGCTATGTACCATGCATTCAGTTAAGCATTGTACATATATTGTTATATATTGTTTTTCCAGATTAGAAATCTGAGACCCAGAGAAGTAATTTGCCCAAAGTTACATCTTAGGCTGCTGTGGGTGCAACAGTGTTCAGTGTTAGACTCCAGAGCTCTTAATTTCTCCATTATAACACACCTTACATAGCCCACACTTGGCATCCCCTGACAGCACTCCTGGCACCCAGTCAGGCTAGTGTGGGGCGGGAAATACACTTAATTTTGTCGCTAATATGTCCCACTGAACAAATAAAATATCCCTGAGCTGCTGACAGCAACTACACAGGAAAGCTGATGACTATATACAGCCAGCTTCTCCACAGGGCATCTCAGCATGCCCTTGGCTTAGCAATGTACAGAGACTACAGTGAATTAAACTGAGTAGCTTCTGGATGGACTATACCTGATAGCCAGGATTTGGTAGGGAGGGAGTCAGTGAGCTTTTTTGGGGGGGTAGGTGGGGACTGTAGCACCCCGAGCCAAGTCACCAAGGATTGGGGCCTTGTTTTATCTTTTATATCTTCTTGGCTTTTGTTCACTAGCTTATCTTACCACTGCTACAAGATGGTAGCCACAGCTCCAGGCATCACATCCTCATACAACTACACAGGGTTGTTCAAATGCAGAAAGGAAGGAAACTGGTTAGCTGGTAAGAGGTGGAGGGGGTTTCCCTCATGCTATGCTTTTTTAATCTGGTTGTAAAACCTTTTCCGGAACCCCCTACCCCAGCCAACTTCCCTTTATGTCTCATGGGCTAGAACTGAGTTACATGGCCTGTCCTAGCCCTATATTTGGTGAAAGGGAGTATCATGACTGGCTTACCAGCAATTTTTAGCCCTGGCTGAATAATACATACGATTGAGGAACTTTTTTTTTTTTTTTTTTTGAGTTGGAATCTCACTCTGTCCCCCAGACTGGAATGCAGTGGCACACTCATGGCCACCGCAGCCTCGGCCTGCTGGGCTCCCACGATCCTTCCACCTCAGCCTTCTGAGTAGCTGGAACTACAGGCGTGCGCTACCACGCCCAGCTAATTTTTGATTTATTGTAGAGACAAGGTCTCGCCAAGTTGCCCAGATGGGTCTCGAACCCCCAGGCTCAGGCAATCCACTTGCCTCAACCTCCCAAAGTGCTGGGATTACAGGCTGAGCCACCGAGCCCGGTCAGGAACTTTGTTTTTTTAATGCCAATGCATGCTGAATGCAGTGGCTCATGCCTGTAATCCCAGTAATTTGAGCAGCCAAGGCAGGATTGCTTGAGACTAGGAAGTTGGAGACCAGCTTGGGCAACATAACAAGACCCCATTTCTATTGAAAAAATATATAAAAATTAGTCAAGCGTGGTGGTGCACACCTATAGTCTTAGCTACTCATGAGTTGGTGGCTGCAGTGGGCTATGATTTTGCCACTGCACTTCAGCTTGTCTCTCTCTCTGTGTCTTTTATTTTATTTTATTTTTTGCGTTGGAGTCTCACTCTGCCGCTCAGGCGATCCTTTTGCCTCAGCCTTCCAAGTAGCTGGAACTACAGGCATGGGCCACCATGCATGGCTAATTTTTTTTAATTGCTCATGTTGGTCTCAAATCCTCTCGCCTCGACCTTCCAAAGTGCTGGAATTACAGACTTGAACCACCATGCCCGGCCAAGCCTGTTTCTCTTTTTTAAAAAAAAAAAAAAAGCCAATGCCTGAGCTTCACGCCCAGAGATTCTGATTTAATTAGTTTGGAGTGGGATCCCCAGACCCAGGCATTGGGATGTTTGAAAGGCTTCCAACGTGATTCTACTGTACAGCTAAAACAGAACCACTAGCTCAGAGCAGTCATGATCATTGTCCCCTGGGCCAGGTGACTGCCACCAGGTGACTACCACAGGAGCAAAATCAGAATGAGGAATAAAGACAGCAAACTGCTGCCATAGTGACTTATGTGAAAGAATTTGGAGCTGTGAAGTGCCAAGCAAATGTAGGCTGTTATTACGGAAAGGAGAAAATGTCTTAAATTACATATGGGCCCATTTATCACCCTCTCACGTGCCTTCAAATGCTTTGGTGTACAGACGTAGCTCATTCTCCAATAATCCACACTATCCACTACTGTTCAGAACAGACTAATGTGCTGTCCTATCCTTAACCTCTGCCCTTGGTAGGTCCCAAGATTTCTTCACCATAGGCATTTAAGGCAACTTTGTCTTTGTTCTTGACAAGGTATATGCATCCTTTGAAAGAAATCAAGAAAGGAGGCAAATGCCCTGTAATTTAAGCCCTAACAATCAGGAAGCTTTCTTTCTACAGAAGTCATCCAAACAGGAGAAGAAATGACCAGTCACCACCAAATCATTGTGAAAGTCATTCTATTTTAATCAGGAGACTGAGCCCCAAGCGTTTTATATAGGCTTATGTATAAATATCACTGAAAAGAGAACCTATTGCTTAAATACAGACTGCTAAAGAATGGACATTTTTGAAACATTTCTCCTATATAGAATCTCTCATTAAAATTTGTTCAAACTCCAAATAGTAAATCAACCTGGGTGCTGTGTTTGAACCAGAAGGCTGGAGTTAGGAAGCATGTGTGTATGTACATAGATAGGTAACTAAATGGCAGAGCTGCAATAAGATGTGAACAAATTTTAAAACACACCCATGTCCAGATCAGTATTGCCCCTTGTGAGGTTAATGCTATCTTTGATCAAGACATTCTTGGAACTCCCACTTGGGCTGGCAGGCCCAAGTCCTTCCCTGGCAGGACCCCTCAGTTGATGGCGGAGTTGTTGTTTAGGAAAAGTCAAGGCTCCTCAGGTCTGGTGAGTGAGGCAGGGGAGGCAGCTGGTTCTGAAAAGTGAGGGGTAGGCATGAAATAGTAACAGTTGTTCCTTGATTCATATGAAGACAGTTTTTATATGAGGGCAAAGGAACCCAGGCTTCAGGCCTAGTTCTCCTGGTTACTACTACCTGGGCAAGTCCCTAAACCTTTTTGGCTTTAGTGTTCTCACCAATGAGAAGTAGAGGTTGAATTAAGGGAATTTCCGAGGTTTGTGGTGCTAAGGGGAGGTGACATATATTGAGTGCCTATTTTGTGCACTGTGTTACTTGCCTAATGCAATTGTCTTAGTTAGTCCTCATCTCTGTGAGGTAGGTAGTATCCCCGTTTTATGGATGGTGCAACAAGCTCAGAGAAGTTAGGTAATTGTTAAGGATAATACAGCCAGAGGATTAAAATCAAATGCTCTTTGCTTTTTAAATTAGTATTTTTTTAATGTATAGAAACAATAGAAGCACATGGTGAAAATAGAGGTTAATGGTATTGAAGAGTATAAAATACCTGCCGGTCTCACTTCCTAGAAGCAACCACAACATTTCTTGTGGTATATGTCTAGAAATGTTTTATGCAAATTCAAACAGAAAATGTAGCCTTTTGTATACACAAATGGGATTGAACTATATTGTTCTGTACTTTTTTCACTTAACGCTTTGAAAATCTTCCCATAGGCTGGGCATGGTGGCTCATGCCTATAATCCCAGCACTTTGGGAGGCCGAGGTGAGAGGATTGCCTGAGCCCAGGGGTTCGAGACCAGGCTGAGCAATTTGGTGAGACCTTATCTCTACAATAAATCAAAAAATTAGCCAGGCGTGGTGGTGTGTGCCTGTAGTTCCAGCTACTTGAAAGGCTGAGGTGGAAGGATCACCTGAGCCCAGCAGGTCGAGGCTGCGGTGGTCGTGAGCGTGCCATTGCACTTCAGCCTAGGTAACAGAGTGGGACTCCAACTCAGAAAAAGGAAAAGAAAATCCCCCCATATTATGTGCTTTTTAAATGACTGTATTGTATTTCATTGTAGAAATGTATTATAACAAATTTAACTAGTTCCTGGTTCTATACTCTAGGAGATTTAGGTTATTCTAGTTTTTTTGCTATATTTCATTGCATTTTTATTAGCATCCTTATATTTGCATGCATGTGAGTATATCTGTCAGAAAAATTCCTATAGTAGACTGACCTAATGTAGTGAAAGGTGTATGCTTTTTCCATTTTGAGGGGTAAAGTTCTTCAGAGTTGCACCAATTTCATTCCCACCTGCAGGTTTTTGGAGCGTCTGTTTCCCAGACTTTCAACAACATGGATTTTATTTAATTTTTTCATCTTGGCTAGTCTGATGAGTGGAAAAAACTTGCTGCTTGCACTCTGGCTCTCTCTAAGCCTACACTTCATCTCTGATGATGAATGATGGTCTCATACCTCAGGTTGTGGTAACTGGAATGCGGAGATAAAATTAACTTCTGAGCCCTTATGCAGTCCACATGTTTTTGGAAAGTGTCATTTTTTGTGATTACTTTGAGGTACTGGATACATTTTGATATAAAAAGTAGTATTCCTTTATAAAAGCACACTTCCACAGGATGTCAGGTTTTAGCAAGTTTCTTGTTCGGGTGGCATTCTTTTGGTAATA
Source organism: Cephalopachus bancanus (assembly GCA_027257055.1). Classification (NCBI taxonomy): domain Eukaryota; kingdom Metazoa; phylum Chordata; class Mammalia; order Primates; family Tarsiidae; genus Cephalopachus; species Cephalopachus bancanus. The sequence goes on from JAPVLO010000687.1 coordinate 14,789, forward strand.
TTGCAGTGAAATATACCTATGGAACATCAATAATTTGAAGACACTATCACTGGGGAAATTAAGCTGATTTACTTAATTAATTAAAGAGGTTAAAGAGCAGTGGTGTGATCATAGCTCACTGCAGCCTTGACCTCCTGGTCCCAAGCCATCCTCCAGCCTCAGCCGCCCAAGTACCTGGGACTACAGGCATGCCCACCATACTCAACTAGTTTTAAATTTTATTTTGTAGAGACAGGGTCTCACTATGTTGCCCAGGCTGGTCTCAAAGGCCTCAAGTGATCCTTATGCTGTGCCTCCCAAAGTGTTGGGATTATAGGCATGAGCCACCACTCCCAGCTCAGGCTGATTTTAAATAAAGTTTCACCCTTTATTTAAAGGGTGCTCCTGTGAACACTTTCTCTGTTCTCCTGAGAACACTTTTTCTGGTATTAGTGGGATAAAGTGCAGAAGTGCCCATTTATAGTTTTTGAGGCATAATTTTTTTTCTTTTTTTCAGTCTGGGCAGAGATTTTCTTCCCATGAATACAAATATAAATAGTTGGGAGTGATGCTTTTAAAAAAGCATTTACAAACAGCTGATTTAAAATTCTTCAGTATGCCTCATCTCAGCATGAGCATCCCAGAAAGAATGAAACTTAAGGAGTTAAACTGGCCATACTTTTTTGTGTCTGATGTTCCAATTGAACAAGGTGACTTAATAAATGGACCTCTCTCTTTGTGAGGCCTCTTGGCTCCTCAGCCTCTTGCTTCATAGTGGAACTAAAAGGAACTTGCTCTATTGAAAGAAGCATTTCTGCTGAGGTGCAGTATAGAATAAGAACAGTAGGGACTAAGAAACAGCTCTGGCCCAAGTTCAAGAATACAGGCAAGTGAGAACTGTTGGAAGCTGAACAGGAAGCAGCTTCAATTGGCGAAAAGTTGCAGAGCTCAGTGATGTCTTCATGAGTAGAATCCTTCAGCTTTGCTCCCCACCCTCTGTTGGCACCCAGGCACCAAGCCAGTGACCAGGTCTGAAATTTTCTGCAGCTTACCTTGTTCATATTTAAGATCATCCTGCTGGATGCTATGAATAAATTATAGCATCAGTTGATGGTGAATTTTTTTATTGATATAATATGTGTACATATTTATAGGGTACATGTGAGTACTTGCTACAGGCACTGACTGTGTAATGATCAAGTCAGGGTATTTGGGGTGTCCGTCACCTTGAGTATTTTCTTTTTTCTTGAGTTGGAGTCTCACTCTGTCACCCAGGCCGGAGTGCAGTGGCACAATCATGGCTCACTGCAGCCTCCATCTCCTGGGCTCAGGTGATCCTTCTGGCTCAGCCTCTCAAGTTGCTGGGACTACAGGCATGTGGCACCATGCCCTGCTAATTTATTTTATTTTATTGTAGAGACGAAGTCTCACTATGTCGCCCAGCCTGGTCTCAAACACTTAGACTCAAGTAATCCTCCTGCCTCGGCCTCCCAAAGTGCTGGGATTACAGGTATAAGCCACTTGCCTGTCCTGAGTATTTATAATTTCTGTGTGTTAGGAATATTTTAAGTCCTCTCTTCTGCTATTTTGAAGTATAGTACACACTGTTGCTAACTATAGTCACCCTACTCTAATGAACATTCTATCTATCCTTCTATCTAACTGTATGTTTGTACCCATTCATCAACCCCTCTTCAATCCCCACCCCATCCCCACCCACGCACCCTTCCCATCATTCTACTCTCTACCTCCATGAGATCAACCTTTTTCTTTTTGGCTCCTACATATGAGTGGAGGACATGTGATATTTGTCTTTCTGTGCCTGGCTTATTTCACTTAACATAAAGAACGTAGTTCTGATGGTGAATATTTTTTTATTAGGAGGTTAAGAGACTGTGAAAGAGAACTAACACATTTTGTCTCAGTGATGACTATACTCTGAGCCAGCAGACTCTCTTTCCCCTGAAATGGACAGGAGCAGCAAGGACTTTGCTGTAGAGTCTCATTTGGAAAATAGCCACTGAGGTAGACATGTTTCGCTTACGGAATCGAAGCCCTTTCTGGAAACATTACCTTCAAGCAGGAGTGTTAAGGGGTGCACCAGAAGATGCAGGGTAGTCTCTGTGTTGGTCAGTAAGAAGTCTTAAGTATGGCCTGAAATCCAACTGCTTGGAGGGAGTGCTTGTTTGATTAATAGAACTGGGTCACGGCATCCAGCAGGCTGGAAGCAGAGGAAGTCTAATTGAACATCTGAAGTATGTGATTCTGCCCTGAGACAGAACATCACAGAAACATTTATAGGTATGGGGAGTCAATCCAGGGTCAAGACTGTGAGTTCTTTAGTAAAGATAATGAAGTGAGAAAAGTTATGAGCAGCCCCAAGAGGGAACTGAGAGGCTAATTGAAGAAATCATTCCATATAGATAGATAAGGCAGACATTAGGAAAAAGTGCCCTAGAGCTTTGAGGTCATTTTCCCATGACTGAGAGCAAACTTTCTCAAAAAAGTCTACTGTCTCGAAGAAGTTATAGGAACAGTAAGCCAAAAATACTAAAATCAACACAATATTTTAAAAATAGGACTTCCTTGCAACCAGCCAAGAGCTGATATATGTTAAGTATACAAATTTTAGAAGCAATAAAAGTAGATGCTGTCTCTTGCTGTAATAAAGGATATCACCAAATGTAATAAAGGGAGAAAAATACATTTTCCAGGCTCTACAAATAGCAAAAAAGTTACTTTGTTGTCTTTCTGCACTGTTCCCCTTCCCGGCTGCTAGGAATTGCAAAGAGGACAATTTTGCAAAAAGGAGATGGTTGGCTAAAAATAAACACACACACACCCCTCTCCCAAAGAATAGCAAAATTCCTAACATTATTGAATGCCTTTTAAAGTAATTTTACTTCATTTCTCAACAGTCAAAAGGGGAAGAGAAATCATTTTGAGCTCAGGAAAAATCCATATCTTGATCCTAGATGGGCAATCTCCAGGAATCCTGCCGGCCGGCGGGGGGTTGGGGGGACTGGCCTACATGACCCCATTTTTGTGCCAACATGAACCTTCTGTAGGCCATGGAACCATCTTACTCCCGCTAGACTGTGGACAGGAAAGGCTAGGAACGGGTGGACCAAACATACGGCCTAACTCTGCGGGGAGAGATACCTAAAGTGATTGGCTGGACTTCGGCTGGTCCACAGACTTTGTACACTGACTGGCCATCCAAACCCGGGACTCCTAAAGCTGATCAAGGGCTGTCTCAGTGCATGGGAGAGATCTGAGGGGATCTTCAGCCCCTCATTTGATCGAGAACCTCTGCAGGGGACCAAATGGCTGCCCAAATTGCAGGTCTAAGCTCCAGGTCCCTTCCCAGCTCCGTGCCCTTTTGAATCCCTCCCACCCCCACTTGGTGGATGGCAAACATCTGCAGGTGGCCTGTCCAAATATATATTATCAAGTACTGAGTCAGTTCCTTTATTGGAGTTGGGAGCAACTTTACTCACAAAAGCAACTATGTACGCCAACTAAAATTATATCTGAGCAGCTCAATGAAAGGAAAAAACAAAAGTCAACCAGCAAATTTAGCTGTTTCCAGTATTAGTACTGGGTTCTCAAGCGAGCTCAAAAATTTGGGAAATTTTTAGCTGGGGTGGGTATCATAAAATTGGAGAAATGTTATTATCTTATTCTATTCTTCTGGGGGAAATATAATGGCCATTTGATTTTGCCCTGGCTGACACTGGCCTTGAATGACTCACATAAGTTGAGGTTTTACTCTGAGTTCTTCCCATGGTGGGCAGGGCGGCGGGAGTGTGTGTTTGCTCATCTCTACACTGGGGCCAGGTAGGTGGCTTCTCCCCTAGTTTCTCCCCCAACTCCCTAGCCCAGAATTTCGTCTGTTTTTGTTTTGTCTGTTGGTTTTTGTTTCATTTTGTTTTGACTCAGCCCTGGGTTTTGGGTTTTTTTTTTAATTTTTTACCTGAGTTGAGAGTTATTTCAAGTGGAATAGAAGTGAAACTGTTATTGACTAGTTGAAAGTATAACTCGCACCCTCTGCCATTGCCACTTAATTTTTCAGAGCGAGTCTGGAAATTTGTAATATTTATGCCATTTAAAGTACATTTCTAGGCTATTTGGAGGTACAATTATAGTAGCAAACTAAATGTTTCCTATTACATTTTGATTTGGAGTCACAGTGAGGGAAGGTACTTTGACATTTCTGGTATTTCAAATATTATTTTAACATTACCCCAAGCAGCTCCCTTAAAAAAAAAAAAAACAGTAATTCCGGCTACTTGGAAGGCTGAGGTGGAAGGATCGCCGGAGCCCAGCAGGTCGAGGCTGCTGCGGTGGCCGAGAGCGGCCACTGCACTCCAGTCTGGGCGACAGAGTGAGACTCCGACTCAAAAAAAAACAAAAACAAAAAAAACCCTTAATGACTCTATTGTCGTAAACATTGTCAGTCATTTCCGTTTTCCTTGGCACTGTATTTCACTGATTTGAGGTGAAAACAGGAAGGTTAAGAAAGCTTAAACTGAGTTAACAGATAAGCTTAGACATTAACATCATCCACAGAGTGTGGTTCCAGGTTAGGATGCTGGAAGACGACCCCACAAGGACACATCACCATTGAAAAGGAGGCTAAAGCACTTCCTCAGCCCATTTGTTCTGAAGTTGGTCTAGGAGGAAGGCTTTAAAATAGGCTGGAAAATAATCCAGCCAATGATAACGGGACCTGCTGAATACCCGGAAATCTCAGCTCTCTCAAGTGCGAAGTGCCAGCACCAGATTTTAGCATCTGTGAAGTAGCTTTTGGTTGTCAACCCCAGGGCACCTCACCTGGCGCAATGTGTGGGCAGAGAGTGGATACCTCAGAGTCACAGGTACAGACCTTTTGGAGGTGAGACCAAGAAAAACTTGAAGGGAGAAATGGCAGGTCAGAATTGAAAGTGCAATTCAACAAGTAAGTAGAAGTGAGGTGTCCATGTAAGTTCCCAGATCCACTTGGGAGGCCCAGGGCCTGACCTGAAATGGGGGACAGAAATGCCACTGAGCATTTAGTTGAATCTTCTGTTTTCTAACTTTAAAGCCAGCAGGAAGTTGATTCTTCCCTCTTCCCCATCCCCCACTTCAAAGGTTGAAAAAAGTATTATCAAAATGCTAAGTGTGTCTTCCTGAGTTATTCTGCTGTAGCCCAGGGAGCTTCAGCTGAGCCAACTGCGTGCAGTCCAGGCTCCGTAGACCTGGAGTGAACCCCAAATTGAAGTTTCCCTTTGATGGCAGTGAGGCTATTAGTAGGTCAACCAGCTGCATTTAGGGCTTGGCTGGTAGTTAAAACACTCGGGGTAACTGTAGCACAGTTGATAAAATACACTTAACTCATTAAAGTATGACTTTGAATCTTTAAATACATAATCTGTTTATTAAAAGGTGAAAGCCAATTTGTGAATTATTTGAGTATTGAGGAATGACCTCACACTTCAATGCCATATATATATTTGAGTTGGAGTCTCACTCCGTCGCCCAGGCTGGAGTGCAGTAGCATGCTCATGGCCACCCCAGTGTCGACCCGCTGGTCTCCAGCGATCCTTCCGCCTCAGCCTTCTAAGTAGCCAGAACCACAGGCGTGGGTTACCTTGCCCGGCTATTTTTTGATTTATTGTAGAGACGAGGTCTCACCAAATTGCCCGGGCTGGACTCGAACCCGCGGGCTCAGGCAATCCACTCGCCTCGGCCTCCCAGAGTGCTGGGATTACAGACTGAGCCACTGAGCCCAGCCCACATATTTTTAAAAAAACCCTTTTATATATGCTTTCAAAATAATGACACACAAAAACCTCTATGATTCTTGAAATTAATTGCATGAATTTTTTTATTATCATTTTTCTATTATCATACAGGATGGGTCTTTGAATAGTTCTGACTTACAAATAAACAGAAGGGTCTATGCTTGTTTCAGATGGTAAAAAAAAAAGTAGCAAACATTTTCATTCTCCCCAAACTCTAGGTAAGTGGAAATCGTTTTAACCAAGAAGTTTAATAGCTTAAAATGTAATTATTCCTTGTCAAACATCTTGCAGCAGGAAAAAAGGACAATGCTAGCTGCTTGGTAACTGTAGTTGGCTGGTAAACTGAGGGTTTGGGTTTTAAATATGCACCCAAAGTTAAATATTTTATTGCTCCATATGAACAGAGCACCATAATTTTAAGAAGAATTAGGGTCTGGAGTGAATTAAATTCTTAATCCTTTATCTAAGATACTAGGGAATATTGCACTAAGAATTCATGGCATGTTTGTGTTTTAAATACAACAAAAAATATTGAGAAATGGTAGGAAATTAGCTAATAGTTTATTTAGGATCTACTTGGGGGCTACAGACCTCATGAAGGTGCAAGTCAGAACTGGAAGATATATAAGTATCCCTAACCTGGTTCAGTGACATTCAGGAACTAGAGGCCAACACGGGAGAGTGGGAACCCATTCCCAGTGCCTAGTGTGTAGAAAGAAAGAGCCCTGTGAGGTTGCAGCCTATGTGCTACCTAGCCTATATTAGTAGAACTTCAATTAAGTTCTTCGAATACCCCACAGGCAGTAATAGTTCTTTCAGTGTGCTTGTCTCTCTTCTCCTCCCACCTTGCACTGACAGTGATTTGATTAAAAACTAGAATGAAAAGTAGCTTCTCAGGTCAGTAAAATAATTTTTAAAGAAGACTTTTAGGTCAGGCACACTGGCTCATGCCTGTAATCCCAGCACTTTGGGAAGCCAAGGCAAGACCAGGACTTCAAGAACAGCCTGGGCGACATAGCAAGACTCCTCCTCTACTAAAAACAAGAAAAAAAGTTTAGCCAGGTATGGTGGTGTACCCCTGTAGTCCCAGCTACTCAGGAGGTTGAGGCAGGAAAATCCCTTGAGCCCAGGAGTTCAACGCTGCAGTGGACTTTGATCATGCCACTGCACTCCAGCCTGGGAAATATAGCAAGACCCTGACGAAACAAACAAACAAACTTTTAATAAAAGGATACAAAAGAGTGCTTATGGGTCCAGAGGTTGGGCTGGTAGTACTCTCCATAAACATTTGTTGGGAAATGGGATGTGACCTGGCAACGTTTAGCACTTGGTTAGTCATTGACAAAACCATCCTGAGTTACTGCCAAGTTGATTTCCCGGTTTTTTGTTTTGTTTTGTTTTGGTTGGAGTCTCACTCCATCACCCAGGCTGGAGTGCAGTGGCAAGTTCACGGCCACCCCAGCGTCGACCTGCTGGGCTCTGGCGATCCTCGGCCTCAGCCTTCCAAGTAGCTGGAACTACAGGCACGCGCTACCATGCCCGGCTCATTTTTGATCTATTTATTGTGGAGATGAGGGCTTGCCAAGTTTCCCAGGCTGGTCTCGAACCCGCGGATTCAGGCAATCCACTCGCCTCGGCCTCCCAAAGTGCTGGGATTACAGGCTGAGCCACCAAGCCCGGCCTATTTCCCGGTTTTTAAAGCAACCCAAGTGAAGAGCTGAACATAATGCACAAAGAAAAAATGACAGAACGTTTTTAAAAACTTTTTATCTTGAAATAATTATATACTCACAGGAAGTTGCAAAAACAGTACTTCATCTAGCTTCACCCAAAGGAATATCTATCTTATGTGTAATCAATAGCAACACCAGGAAATTGACATTGGTGAAATCTCATAAAGATATTATTCAGTTTTTAGCAGTTTTTACATGCACTCATTTTGTGTGTGCGCATAGATCTGTGTAAACATGACTACAATCAAGACACAAAACTGTTCTGTCAGCACAAAGAATCTCTTGAGCTACCTCGTTATAGTTACACACCCTACCCCATCCCACTCTTTCACTGGCAGACACTAATCTGTTCTCTATCTCTGTAATTGTTATTTCAAAAATGTTATATAAATGGAATCATACAATATGTAACCTTGAGGTTGGCTTTTTTCAGTCCGTGTAATTCTCTGGAGATTTATCCAGGTTGTCTTGTTTAATAACAGTTTGTTCCTCGGCCGGGCATGGTGGCTCAAGCCTGTAATCCCAGCACTTTGGGAGGCCGAGATGAGAGAATTGCCTGAGCCCAGGAGTTTGAGACCAGCCTGGGCAATTTGGTGAGACCTCGTCTCTACAATAAATCAAAAAATTAGCTGGAGGTGGTAGCACACATCTGTAGTTCCAGCTACTTGGAAGGCTGAGGCGAAAGGATACCCGGAGCCCAGCAGGTTGATGCTGGGGTGGCCATGAGCATACCACTGCACTCCACCCTGGGTGACAGAGTAAGACTCTGACTCAAAAAAAAAAAAATAGTTCGTTCCTCTTCATTGCTGAGTATCATTCCATGGTGTGGTTGTACCCGAGTTTGTTTAACCATTCATCTGATTGAAGAACACTTGGATTGTTGTCAGTTTTTTGGCTATTATGAATAAAGCTTCCATGAATATTTGTGTACAGGTTTTTATGTGCACATAAATTTTCATTTCTCTGGATGAATGCCCAGGAATGCAGTTGCTGGATTGTATAGTAAAAGTATGTTTACAGTAAGATACCTACATACAAACCTTCAAGTTGTGAACTTTCAAAGATGTGAATGTATGTTCACATGTCCAATCACTAAGTTAGTTCACGTGTCTGGTAATGTACTGTAAAATTAAAAATGTTTTATTTCTGTTTGTTATGTATTATTTGTGTGAAAAGTATTATACACCTATTATAGGACAGTACTATATAGCCGATTGTGTCAGTTGGGTATCTAGGCTAACTTTGTTGGACTTACAAACAGATTGGACGTACGAACATGCTCTTGGGATGAAACTCGTTCGTATGTAGGGGACTTACTGTAGGTTTATAAGAAACTACCAAACTTTCCAGAGTGGCTGTACCCTTTTACATTCCCACCAACAATGTATGAGAGATAAAATTTCTGGACCTCCTCACCAGCATTCGGTATTGTTGCTATATTTTATTATAGCCATTCTAACAGGTATTTAGTGATATCTCATTGTGGTTTTGATTTGCATTTTCCTAATGGCTGGTGATGCTGAACATCTTTTCATGTGCTTATTTGCTATCCATATCTTCTCTTAGGTGAAATGTTGGTTCAGTTGTTTTGCCCATTTTCTTTCTTTTTTTTTTTTTTTTGAGTTGGAGTCTCACTCTGTCGCCCAGACTGGAGTGCAGTGGCCACTCCCAGCCACCGCAGCCTCGACCTGCTGGGCTCCGGCAATCCTTCCGCCTCAGCCTTCCAAGTAGCCGGAATTACAGGCACGCGCTACCACACCCGGCTGATTCTTTTTATTTATTGTAGAGATGAGGTCTCGCTGCCCAGGCGGGTCTCGAACCCGCGGGCTCAGGCAATCCACTCACCTCAGCCTCCCAAAGGCGCGGGATTACAGGCTGAGCCACCGAGCCCAGCGAGGAGTTTTGTTAAACCTAGAGCTCAATTTGGGAGAAATTGACAACTTTATCATGTTGAGTTTTGTAGTCCATGAACACAGTATGTCTCTGTATTGATTTAGATCTTGTTTGCCTTCTTTCATTGGTGTTCTGTAGTTGTCAGCACACAATTTATTTACATGTTTTGCTAGATTTATACCCAAGTATTTCATTTGAATAATTGTAAATAATATGAGTGTTTAAATTTTGTTTCAATGTGTTCATTTCTAGTATATATAAATAAATTGGTTTTAAAATATTAATCTTATACTGAAATCTTGCTGAATTCACTTATTATTTCTAGGAGTCTTGTATATTCTTTGAGGTTTTTTTACATATACAGTCATGTCATTTAACAATGGGAATACGTTCTGAGAAATGCATTGTTAGGTGATTTCATCATTGTGCAAACATCAGAGTGTATTTACACAAACGTATATGGTATAGCCTACTACACACCTAGACTGTTGCTTCTAGGCTACAAACCTGTATAGCATGTTACTGTATTGAATACTGCACACAACTGTAACACAATGAAAAGTACTTGTGTATTTAAACATATGTAAACATAAAAAACATACCATAAATATATGATATCATAATCTAATGGGACCACCATTGTATATGAGGTCTATCATTGACTGAAATGTCATTATGTGGTATGTGACTGTATAATCATATCTGAAAATAGGGACAGTTTTATTTCTTCCTTTCTGATTAGTATGGTTTTAATTTCCTTTTCTTGCCTTATCATTATTGGCTAAGAATTCCAATACTATATTGAATAACAGTGGTGAGAGTGCAGACGTCTTTGCCTTGTTTCTGATCTTAGGGGGAAGGATTCAGTTTTTCATCATAAAGAATGAGGCTAGACGTAGGTTTAAGTAGTTGTTCTTTATTAAAAGTTGACATTCTCCTTTATTCCTACCTGACAGAATTTCATCATGAATGGGTGTTAAATTTTGTCAAATGCCTTTTTTGCATCAACTGATATGATCATGTGATTTTTCCCCCCTGGCCTGTTAATATGGTTGGTGGCATGGGTTGATTATTCAACATTAAAACAGCCTTAGATTCTAGTCTTGATAGTTAAATTTTCAACTTGATTTGCTAATATTTTGTTAAGAATTTTTGCATCTAAGTTCATGAGAGATACTGGTCAGTAGTGTCTTTTTTTGTACTTTGCCTGATTTTGGTATCAGGATAATACTGGCCTCATAATTTTATGGAAGAGATTGTATAGAATTGATGTTAATTCTACTTTAAACATCTGGTAGAATTATCCACTGAAACAATCTAGGCCTAGAGATTTCTTTTTTGGGAGTCTTTTAATTATTCATTCAATTTTTTAGTAGTTATAGCAGGGGTCCCCAACCCCCAGGCCACAGCCTGTTAAGAACCAGATCACACAGCAGGAGGTGAGTGGCAGGCCAGTGAGTGAAGCTTCATCTGTATTTACAGCTGCCCCCCATTGCTCACATTACCGTCTGAGCTCTGCCTCATCACATCAGCAGCATTAGATTCTCATAGGAGCGCAACCCCTATTGTGAACATGTGATTCCACATGCGAAGGATCTAGGTTGTGTGCTCCTTATGAGAATCTAATGCCTGATGATCTGAGGTGGAGCTGAGCCAATGATGCTAGCGTTGAGGACCGGCTGCATGTACAGATTAACATTAGCAGTGAGGTGTGCCCCCTCCCTCCCTTAGCAGTGTCCCACTACTGCCAATCCGTTTCTTATAGTATTACGGTAAATGTTCAGGGTCTGCTTATGAGTGAGAACGTGTGGTACTCAGTTCTTTGTTTCTGTGATAGATCAGGAAGTATGATAGATTCTAAATCCATCCAAGTTACTGCGAAGTCCATAATTTTGTCATTTTTTATGACTGCGTAATATTCCATCATGTATATATACCACATTTTTAAAAATTCAGTCCAGTTTTGAGGGCAGCACAGTTGGTTCCATGTTTTTGCTATCATAAATAGTGCTACAGTAAATGTGTGTGCAGGTATCTTTTTTGTAGAATGATTTGAGTTCCTCCAGGTATGTTCCCAGTAGGGGGATTGCTGGGTCATATGGAAGGTCAATTTCTAGTTCTTTTAGAATTCACCACAATGTTTTCCATAGAGGTTGAACTAGCTTGCATTTCCACCAGCAGTGTAGAAGCGTTCCCTTTTCTTTGCATCCTCGCCAGCATCTGTTGTTTTTTTCTTTTACTAATGATGGCCATTCTTACTGGGGTTAGGTGGTGTCTCAATGTGGTTTTGATTTCCATTAGTGAGGATGAGCACTTTTCCCATGTGTCTGTTGGCTGCCTGTATATCTCCTTTTGAAAAGTGTCTATTCATGTCTTTTGCCCACTTTTTAATGGGGCTGTTTATTTCCTTTCAGCACATTTGACTTCCTTGTAGATCTTAGGTGTTAGGCGTTTGCCAGACATACAGTTGGCAAATATTTTTTCCCATTCTGTGGGCTGTCTCCTTGCTCTCTTGATGGTTTCTTTTGCTTTGCAGAAGCTCGTTAGTTTGATGAGGTCCCACTTGTCTATCTTATTTCTTAAGGTATGGGCATTTAGGGTTCTGAATAGGAATTGGTGAGGAATTGGTTGCCAGTTCCAATTTCCATAATGGTATCTCCTACGTTTTCTAAGATTCTTATAGTTTGAGGTTTACATTTAGATCTTTGATCCATTTAGAGTTAATTTTTGTGTATGGTGATAGGTAGGGGTCCTGTTTAAATCTTCTGCATGTGGTCAGCCCGTTTTCCCAGCACCATTTACTGAATAGGCTCTTCTCTCCCCAGTGGTGGTTGGTAGAGGGTTTGTCAAAGATGAGTTTGTTGAGAAACTGAGGTTTTGCTTCTGGAATCTCTATCCTGTTCATTGGTCTATATGCCTGTTCTTGTACCAGTACCAGGCTGTTTAGATTATTGTAGCCTTAAAGTCTGTAAGTGTTATACCTCCCGCTTTGTTTATTTTGAGGATTGTTTTGACTGTTCATGGTCATTTGTTTCCATATTAATTTCTGTATTGTCATTTCAAGGTTGTTTCCAGAAGAATGATGTTGGTAATTTAATGAGTATTGTGTTGAATCTATAGATTGACTTTGATAGGATGGACATCTTAACAATGTTGATTCTTCCTATCCATGAGCATGAAACATTTTTCCATTTGTTTGTGTCATCCTGGACTTCTTCGAGCAGTGCTTTGTACTGTTCATTGTATAGGTCTTTCACTTCTCAAAAAAAAAAAAAAAAAAAAGAAAAGTGTTATGTCACTTCCTTCAGACCTCCTTGCTTTCAGATATGAAATCCACTGACATTGTTGTTCCCACTTTCTTTCAAGATTTGTCTTTACTTTTCTGAAGTTTGATTATGCTGTGTCATGGTGTAGGTTTCTTTGAATGTTTCTTGTTTGGGGTTTGCTCAGCTTCTTGAATCTGTAGGTTTATGTCTTTTACCAAATTTGGGAAATTTTCAGCCATATTTCTTCAAGTACTTTTAATTATTATTATTTTTTTTGAGACAGGGTTTCACTCTGTCACCCAAGCTACAGTGCAGTGGCACCATCATAACTCACTGCAGCCTCAAACTCCCGGGCTCAAGCAATCCTCCTTCTTCAGCCTTGTGAATAGCTAGGGTTAGAGGCATGTGCCACTACATCTGGCTGATTTATTTTTTTTTTTTTTGAGTTGGAGTCTCACTTGGTCGCCCAGACTGGAGTGCGGTGGCCGCTCCCGGCCACCGCAGCCTCGACCTGCTGGGCTCCGGCGATCCTTCCGCCTCAGCCTTCCAAGTAGCCAGAATTACAGGCATACGCTACCATGCCCAGTTAATTTTTTGATTTATTGTAGAGATGAGGTCTCGCTGCCCAGGCGGGTCTCGAACCCGCAGGCTCAGGCAATCCACTCACCTCAGCCTCCCAAAGGCGCGGGATTACAGGCTGAGCCACCGAGCCCGACTTCTGGCTGATTTTTAAACAAAATTTTTTTTTAGTAGAGATGAGGTCTCACTATATTGCCGAGGCTGTTCTTGAACTCCTGGCCTCAAGCAATCCTCCTGCCTCAGCCTCCCAAAATGCTGGGATTACAGGTGTGAGCCACTACATCTAGCCTTCTTCAAGTACTTTTTTAGTTCCACTCTTTTTTGGAACTCTGATAACATTCATGGTAGATCATTTATTATGAACCATAGCCCTGAGGCTCTTTTCATCTTCTTTTAATTCTAGTTTTTGTTATTCAGATTGGTAATTTCTATTGTTCTACTTTCAGATTCAATAATTTTTTGTCATCTCTATTTGGCTATTTAACCCATCCAGTGAGCTTTTGAAATTTTCCATTTGGCTTTCCTTCCTTTCCTCCTTCCCTCAACAGGGTCTCGCTCTGTTGCCTAGGCTGGATAGAGTACAGTGGTGCAATCATAGCTTATAGTAATCTTGAATTCCTTGACTCAAGCTATCCTCCTGCCTCAGCCTCCCGAGTAGCTAGGATCACAGGCATGCAGCACCATACCCAACTGATTTTTACAAAATTTTTGTAGAGATGGGGGTCTTGCTTTGTTGTCCAGGCTTGTCTCAAACTCCTGGCTTCAAGTGATCCTCCTGCCTCAGCCTCCAAAAGTGCTGGGTTTATAGGTGTGAGCCACCACACCTGGCCCATTTGGTTCTTCTTTAAAATTATATTTCTTTGCTGAGAACTTTTTTTTTCATTTATTTGTGGGGGATATGTTTCTATTGTTTTGTTATAGCAATGTGGGGTACAAGTCAGGATTACTACACAAGCAGGCTGCATGCAGGTGAAGCTTGGGCCTCCAACTGGTCCTCGCTTTCCCTGGTTTAGGACCAGGTACGCTTTGTGTTGTTACATCCCCCTTCTTCCCTGACAGTGTCCAGAGACTGCTGATCCTGCCCTCATGCTAATGTGATTAATGTTCAGGTCCCACTTATGAGTGAGAACATGCAGCATTCAGTTCTTTGTTTCTGTGATAGATCACTAAGTATGATGGTCTCCAACTCCATCCAGTTTCTACAAAGGTAGAAAGTTGGACTTGTTGCCTACATACAGTCTCAATGATTCAGAACAGTCAAGTATTGCTGGCATGACTTTACACATCTGAACTGGTACACAAGTGAAGAATGGATAGTTACAATGGTTGGTTCTTACATGTACAGACAGCTTCAGTCTCAGCTCTTTCCCCTCCCCTCAGCAGGTCCCAGAAAGCTGTGTTCTCCTAAGTAGGTGCTCCACAATAGCAGCAGAAAGCACTACCATACTGACAGAGGTGCCCCCACAGTTTTCTGGTCTTTACCCTCACCCAAGACCTCTTCAGTCATTTTCTCCTGGTCTGTCTTCACAAACCAGATACTGATTCTGTATGGGTTTCCAGCATTGGCTAACACAGCTTGGGTAAGGAAGATTATGTTTCTTATTGAAGAGGCCTTACATCATCAGGGTCCAACAGACTTTCTGTCTAGGATTTCTGTATTCTCAAGTTCAATAATCCTTTGTTCCTTCCCTTTCAGGTCAGTCACCATGAACCAGGGCACTCAGCATGCTGCCCCAGCACTGGAGAAGCAGCTCTGTGGAGGCAATCTGTCACACTGTCAGAAACTGAGACTTGATACCAACTGCTGTGCAATTCTGCTGAGCAGGAATATCATGAGCTGTTAAATAATGATGGATGCATTGGTTGAGATGAAGTTTCCAGTAAGGAAGTGGCAGTGCAATGTGGATATTTATGGTCATAAAACAGGAAGAACTTTAGTTTCCAGGCTGTACCTGCCTCTGCTGGAGCCATTTCAACACGGTGTCCTCACAACAAAGAAGAGATGCAGTTTGGTTACCATTTCACATCAGCAGGTGTCTGGACAAAAACAATGTGAATAAGAGCCAAGTGCAGCCCTGCCTATCTTGATTAAATGACTTAATAGTAAATAAAAGGTCTGGGTGATATTGTTTTTAACCTGATTCATCCAGCTCTCCTTCAAATAGCTTCTCTCCCCTCTACCCAGAACTGATTTAAAATTTTATTGATTTTTTTTTTTTTTTTTTTACAGAACCAAATTTTAAAAAGTAATTTTTCTTCCTGGGGTGGGAGAACCCTAATGAACTGAAACAATATTTTACTTTCAAATTGTTCTGGTGTTTTTGTAGTTATATTATTAAATGACTCTGGAGTCATGATAATGAACGAATTTCTTTTGTTTTGCTAGGAGGCAGATTTTATGATGTAATTCAATTGCATGGTTCACGTGGAAGCTAGTTACATACAAAGGAATACAAAGATGATGAAGGAAACTGTATATTAGGTCCAATAATTTTAGCAATTATCCAGTAAGAACCTAAGCATTAAACTGCAATGTGAAATTCACTTACCTCAGTCTTACTACTTGATGTTGTCACATGTGGCAATGTCTTTTTCAGGGTTCTGCACTCAATGTTAAAGACAGTTGCAGGCCAAGAGTCATAAGCAGAGGCCAGGTTTAAAATATTTCTTTTAACTCTAAGGTACATTTTAAAAAATCTAAAAAATCTGTTACTATGATTTTTACACCATTATCTTAAAACTGAATTTCTTTAAGCATCTAAATCAGGGGCCGGCAAAACCTTTTTTCAGTGAAGGGCTAGATAGTAAATAGTTGAGGCTTTATGGGCCACATAATCTCTGTTGTAACTCCTCAGCTCTGCCATTTTAGCTCAAAAGTAGCCACAGACAATATGCAAACAAATGAGCCTGGTGTATGCCAATAAAGCTTTATTTACAAAAACAGTAGGCTGGTTGTGGCTTATGGTCTGGCTTAGTTTGCTAACCCCTAGTCTAAAGGAAGCTGAAGAGGAATAGCTAATGCCCAGAAAATAACATCTTGGTGAGGGAAAGAGACAGACTAGGAATAGTATCGTATTGTAGCCTTCTACCAACAGATGGTACTTTAAAATACAAAACAAGATGAGCTCAGCCAGTTAATTGTTTTATTTTGAATTCTGTAAAAAAAAAAAAAGCTTTGAGAAAACGTGTTAAATATCAGTAAAGGGTAGGAAAACACATGGCTAGCTTCACAATAGCAATCTAAACATGTACACAAAGGTAAGTACTGAGTAAAATGCTAGGGCAAGACAGCACTTTGGGGGCCTACTGCAGTTTTCCTTATTGCACATAAAGGTTGTGGATAACTCCAAGTCTTTAATTTTTCACAGTTATAACATACTTTAATGCCATTTTATATAACATGTTTATTTATATAACATACTATAATGTTAATTTTGTAAAACCACCAGTTTGCTACTGTTGAATGGAAGTAGAAGACACATTTCTCCCCAGTCGTAGTATGTTAGCTCTCTATAAAAAGTTCCCTAGAAGGTCATATCATTCCATGGTAAATGCATCCTATTCTATTTTTTAAAATTGTCTTTCAGCTATTAAATAAATCCTGATGGCTTTCCCATGTAACCATTTAAATGGACCTAGTAAAACTTCCCAAGTAAGAAATGCCAGGTGGATTTTATGTAAAAAATAAAAAAAACAATCTAGGAGAAGCTGGCCCTACTATTAAAGTCATACTTTGAACGAATGATTTCAGTGGTAAATTCCAAATTCATAGACTTAACACCCACATAACCGAAAATCATTCCTCTGTTTCTCCCCCCACAACCGGAACATTCACAACAGAAGTCAGCCCCCAAATGTCCATGCAGTTCGTCATCCAGTAACACCTGGACTATAACTTTTAAAAAGTGCTCTAGACAGCAGATGTCAAGTTCTTCATGCTGTTCATGAGTTATTTTCTATCTGAGTTCCTCCAACATATATAGGCCCAGACCATTTACCACTGGCCAAGAGCCATGAGTTGACCATGACATCGGGCATTTCTTTAAGCCTTTTAGAAAGGTGGCTGTCAGAATGACAAGGTTACCTCTGCTGTGTGCTCTCATGTCAGCTTAAGACCTTTTCAAAAGGTGACACAGTGGGTAGCTGTTCCTTCTCATCTTTTCCAAGGCTCAGGTAGCAGAAAACTGGCTGCTCGTGTGTTCCACATGGGCCACAATTATAGTATACCCTGCTTACGAAAATACAACTAACATCAAAAAACTTTGGTTTTGCTCTTTACAAGTTTTGCTAGCACTGGGTAACAAGATGTGTATATTAATTTATTTAAAAAGTCTATGAAAATTGAAACTGGAAAAAATGGTTTACTTCTAGGTCTAGCTTTGAAAGGATTGTCCAAGAGCTCCTTTCTTTGTCTAGTTAGACACTAGCACTGGTTTCTACAGTGGTTCTCTATATGCTGTTTTTATTAGGTTTGGGGGGAAGATCTTTTCAGGTATCAAAGTGGTGAAAGCAGCATTCAGATGGGTTGTTTCTAAATTACAACTCTTGTCCACTAGATTTCTTCAACTTACTGTATCAGAATGTATCAACTGACATTAGCAAGCCAGATTCTCACTTAAAGAACAACACAAGAGGTCAGAATTCAATGATTCTAATCTAATGTATATGATAGACTTATCCCTGTGCTAATTAATCTACAGAATCAACATCAAAAGGCAGATGTGAAACTTGTCAAGTTCCCCACTTCTGAAGTGGAATAAGTCATATACTAGTGAGATCAGCAGGGAGATTTCCCAGCAGCACTCATTCCAGATTACCTTTTACATCAGGTGGTAAAAATCAGCTTTCTGATACACCTCTTAGAACTCACAATGGGTACAAGATAGGTTTCCAAGTGAATCGTTTTCACCTCTGATGAGTTGCTCATCACCCTGCCGCTGATCTTCCCCCTAAGTGCATCAGTGGTGTTTCTACATTTGGAAATCACTTGTTCACATTAAACATCTGACATGATTACATTAATTTCCACCAAAGACAAAGACAGGGAGAAAAGAGATATGATGGGGGGTAGGGGGGCGACACAATGGGAAACAGACCTCTATTTTTAAAGGAACTGTTAATTCTTTGTCCTGGACTGAAATATTCGTAGATAGCTGACATACTGTTTTGCATGTTTTCTAAAGAGATTTCATTTGTCAACCAAACCACAAAGGACATTTTCAGGTCTAGAGAACACAGCCTAAAGTGCTCCTTGCTGTTTGCTTGATGAAACATTTGATGTCGCAGTGTGATTTTTGGCTTCAAGGCATCAATGCTTATTTGTCTGATCATAACAGTAAGTGCTTATTTCCTAAGAAGAAATGTGGCCTTATTTAAATTCCAAATTTCCTTCTCTAGGAGAGAAAGTTTAGGTTTCCTGGTAGCTCTCAAAAAGAGTACTAAAAGGAATGGCAGGAGTTTTCATCATCTCTCTGTCAGGGCTATACAAAGTGTGCATCTTCTTAATTACCTGCTACTGACACCACTACCAGCATGTGTCAGCAAAGTGACCACATCCTCTCACTTTATTCTGGTAGTAAACAGGGGATTCAGGTATGGAGACAGGTGAAGAGAAAGAAAGTATGACTGCAGAGGGGACTATTAATTTAATTCCAGATTAAATTTAAAAGACCGCTTTATAGAAAACTTCATTTTGGTTTTTTGTTGTTGTTTTGTTTTGTTTTTTGTTTTGAGTTGGAGTCTCACTCTGTCACCCAGACTGGAGTGCAGTGGCCGCTCCTGGCCACCGCAGCCTCAACCTGCTGGGCTCCGGCAATCCTTCCACCTCAGCCTTCCAAGTAGCCGGAATTACAGGCATGCACCACCATGCCTGGCTAATTTTTTATTTATTATAGAGATGAGGTCTCGCCAAGTTGCCCAGGTGGGTCTCGAACCCGCGGGCTCAGGCAATCCACTCACCTCAGCCTCCCAAAGTGCTGGGATTACAGGCTGAACCACCGAGCCCGGCTGAAAGCTTCATTTTGATTAGTCAATAACTCAGTTAAAACAAAACCCTCTTTTTGCCCACAAATAGAAACCAAGATGACAGGTTTTTCATTCTCCCCATGTGTATCCTCAAGTCACCCTTCTCTTTGAAGGCCCTAAAATTTTCAGACGTAGTCTTTTCCGGTGCACTTTATAAATGTGTTCTTGAGTTCTGCAAAGATAGTCATAAAACTCTCTCACAGCTGCATGTCCATATTGTTATCAGTACTCACATGACTAACAATTTTTTTTAAAAACCCTTAAATTGCTAGGACATTCTTTTAAATAAGGTTCCAGTTAGGGTCCACTGCAAGCATTAGACCAAAGGTTATCAATTCTGGCTGCATATTAGGGACTCCTGAGGTTCCAAAACAATGTGTGGATGCCAGGTCCCATCCAAAGGTATTGAATGTGAATCTCTCAGGGAGGGCTCTTGCATTGATTAAAAAACAAACAAACAAACAAAAACTAGCCAGGTGATCCTAATGTGCAGCCAGGGCTGAAAAACTCTGCTCTAGAACATCTGACTGTTGAGCTGTCATCCCTCCCCATTCCAGAGCAACTCTGTGTATAAAATGACTTGGGTTTACTCTCTCAGAAGAACCTTGTTTAGCTGGATATACCATTACTCAGCAGTTTTAATCTGATTTTATGCCAGACCAGCAGCAGATAGTTGGCCTTGTGCTGAATGGTGTCTGGGCTTTGTGGTACCCTACTTTTCTCCACACAGCATAGGCATAATACTTCTAGATGTGGAACCATTTTGATGAATGGATTCACTCTCCCAGGACCCCTGGTAAGGTCAGAGTTATTCTTTATATGTTGCAAACAAAAATTAGTACTGTAGGTGAAAGTGACTTACTTTGATCCATTGACTATTTATAATTTTAAAAAGGACTTATAACACTAGAACGGAGTTTGAATTTCAAATGCCTGACAGCTCAGGGCTACTGAAAAAGGGGAAAAAGGGAGGCCAACCTGGATTTCCAGCTTCCCAACCCACAAAGAAAGGCCAAGGTAAGATCACTGGGCAAATGCTGCAAAGACATTTTGGGTACTCTCTTTTCCAGGGAGGTCTTCTGGGTGGACCCCTGCCCTACACAAACCACCCTCAACCCACCTTGTTTACATTTGAACTACTCTTTGTCCTAGTCAAAACTGAGGGAAGAAGACAAACCACAATTAGGATTTCCTCCCTGTTTCCACTCTGATGTTCCCACGGGAAAACCCTACTGGGAAGTCTGCACTTCTAGTTTTGGTCTTGGCAAATCTCCATTTCCTTCTACTTAAGTAGGTCAGAATAAAATATTTGCAAAGAAGACTACAAGACCCTTTGGGGGAAAAGACAGAATTTATGGACTGACAAGACTAGGGAGGGAAAGTCTGTGGTTATTTTTCTTTCCTAAGAGGGTAATTTTTTATAGTTTGCTGAAAGCTTCCTAGAAAACCAAAATGTCAACAAAGCCTTGAGGTTAACAAAGGCAGGGCGCCTACCTGGTTGGCTTCTTTTCAAGAATCATCATCAGGGTGTTTTCTGTAAGTTTTTTCCCTCCAAAATTAAGTAAACAACATAAGAGATAAGCAACGCTTTATAAAGAGCCACCAGCCTACTCCTCCATCTCTGCACAAAACCCAAACAAGCCTCATCTCTTAAGTTTATACAGCATGACTGGTCATTACGGACATAACTACTAAATAAAATCTCCTGTGCTAGTTCCAGGCTGAGCACATACACACATTTCCGGGTTTCTGTCAAGCCTGGCAGCTGCTGCTTGCAACCTGACCTATCACCAAAGAACCTCCTTTCCAGGGGCTCTCTGAGAAAGCTCTTTCTCTGGTGGTGGGGTATAGGTCTTCTTAAGTCCTTTGCTAACCCAGGTAATCCTGAGCCCTCATAGAGCTAGGGACATTGTTTAGCTTTTTTTACACCTACAAAGCCCATGAATGGCTATAAAATCAAAATGGACTTTATTGTAGATAAAAAGGAAAGAGGCAAATAAAAATCATTCAATCATATTATATTGAACTATATGAAATTGCCATTCCTGTCTCTTTTTTTTTTTGTAAATGGTTGAATATCAGCAATTTCATATGGCTTGACCTAACTAAATTTTTTCCTGATTTGCACAAATTATCAATTCAAACACATAAAGTTGTAAAGTAATAGTATATTTTAAAATTAACCATTGAAAATGTGAGTGAAGAAGGAGGTTAGATGGCTGATTTCAGTATGGGTGGACTAGCCTGGTACACTATACTGTTTGCCAAATAAGAAAAATGCCCACATTATGAAGGCGTTTTTGGAAACTGGGTTACCAAAAATCACTAGCACTGAAGGAGAGAGACATGGGGAAGAACTCAAACTTTTCCCAAGAAGTCTCAGTATTTCAGTACCACAGGTGTGGGCAGGAAGAATAGCTCACCCAGAAAGAACCAAACTAAAAACCTAAATTTCGAAGCACACCTACACATTTAGCTGGTGCAGCAGCCTCCCCAGATACAAAGAAAATGACCCTTCTCTGCACAGTACTTGGTGGTGTAAAAACATCTGGATTCTTAAGCCTAGAGAAGACAGAACCTCCTAGTGGGTTGAATAGTGCTTCTGGTTCCACTGACTCTCCTCTGATTCCTCATATGGCCACTGAAATTTCATGCACTCGTCAGTTCAAAGTTTGGAATTCTATCCAGTCTTGAGACTACTATTTTTTATTTCTTTGCAGTTAATTTTTTTGCATTGAGATTTTTTTCCCCTCTGAATTCTAGCCTGTTGCCTCTTAGGTTCCTTGCTGCCTTCTCTTCCCCAGAGAAAAGCAGCCTACAAATGTCAGTGTTATTTCTAAACCCACAGTAGAACTCAGTCCTAGTAATCACTTCCCAGGCTGTCAGCTAATAATGGTAGCCCCCAAAAGGTGAGTGCTTTTTGCAGTGACACCATCATCAGTTTCTAAATACCTCCTTTCCTCAGACTAATTAAAAAATAACAGTATAGCACTATTTCCCTTTGGTTTTAAACATTTCAGTAACTTCTTCTTTATGGACATTTTCAGAGAAGGAACAATAATTCTTTTTTCCATGTTGAAACGTTCATGGATATATTTTCGAGTCTTCAGTCTAGAAGAAACACAGGTAGCACAGAAGTCAGGAATCCTGATATGAGGTTGCAGTCACGCAGCCTTCATTGCCAGAGCCTCCACTGCCAGAGCCTCTACTCAAATTGCTTTTTCATGTTTTCTGCCCCATTTAACACAAGTTTCCCATAATCCTTGGAGGTCCAATCTCAATTGCCTTCCTTCTCAATCTTTCTTCTAGCCTGTTCTCCCCTGACTTGCTGTTCCTACAGCCAGATGGACTTGCACTGCTGAGTGCTGGCCTCTCGTGGGAGGAATCCCTAGCACCTGCCCACCTTGTTCAGATACCGCAGGCGAATGAATTAAGAGACCAATAAAGCATGCTATTTTTTTGTTTGTTTAACTCTGAAAACAGTGCACTACTATGTGAAAAAGTGGGAATAGGTCTGCATTTGTCTTAATTTAGAGACACTTTAGTGCATCTTGGGTTAAATTTTAAGTAATACGATAGCTTCAGACCCCAATAAAAGAGAAGCATTAGTTCAATACAGTCAATGCCCCACCTCAAACAACACTGGGGCTTGTAGCCATTCTCACCCCAGTGGGAGCCCACCCCATCATGTCAGGGTTTGGGGAGAAAGTCAAAAGTTATCCTCCAGAGGAAACACTAGGCGGGTGCCACGGCTAGAAACCTTCTGGTCTCCCATTCCCAGGTCTCGCTCCAGCACTTCCTCAGAGCTGCTCTTTGTTCTCCGACTGCCCTCGAGACTTGTGGAGGCTGTGTGGGAGCCTGAGGAGCCATTCGCAGTCACTGTGCTGTCCCCGTAGGTCAAAGTGAGGTCACCCTCAGTCAGGATGAAATCGGAGTCTTCCTCTCTCAATGGCTCTTGGTTCTGAAAGGTGCAACCAACAACAGAAATGGGAGACTGATATCTTCCAGGGCTGGAGCCAACCCCAACCCCAACCCCAAATCTTCATCTGAAAACTGAGGATGATGAAACTTGCCTGCCGTGAGCCTCTAGTGTGGTAACTGAATATAAACTGTAGAGTGCAATTAGAGGCACAGCTCTACTGCCAGGAACAGGATTTAGAAGACCAGAAAGCAGTTCAGATTTCAAACGCCTGACAGCTCAGGGCTAGTGAGGAAGGGGAGAAAGGGAGACCAACCCGGATTTCCAGCTTCCCAACTCACAAAGAAAGGCTAGGGTAAGGTCACTGGGCAAATGATGCAAATATGTTTCCGGTACTCTCTTTTCCAGGGAGGTCTTCTGCCCCCTGCCCTAAACAAACCATCCTCAACCCACTTTGTTTACATTTGAACTACTCTTTGTCCTAGTCAGCAACTGAAGGAAGAGGACAAACCACAATTAGGATTTTCTCCCTGTTTCCTCTCTGATGTCCCCACAGGAAAACCCTGCTAGGAAGCCTGTCCCTCTACATCCTTAGGTAATAGAAAAGTAGAGTGCATTTTATTGAGCATCTATTACATGCCTGCCAGGAATGTCACATAAGCTTTCATTGGATCCTTACTCCTCACCCCCATGAAAGGCACAGACACTCTTACCACAGAGTAGAAAACCTGAACTAAGAGAACCTATGAAAAGTGCCTGAAGTCATCTAGCTGATAGGAAGCAGAAATCGAATTTATGCTGCCTCCAGACGGGTTTTACTCCCATAAAGGATGTGAAAAATCACCCCATCAGGAAAAGGACTGGAATGGCATGTCATGCTAAGCAGCAGGTGTAGCAAAACAGACAAGGCTGAACAAGGCAGGCCTTAGCAAAGTTGCAACCACTTGAACTACCAGATGTTGGGGAGAGTATCGGGAAACAGCACCGAGTCAGAGAGAATCTTCTACCTTCCAGTAGGTTTAACAAGCAAAACACAGGGAGGATCATGACCCAGCTCACCCGCTGCACTGAGGCCTGTCAAACACCATGGATGTGGCCTTCTTGAATGGCAAGCACACAGTGACCAATGTTCCCAGTTAACGTTTTTTTCTCCCCCATTTCCTGCTGACCCCTCAAAGTTCATCTGAAGTCCTGCATCCTCAATAAGATAGGGCCTCCAGGACACCAAACTGGCCACCATGATCTCCTCCAGACCCTTACTCAGTCACACCGCCCAAGGCCAGGGGCAGATTCCCTGGGTCAGTGCCTGGACTTCCCATCTAGATGATAAACCACCAAAGGGCAGTGACCTCCTTCTCTGCATGTTGGCACCTCCCTCAGTGGCACTTCCCTCACAGGAGGTGCTAAACAAATGCCCAGTAAATGCGCTGAGCTAGGGAGGATTCATGGGTTGAGACCCTTTCCAGCCTATTTCTGTGCACTTACTAGTGACAAGCATACACTTGTCTTCTGCATAGTTTCTCAGTGATGTGGATTTCTCCAGACATGGTCTACAATGTGACTCCACCTCACCAACGCTCCAGCATCTTTAACAGGCAAGCATGCAACTCCTCTCTCTTGCTGCCTCAAGTCCCCACTGGAATGAAGCAGGGTGCAAATGCACAATGAGATAAAAATCCTGTACTCAGGAAGACATTTAGAGCACAGTTCTAATAGTCCAAGTTCCCAAATTTCTTCCTCTTCAGTGGTGTTTAGAAAGTCCTGAAACTCAACCTGCTCTATAATGGTTTTCTTTTTTTTTTTTTTTTTTGAATCAGAGTCTCACTCCTTCACCCAGGCTGGAGCGCAGTGGCACGCACGCTCACAGCCACCCCAGCATCGACCTGCTGGACTCCAGCGATCCTTCCACCTCAGCCTTCCAAGTAGCTGGAACTACAGACACGTGCTAACACACCCGGCTATTTTTTATTTTATTGTAGAGATGAGGTCTCACTAAGTTGCTCGGGCTGGTCTCAAACCCGCGGGCTCAGGCAATCCACTCACCTCGGCCACCTAAAGTGCTGGGATTATAGGCTGAGCCACTGAGCCCAGCCTCTATGACGGTTTTCTTAACAATAAATGACATCATGTGTCTCATCCAAATTTCCAAATCTCAGGGAGTCCTTCTTCCCTGTCTTAGCACACTCCAATTCTCCTGTTCATACATGTGCTAGATGATGTTTTTGTTCATCTCTGTCAAAGTGTCTCTTCCAGGGCTCTTAACCCCCAACTTTCAGGGAGGACATTCCTGGCATGTATTTTACTGTTTCAAGGTTTAGAGTCATGAAGGGATAGAGACAAACACGGGACAAATGCATGTGAAGGTAATTCTGCAAATGGAGGAAAGCCCACCATAGCACCACAGAGGAAATTCCAGGCATGAGCTCTGGTGTGGCCTGCTCTGGCTCCTAGCAGAGGGAAGCAGGGCCAAAATTCATTGACAGGAGAAAACAAGACTAGAAGTTGACACATTCCATTTATGAAATTCACAAGCCCAGACATAGTACCCAAGGAAAGATCATTCAGAAATGACACAGTGAAACCCATGGAGAATGATTCCCAAATCAAAGCTTAGTCATCTTAGATGCAGCTGATGAAACCAACCCACTCCCTTGAATTCTAGATGATAGGATCAATACAAGTTTTGTAAGGCTGAAGGTCTGTATAATTCTGTTACTAGCTGTTCAGGGAAGGCTGCTATGAACATGCAGTGAAATAACCCAGAAAACTCCTGCAAACAACAGTTTGGGAATGTGTGTGTTTCTAATAACCAGAGGCCATTTTCATGAGTTGAAGAACACTGTTTTCTAGGTGGATATCAAACCTAAGTGATTCAGAGTTAGTGGAATAGCTGATGAATATTTTAGAAATCTCCAGATCAACTTGGCAAAGGACAAAACACCCTACAGGTGATGGATGAGAAGAACACAGTATGTGTCAAAAGCCATGAGACCAAACTAGTCCAAGATCCTTACCCGTCACTAAGCTCCACAGTGAACCCCTTCACCTCTCTCAACTTTGGGTTCTTCCATTGATAATTTCAAACATAATTTTTGCTCCCACTCTCTCAGCAGCAGGCCTCACTGCATCTGGAGCTAGCTGAGACCCTGGGCAGGACTGCAGCCTAAAGCAACCGCAGTGGTATTGAGGATGATTCTTGCTGGAAGCTCAAGTCACTCTATCTTAGGGAGGCTATGGGGAGTCCACAGCCCAAACATAATCCCTGGAAGCAAACCTTGAGTAGTCTCTTGAGCTAATGAAGGAAGCACTTAAAATGTACGCAACTGTAAGTTTATTGAATTTATGTTGAGTTCAGACTAGTCCAGATAGTCCTTATCTATGAGCAAGGTTAGTAAGTTTCAGATTAGATAAGGTTTTATAAAGTTCTAACAGTGGGTTGTTTTAATATTACATAGACAGGAAGAGTGACCCTTATTAAAACCTAATTAAGATGGAAGGCTTTACAAATTTTTCAGAAGAGATTAGGGCTGGAAGACAAAAAAAAGTATACCCAGTGAAACTTAAGGTGTAATCATAGCTGGAGCTTCACTAGTGAGAGAAGTAGAGATGCCAGGTCAGCACGCTTTGTCTCCGATAATGAAACACATCCAAATGGCCCCTAATGACACTTTATACTAAGAGGGCCAAACTGAGCAAACCATTCAACATCCATACAAGACAGCTTAAGTAAGCAAGTAGTAGGATGAGAAGTTATAAAACTAAATTTTTGATCTATTGGTTTGTATCCTTGTAACCTAAAAGATAACTAGCGTTATTATTTAGGCTGATAGATATTACCTTAAAAACTTATCATGAGCATTAAAAATCACCTTACAATTTGAGAACAGTTCTAGGGGAATGGTATCCTCATCAGCCACTCCATTTCTTTTTATAATTTAAAACCAGTTTATCAAAGGTGGCACAGGAATTTCTTTTTTTTTTTTTTTTTTTTGAGTTGGAGTCTCACTCTGTCACCCAGACCAGAGTGCAGTGGCCGCTCCCGGCCACCGCAGCCTCGACCTGCTGGGCTCCGGCGATCCTTCCGCCTCAGCCTTCCGAGTAGCTGGAATTACAGGCGCACGCTACCACACCCAGCTGATTTTTTGATTTATTGTAGAGATGAGGTCTCACTGCCCAGGCGGGTCTCGAACCCGCGGGCTCAGGCAATCCACTCACCTCAGCCTCCCAAAGGCGTGGGATTACAGGCTGAGCCACCGAGCCCGGCTAGGAATTTCATTTTTATGTGAGGAGGCGCTAGGGATGCCAGAAAGCTCAACTGTCTTTAAGAGAAGGAGGCATGAATGTTTCTGGTTGTCACATTTGGTGAAAAGTCAAAGAAAAGGTCATGGCAGAATTGTACTTTTACCAGGCAGGACTTGCTCTCCCAAGGGTTCCTAGGAGCCCAGATGGGTTTGCAGGTATAAAGTTCCATCATTGCCCACCAAGCCTTTTCGATGGTCGCCTTCCTCTGATGGGGCTGAGGAGGCACCCAAGGGCCTTGGAATGACACACACACACAGAGCTTATTCTCTGCCGGGCTTTCCCAGTGCACAACAGCAGTAGGTTTAGGACATATGGTTACCTGGCAAGTTTAATCTCTGTTCTTGAAGGAAGAGTGTGCCATTTAAGAAGCTGTATCCTCCGATCTTGGGTGCTCTGATGTGGCTGCCCTTCCCTTCCGCCCCAGCACTCTCACATAGCTATGATGTCCACATCCCTTTCCCTTGTGTACCACATGAACATGTATCACACTTTCTAAACCTGCCACCCTCCATTAGAACTTATCTGTTTAGAGACCCTTTCCCTCCGACCTAGGCTTTGTTTTCTGCTTTCTCATCACTGATCAAGTAAACCTGAAGGCCTACATTAGGGTCCCAGTCAATTACCAACTGTAGGTCCGTGAACAACTCACACTACTGCTGAAACGGACTTCTTCATCTGTAACGCTGCAGTACCTGCTTATTCACAGTATGGCTAAGAGGATGAAATTAGCCTTTGTGAGCTGTGAAGCTGTACACAAATTTAGCAAGTTCTTTTCTCCTGGGCTATAATTTCTGTGTTAATGACAAGATGATTAGGATGGTCCAGGAGAGATCAAGAAGAAGGAGGGTCGCTGACCTCTCTTCTCCTTCCACGTGGGTAGTTGCTTGTTCTCTCCACCTCTCTGCCCTGCAACCCACACAGCAGGAGCTCAAGAATCAACCCTAAGTCTAAGCTGTCTAGCAGTGTGGGTGTTCTTTTCATACTGTGCTGAGTCTATTTCTAGAATCTGAAAATGGAAAGAAAGGTCCTAACCACATAAGCAGAGATAAACTATTTACAAAAGGAATCCTTGAATTCGCTAAAAGCTTTGCAGTTCAGTGTATCTTTCTGCACCTCAACATTTAAAGCTCACAGTCAGGCTACACTACTAGGCCTGTTTTACAGATTAAAAAACTGAGGCACAGAGCACTTCTGTGGCCTGTCAGGGCTTGGATTCCAAAGCCCTAAAAATTTCTAGTTGTTCTGATTCCAAATCTGGTGTTCTTTCTACTACACCACAGTTACTGATGTTGGGGAACCCCATAACCCTGGTAAAAAGGCTTCTCTATTATTGTGCAAAATATATAAACTTACGTATGTTTATATACGTAAACAGACGTAAGTTTATATATTTTATATATTGGCTATTTCTAATCATCTTATTAGAGAGGCAATTGGAGGCATGAGTGGGCGATGTCTCTTCTTCCAATGTAAGAGACTACCCTGGCATGGTGAGCAGGACTATCCCCCTTGACATGCTGTACTTACATCGTACACCTGAGGACTGGTCAGACATCGAGCTAGCAAGCCGCACCAGGTGGGCAGAGTGGTGGTTAGTGGGGGGCCGCTGTGTGTGAGGATGGGCTTCAAGTAACTTTAAAACGGGAATTAAGGAAAAAGGGCTGCAAAGAAAACACACACAACAAAATGTGCTTAAAAATCGCAGGGTAAATCGTAATGCATTCTATCTACAGAAAGCTTCTTTTCTCCATTTTATCAGTACAATCCAGAAAACATTTGTAACACACTAGCTGGAATCAAAGAGTAAGCTAGGCCCCATCAGCCTAAATACTAACGGGTAACTCTCAGGTTAGTAATTACCAATTTTCAGTTAAAAAGTTTATTTGATGAGTTAGAACTCCTTTCTCCCTTCTTGTCATGTTGAATGAAGGCTTTGGTTTTCATCAGCATTTCAGCTTCAGACACTCAACCAACTCCAGGCCTTGGAAACAGAAGACAGTGTTACCTGGATTGGGGGTTGTAGCCCCTGGGTCCCTGCTGCTCTCATTCTTTGCAAGTTTTCCTGTTGAACGACTCCACCGAGAGGGACATGGTGGAAATGTTGGAGTTGGACAGGACTTTAGAGGCAACCTGGGACTACCACAAAGGTGGAAACTGAGACTTGGTGAGGCGAACCATTTCAATAAGGTTATTCAGACCATAATTCCCCCAACGTCCCTTGTAGGACTATTCTTTACTCTACCTGCACTTCTCTCCCAAACTCTCTAACACAGGGCTTCTCAATCTTGACACTACTGACATTTGGGGCCAGATCATTCTTTGTTGTGGGGGGCTGTCCTGTGCATCATAGGATACTCAATGCAGCATCTACAGATGTTCCTCGACTTATGGTGGAGTTATGTCCCAATAAACCCACTTTAAGTTGAATATATTTTAAGCTAAAACACATTTAATACACCTAACCTACTAAGCATCATAGCTTAGCTTAGCCTACGTTAAACATGCTCGGAACACTTAAATTAGACTACAGTTGAGCAAAACCATCTAACATCAAGTCTATTTTATAATAATAAAGTGTTGAATATCTCATGTAAATTATTGAATACTGTACTGAAAGTGAAAAACAGCATGGGTAAACAGGTTTTCAAAGTTCAGTTTTTACTGAATGTGTTATCACTTTTGCATCATTGTAAAGTTGAAAAATTGTAAGTTGAAACATCCTAAGTTGGGGATTGTCTGCAGATGCCAGTAGCACTTTTACTCCCCTCCTCAAGTTGTGACAATCACAAATGTCTCCAAAAAAATTGTCAAATGTCCCCTGGAAAGCAAACTTGCCCTAGGTTGTGACTACTGCTCTAACAAGGAGATCAACTAATAAGTTCAGGATTTGTCACTCAGTGAACCTTAGTGCTACCAAATGCACAGCCTTATGTGGGAAGCACCAGTCACATTATGATAGAGCTGGGCCATTTCTCAGACCCAATGTGGAAAGGTGGAGTCTCAGATGGCCACCTCAACTACATGGATGGCACCAAGGAACTTTAAAGGAAGGCAAGGAGATGCTACAACTGTCTGTATCTAAGAAGATGACTGTTGGGAGCCTTACTACACCACTTCCTGTCTTCATTTAGAGCAGCATGAGATTAAAGAAGCTCTCTCCAGAGGAGGAGACGGAAGGGAGATTCTGGAGCATGCCTTTAGCTTGAAATTCCTTAACCAAAGAGGATTTGAGGGCTCAGCTGTAGCTCTTTTCACATGGAACCAACTCCTCCCCACTTTTTAAAAAATTTTATTGTAAAGATGGGTACAATTCAGGGTTACGTATACAAATGGTCAGCTTCCCTTTGACTGCTATCTAGAACCACATTCACAGGGAGAAGTGCAGGCCGGGCACTCCTCCAACTCAGGAACAGTCTCTACAGACCTGTCAGTTTTCTTGAGTCTTTGGCTCAGATGACAGAGGCTCAGATCTGTAGAATGACAACTAAGCAAGAGTCAAAGGGAACCCAGAGGCTGTCTTTCAGTTCCTTGTCTAAAGCACTTTAAAGACAAGCTCTCTCTTCTCCTAATGCAGCAGGCCCACTAACAACTTCTTCAAAAAAGAAAAATATAT
Organism: Cephalopachus bancanus; assembly: GCA_027257055.1. Classification (NCBI taxonomy): domain Eukaryota; kingdom Metazoa; phylum Chordata; class Mammalia; order Primates; family Tarsiidae; genus Cephalopachus; species Cephalopachus bancanus. Next base: position 45,883 of record JAPVLO010000687.1, read on the forward strand.
GTACATAGAGGTTTTTAAGTATTCAAACTGTTGGAAGGGCACAAAATGAAATATCAGGTCTCTCTTTCCCACTCTAGTTGTTCTGGTAATTGCCATTACAGTTTTATATAATACATTTCTTCTCCTATTTCTTGATGTATAAACTTTAGGCAGAGGTTTTTAACTCCCTCCTGTGACGGATAGTAAGTTTAATTCATTTACACGCCTGTCACTTCTTCCCATTTTTTTCTTTCCAATTTTTATTATAATTAATTTTATACTAAAGATACATAATATTTGCTTTCTATTTTATACCTAATAAGTAGATTTTCTATGCTTTGTTTACAGATTGAGTTTAAGTGTTACAAAATCAATAAGCAGCATTTGTAATAATGTCACTGTATGAATGTTGTTCACTGTCGAACCAAGTAGAGTGGTTGGAGCAATATAAAAGGAAATGTGATACACTGCCATTGAAACTTTGTCAGTCAGAAGAGAATCCTTACAAGTAAACAACCTAACAGCTCCTAATATAAAGGCAAGATCACCTAAATCCTAACTTCAGCAGAAGAATCCAGACCACCAAGATAAGATCACAATTGTAAGATACAGAAGACAAAACTATAGAAAGGATTAATAAGACAAAAAAGCTGGTTCTTTGAAAGGATAAATAAGATTGGTGGTCCTCTGGCCAGAATGACTAAAAAAAGAGAGAAAGTCCAAATAAACACAATTAGAAATGCAAAAGGAGAGGTCACAACTGACACTGAAGAAATTCAAAAGCTTATCAGAAAGTACTATGCACACCTGTATGCAAATCAACTAGAAAACCTAAAGGTAATAAAGGACTTTCTGACATCACACAACCTGCCAAGATTGAAGCAAGAAGAAACTAAAACTCTAAACAGACCAATTACAATCCAGGAAATCAACTCAGTCATAAGAAATCTCCCCACCAACAAAAGTCTCAGATGGCTTCCCTGCTGAAGTCTACGAGACATACAGGGAGGATGTGATATCAATCTTACTGAAAGTATTCCAGGTAATCGAGAAAGATAGCATTCTCCCCAACTCATTTTATGAAACTAACATAATACTGATACCTAAACCTGACAAAGCTGCAACAAGGAAAGAGAATTACAGGCCAATCTCTTTGATGAACATAGATGCAAAAATTCTCAACAATATTCTAGCAAATTGAATCCAACAACATATCTCAAAGATCATCCACCATGACTAGGTGGACTTCGTTCAACATTTGCAAGACCATAAATATAATTCAGCACGTTAACAGATGTAAAACCAAGAACCACACAATTATCTCATTAGATGCAAAAAAAAAGCATTTGACAAAATCCAGCATCCCTTCAAAACATCTATGTCTATGATAAACCCACAGACAACATTTTGCTCAATGGGCAGAAGTTGGAAACATTTCGCCCTAAGAACGGGAACAAGAAAAGGATTCCCACTCTCACCCCTCCTGTTCAACATAGTGCTGTAAGTCCTAGCCAGAGCAATCAGGCAAGAGAAAGAAATCAGGGGTATCCAAATAGGAAAAGAGGAAGTTAAGCTATCCCTCTTTGTGAACAATATGATTCTATACCTTAAAAACCCTAGGGAGTCTGTCAAAAATCCCCTCACACTGAAAAATGACTTTGGTAAAGTCTCGGGGTACAAAATCAATGTGCAAAAGACAGTTGCATTTCTATACACCAGCAACAAGCAGGCAAAGAACCAAATAAAAAAGCACACTCTCATTCACAATAGCCACAAAAATTTGAAATATCTTACCAGAGAAGTAAAAGACGTTTACAACGAGAACTACAATACACTGCTCAAAGAAATCAAGGATGACACAAACAAATGGAAAAACATTCCATGTTTATGGATTGGAAGAATCAATATTATCAAGACATCCATTCTATCCAAAGCAACCTACAGGTCCAATGCAATACCCATCAAATTACCAACATCATTTTTCTCAGACTGGGAAATGACAATACAGAAATTCATATGGAAACAAAAAAGAGCATGGATAACCAAATCAATTCTCAGAAGAAGGAACAAAGCAGGAGGTATCACACTTCCAGACTTTAAACTTTATTACAAGGCTACAGTAACCAAAACAGTCTCCTAGTATTGGTACAAGAATAGGCACACAGACCAATGGAACAGGACAGAGATTCTGGAAGCAAAAACATGGTCTCTCAACCAACTCATCTTTGACAAAGCCACCAATAAAAATCTCTGGGGAAAGGAAACCATATTTAGCAAATGGTGCTGGGAAAACTGGCTGACCACGTGCAGAAGAATGAAACTGGATCCCTACCTATCACCATATACATAAATCAACTCAAAGTGGATCAAAGACCTAAATGTAAAACCTCAAACTATAAGAATCCTAGAAGAAAACACAGGAAACACACTTATGCACATGGGAGTAGGCAATCAATTCTTCACCAAGTCCCCAAAAGCAAGCACCATAAAAGCTAACTTAGACAAGTGGGACCTCATCAAACTGAAAAGCTTTTGTACAGCAGAAGAAACCATCAAGAGATTAAAGAGACAACCCACAGAATGGGAAAAAGGTATTTGCAAATTATGCATCATCTGACAAAGGTCTAACATCCAGGATCTACAAGGAACTCAAACAAAGTGAAAGGAAAAAAGAAAAACTTCATTGAAAAGTGGGTGAAGGACACGAACAAACACCTCTTAAAAGATGACATACAAAAAGCCAACAGACACATGAAAAAATGCTCAGCCACACTAATCATCAGAGAAATGCATATCAAAACTACAAAAAGATACCACCTAACTCTGGAAAGGATGGCTATCGTTAATAAGTTAAAAACCAACAGATACTGGCATGGATGTGGACAAAAGGGAAAACTTTTACACTGTTGGTGGGAGTGCAAGCTAGTTCAACCTCTATGGAAAGCAGTGTGGTAATTCCTAAAAGAACTAGAAATTGACCTTCCACACAATCCAGCAGTCCCTCTCCTGGGAATGCACCCGGAGGAAAATAAATCGTTCCACAAAAAAGGCACCTGCACACGCATGTTTATTGCCACTCTATTCACAATAGCAAAAACACGGAATCAACCCTACAGCCCACTGAATGTGGACTGGATAAAGAAAATGTGGTACATATACATGATGCTGTATTATGCAGTCATAAAGAACAAAACCATAGACTTTGCAGCAAATTGGACGCAGTTGGAGACCATCATACTAAGTGAACTATCACAGAAACAAAGAACTGAATATAGCGTGTTCTCACTCATAAGTGGGACCTGAACAATAGTCACATTAGCACAAGGGAGGGATGGGCAATTGCTGGGCACTGCTAGGAGAGGGAGAGATGGAGAGATGGAGGGAGGGAGGGAGAGAGGGAGGGAGGGAGAAAGGGAGGGAGGGAGGGAGAGAGGAAAGGAGGGAAGGAGGGAGGGAGGGAGGGAGGCACAAGACAACATAAAGGGAACCTGGTCCACTATCAGGGGGAGTGAGGACCAGTTAGAAGCCCAAACTTCACGGGCACACAGTCTACTTATGTAGTTAATCCTCACTTGTACTCCACATCTCTATAATAAAATAAAATTTTAAAAAAGAAGAGAATCCTTCAGTGTCTTGCTAAACAAAGGAGCTTCTTTTAATTTCTTTTTTACTTCGTTCACTTCTTCTGGGTTATAATAATCATTGTTTCTTCAACCTTGTCCCTTTGTTGGATTTTGTTCTGTTTGGTCCTTAGCATTATTTTTCTTCCTTCTTATAGGGTCTGTACAGTGCTAAACTTTCTGAATTCTTTTTTTTTAATTTTTAATTTTAAAGATGTGAATTCTTGCATGTCTGACAGCTAACCTTTTTTTTTGATTGACATTTTAGGTGTAGAATTCTAGGTTCTGATTTTTTTCATCTTAGAACTTTGAAGTCATTGCTCGACTGTATTCTAACATTCAATTTTGCCCATGAGATGTTTGATTCTCACCTTTTGGGGGCTGCTTGATCTTCTCTTTGGAAGCCTCAAAGTTTCCCTCTTTGTATCCTGGAGTTAAGGAATGTCCTCACAAGGTGTCTATTCATCCTACTTATACTTGGCGGGCCCTTGCACTCTGATTATTTCCTTGGTACTTTTCTTCCTCCATGGTTTCCATTGTCTCCTTTCATATTCTGTTAAATGATTTGGACCATCTGGGTCTGACTTCCAGATCTTGAAACTCTCCTCTTATACACCTCTGACTTTTTTCTCTAATTCTTACAGTTTTTTTCTCAATTTTACTTTCCAGATCAACAATTTTGTCTTCATCATGTTCAAGTTGTTTAATTATCCATTACATTTTTTGGGTTAATCTCAGAAACTTTATTTTCAATTTCTAAGAATTTCTTCTTATTTGATTTATTCCTTTTTCTTTTCTTTTTTTTTTTTTTTGAGTTGGAGTCTCACTCTGTTGCCCAGACTGGGGTACAGTGTCATGCTCCCAGCCACTGCGGCCTTGCCCTACTGGGCTCCGGCGATCCTTCCGCCTCAGCCTTCCAAGTAGCTGGAACTACAGGCACGTGCTACCACGTCCAGCTAATTTTTGATTTATTGTAGAGACAAGGTCTCTCCAAGTTGCCTGGGTTGGTCTCGAACCCACGGGCTCAGCCAATTCACTCGCCTCGGCCTCCCAAAGTGCTGGGATTACAAGCTGAGCCACCGAGCCCGGCCTATTCCTTTTTCTAATAATCTGCTCTTATATCCTGATTCTCTCTCAATCTTCTCTTTTATCTCAACTCTCTCTCTAAGGATTTTGTTATAAAAATTAACATTTAAATATTTAGAATTGTTTAATTACATTGGCATCCCTGCCTTCATGTCTTTATTTAGTTTCTCCATTCATCTGTCAGGTTGGGGACTTCCACCAGTTGGAGGGGGTTACTCTGGGGAGAAAAATCTTTGATGCCCTCAAGATACACTTCTCTACCAAGCCCTCCCCAGGCAGTGTCTCTACTTTCTTTCTTTCTTTCTTTCTTTTTTTTTTTTTGAGTTGGAGTCTCACTCTGTCGCCCAGACTGGAGTGCAGTGGCCGCTCCCGGCCACTGCAGCCTTGACCTGCTGGGTTCCGGCGATCTTTCCGCCTCAGCCTTCCGAGTAGCCGGAATTACAGGCACGCGCTACCACACCCGGCTAATTTTTTGGTTTTATTGTAGAGATGAGGTCTCACCTGCCCAGGCGGGTCTCAAACCCGCGGGCTCAGGCAATCCACTCACCTCAGCCTCCCAAAGGCATGGGATTACAGGCTGAGCCACCGAGCCCAACTGTCTCTACTTTCTTTAGAGATCCACGGCCTGAAGTTAATCTGCTGACAGAAGAAGTGCCTGTTGCAGCTGTTCTTAATAAATAAATCACCTTAAAAATCACCCGAACAAATTGGCTCGACTCACTTTTGTTTTGGGCTATAGTCTTCTCTAATATAATTCTCTCTATCTTTGGTCTTCCAAGTAGTCAAAAATATCTCTTCTGTGATTTCAATGCAGACTAGGAAGAAAACAGAGGTATACGTATGCAAAGAGCCTCTCATCTTAAACTAAAAGCTCATCTATCGCATTTTAAGGCTAGTTCAGGGAAGGAGGTCTCACACTCCCTCCTGCGGCCTACAGGAGTCATTCATGTTCAGCTGAACTTCTGATGCAGCCAGAGTCCACATTTTGTTAGATCATCTGATTCTTATGTTCTTCTTAGTTTCTCTTCTCCAAACTAAAAAGTAGACATCCCAAAGTCTCTAAAATTTAGATTCAGTAGACACTTTAGAGATAACTCCTGTTCCTCTTCAAATAATCATATTCTTATCACTCTAGCATTTTGGCACTCTCTCAGCAGATATTTTTTCTCTACATCCTTTCCAAGCCCAATGAGCAGCATTATTCTGGATTACAATATAGACATAGCTCACACAGCTTAAAACATTCCCAGCGTTCTGTTTTAATGAATAGCAAACAAGGTAATTTGAACCAACCTATCCACTGAGAACAACTAGAAAAGCTGGATAAAATAATACAAGACAAAACTGTCAGCTTGCTGGCTTCAGAAAACCACCAAGGCAGTAAAGTGGGCCAGAATCTGAGAGGAGGAAACCCAAGAGGTGAGCCCACGCTTGGTGAGCCACAATTGCCCTAAAGGTACCTGAGAAGCTGAGCAGAGCATCTGGCAAACTCACAAATATAGAGCAAGACTGACAAAAACCAGAGTCCAGAGTCTAACCAAGGAAGAAGATGTAAAAATCTCAGGCTTTGGGTGGGGATCCTCGAAAAAGCGGCAAAGAGAAAAAAGACTAACCCTCACAGGAACTGATGCCCAGCTTCAAATCACTATTTCTGATAGGATCAAGGTGATCTCTAATTGCTAATATACCTAGTCACTGACCAGATGTAAACTTAAATCATCTCTGAGGTGGGAGAAATTTTTTTTAATCACATATGATCAGCAAAAGACTCATATCCAGAATACACAAAGAACTCTTACAAATCAGGACTCTGGACTCAATAGAAAAATGGGCAAGAGATTTGAACAGATACTTCATAAAGGAACACACCAAACTGTCAGTAAATACATGTAAAGATGCTCAATCCTATTAGTCATCAGAGAAATGCAAATTATAGCCACAATGAAATACCACTACTGCTAGAAGGCTACAATTAAAAAGACTAAATAAATAAATATATCAATAAAATTAAAAGACTGACCACACCAACTGTTGATGAGGATATGGAGCAACTAGAACTCTCATATACTAGAGGTGAATGTATAAAGTAGTATTATCACTTTGAAAAACTGTTTGGCACTATCTTCTAAAATTGAACCTACCCGTGTCCTATGATCCAGTAATTTCACTCCTGAGTAGATTCCTAACAAATATATATATATACATGTGCACTAAAAGACATGCACAAGAAGATTCATTGTAATATTTTTCATAATTGCTCCAAACTGGAAACAACCCACTTGTTCATCAATAATAGAATGATAAATTGTGATATATATTCATACAGTGAAACACTCTGAAGCAATGAGAACAAATGAACTAGAGTTACACATATCAACCTGGATGAATCTTACAAATACTATCAAGCCAAATAAACCAGACACTAAAATATATATACTGAATAATCCTATTTATAGAAAGCTGAAAAACAGGTAAAACCATTAAGTGTTGCTAGAAGTCAGGAGAGTGGTTATGTTTGGGGAGGGGGAAGGGGGTAGGAACTGGGTTAGAGCATGAGGGAAGCTGGAAATTTTATGGTTTTTGTCTGGTTTGGTGTTAAGTGAGTATGTTTATTTTGTGATAATTTTTGAGCATTTACAATTTGTGTACTTATCTGTATATTTGTCATTATTCAATAAAAAATTTTCAAACATTTTCAAAGTCTCCAAAGGCCATATATAATAAGCCCATCTGCCCATTTGATCACTATGTCAATTTAAGAAACTATGAGGGTTTAACCTTTTTAGTTTTTAATTTTCATCTGGGACCAAGCAAATCTACTAGAACAGGATTGGCTCTGCATGTGGCCCAGTTATGCCTATCAGATTACACTAGATCAGACTTGGCTGAGTTCAGCCAATAGGAATTATTCTCCCCATATGGACTAACACTTCCCTTCCTTACCACAGCATAGTTCATTGTGTAATTTTAATCTAACATACCTAAAAAGGAACAGTTCCCTGGAACGCAAAGCTCTCAAGAGCCACATAAGTCTACCAGGCTGTGCACTGGCTACTCTAAGAATATGCAAACATTGGCCAGAGAGACGCTCACAGGGCTAACTATGGTTGAATGAACAATGCATATGTTCCATGAGAGGACTAACTACACCTGTCTCGAGCATGAATCTTTCCTTACTCATCAGAAGTTATTCATAGACAACTCAACAAGAAGATATCATCACCAATGTTTCATGGACACAGGAAATGCTGTGTAAAAGGATACTTGTGATCAAAGCTGTACCACAGCCTGAATATCCACGCGCTCTCCTGCTTTGTCCGATTTCCTCTGGTAGAATCTGGGCCATCCTAGGAATAAACAAGAGGATACATGCTTAGTTGTACAAAGGGGATCTCAAAGAAGGGGGGAAAGGCTTCTTTTTTATCTATAACTTTTATAGATCTGGAGCTCATAGTCAAACATCCCACAGCACCAAAGTTTCAAAGATGTATTGAAAGGTATATTTGAGCAGAAACTGAATAAACCCAAAAAGCAGAAAAATCAATCCCCAAAATTAAAAAAAAGCTTGGCTAGGTTTGTGGATAGATCAAGTCAATGTAGAATACAATTTCTTTGGCATGCTTATTGTAATTTTCCTCAAAGTGCCTTTCAGCAGATTAATTACCCTAAAATGGTCTAGATACTAATGGGCGAAAACTGACTTACAGACAATATTTTTAAAGTTTCTGTAAAACTAACTTTCCAATATCCCCCTGAAGTGGGTCTAGGGAAACCACAACTTTGTTGAGTTTCCTGACAAACTAGACTAGTCTCCTCTATGGTCCTTACCCAGACACCTACACTGTGCTCCAGGTGGTAACTTGTTTCCCTACCAGTTTTAGGAAGGTGGGGTCAGTGGACAGAAAAACAGTGCCAAAACCATCAATTCTGTTATTTTATCTACCCTCAAGTAGCAAGTTCCTTGCTACTCCTCTCATGCTCTCCCAATTCAAACACCCTCATCGTTTAATTTTAAAAACAACCTGCAAAATCAAACATCCATTTAAGGTTTAGGAAATCTGTTCTGTGCAATAAGCAGCACAATTAATATAAAAATTGGATTGACTACAGTAATTTGAGCCTGCTGGGGCTCTGAGAGTACAGATTGCTTGTAAAGCATAGCCATTTTTATCACCATCCTCTTTAATGTTCCAGGGAGGAGAGACTCAGGATGTGAGGAACAATTGACAATAACCCAAAAAAATTTGAACCAAAATTAAAAGTAGTTTTAAAGCACAGTGAGTGTAAATTCTACCTGTAATAGCAACACCAAGGAATAATCAGAAATCTTTGAGAAGATAAACATGTAGACAAGAAGGGAAATTAGCAAACAGTGTTTACATTCCTAAAGCTTCCAACAGCAAAGATTATTTTAAAAAATTGAATCCCCAGGGTATTTGAGGAATGTTGTGATGGATATGGAAATGGCTTAAATGGGCCTTCTGTGAATGAGAAAATATAAGTAAGGACAGACTCCAGAGACTAATTTTATTTTACATTTTTATAAATCAAGTGGAAAAAAGAGGCACAGAAATGTCTTCGTTTGTGTAGACAACAAGTGTTCCTTTGGGTAACTGATTGCTAACCCAATGACAACTCTAGGAAGATTTCAAAATATCACAGGACTGAGTAGAAACATGGTAGATGACCTCTTTGGCAAATATTTTTAAGGAAAAAATAGTGGTTCTTTATGACATGATCAGCTCTAAGCAGTCATTTCTAAGTGCCTGTAGAATTTTACTAAAGAAAAAACTAGCAAAATGATACATATCATCAGAAAGGGTACTATAAACCACCAGGCACAAGAACAAGTCTCCCAACGTCAATTTCTTACACTCTCTCCCTTGAATTAACAATGAAAACAACAAATCCTACTCTGTCATCTTTTTTTTTTTTTTAGATGAAGTCTCACTCTGTCGCCAAGGCAAAGTACAGTGGCACATTCGTGGCCACCCCAGCGTCGTCCTGCTGTGCTCTGGCAATCCTTCTACCTCAGCCTTCCAAGTAGCGGGAACTACAGGCGCATGCTACCATGCCCAGCTAATTTTTTGGATTTATCGTAGAGATGAGGTCTTGCCAAGTTGCCCGGTCTGGACTTGAACCCGCGGACTCAGGCAATCCACTCACCTCAGCCTCCCAAAGTGCTGGGATTACAGGTTGAGTCACTGAGCCCTGCTGTCATCTTAACCTTTGCAAAACCACAAAGCATTTATTATCACCTGGAATGCTTAAGTTCTTGCATTCTCAACTCAAGGAAGCTACAAGAGACTTATGTAAGCCCCAAAGGGACAATTAAAACAAGTAAAACAAGGAAGGGGGTTCTATCTGACAGCAAACTAACAAAAAGCCCCAGAAAAGATAAGCCTGCAACCCACAAATAAGATAAAGTAACTCAGATTTCACAGTGAATCTCAAAATGTAAGAAATTCAGAGACAACCCTTAAAGGCGACAAGGGTAAATTCAGGACAAATAAAAGTGTAACTTCATAAAAAGAGTGTTAAACAACTTGTTATTCCAAGAGATTGTGCCAGAAGCATGATTATGTAGGTACAGGAAGAACTTAGACAAATCCACACAGATGGTGGCTCTGGGAATATCAGGACAGTTCTGTGGAACAGAACTAGTGTATTATGCTGACCCGGAAGACGACCAGCAACTGCTTTGCCATATGATTAGGGCTGTTATCACAGAGAAGCTGTGAGAACCCTTCCTGTGGGCTCTGAACAGCACAGAGTTGAGCAGGAGTCACCGTGGAAGCAGGCAAGGCCTCTTTCCCAGCAGCTGTACTTGGAGACTCTTCGATTTCCATCCCTGTGCTGCCTACAGAAAAAGCCAGGACTTGCTCTCTCACCTTATCCCTTTCCCAAACCTGCATTCCCACCAGTAGGGTTCACACCTCATGCCTGGAGCTCAGGCTCCTTCTAGAGCCTGGAACACCCTTGTATTCCTCTCACTTTCTCCCACCTACAGCGTTGATCTGGCTGACTTTTATTCATCTTTCAAGGCTATGTACAAGTGTGGCTTCTCTGAGAAATGTTTCAAAAACAACAGAGCACTCCAAGAGGTATAGATGTGGATATCACAGACTCTCTCAATAGACTACCTGTGTCCTGACTGTGCAATTACCTTGCTGTGTGACTCTGGGCAAGTGGCCTAACCTTTCTGTGCTTCAGTGTCCTCATCTGTAAAATGGAAATATTAATAATTACCTACCTCTAGGGGCATTATGAGGCTGTGATACTGTGATATAACAAAAAAACAGATATTTGATTTTTGTCCTGGTTCCTGGCACAAAACTCCTAAAATCCTTGGAATTTCTTAAGTGGTTGGGGTGAAAGGAGTATCTTTTTATTCATAATTCACCCCTTTCAACCATACCTAAGTTTATGCTACTGAAGTGGCACTTCAATGGGGGCTGGTTGTCAGAGGAATCAACCATGTGATGAGAGGGTTGGAACTTTCAACCTCCAAGCTGGGGGTTGGGGGTGGGAAGGAACTGAGGATTGACATAATTATCAATAGTCAATGATTAATAAAACCTCTATAAAATCCTGAATGACAGAGTTTAGAGTGCTTCTGAGTTGGTTCCATGCACTCCCATCCCATCTTTTACCTATATGAGGGGGGGACTCCTCCCAAAAAACATAATTTATTAAAATACGTATATTTATTTGTATATATTTAAACTTCAGTCACCTTCAAAATACTTGCCATTTGGTGCAATACACCTATTGAGACGCTTTTTCCACTGCTCAAAACAGTTTTTGAACTTGTCAGTTTTGATGCCTTTTAGTGGTTCTGCCATTTTTTTGTTTGTTTCACCTCTTCCACATTGGCAAAACATTTCCTTTGAGAACTTTTTTTTTATCCAGGGAAACAACAAAAGTCTCTGGGGGGTGAGACTGGGTGAATAGGGAGGTTGGGACACAGGGGTCATGCTGTTTTTGGTCAAAAACTGCTGAACACTCAGTACAGTGCAGGCAGTTGCATTGTAATGGTGAAAGAACCAGTCACCTGTTTGCCACAACTTGGGACATTTCTTTCACAAATCATGATGCAACCGTCTCAAAATTTCCAGATAAAAACTTTGGTTGACCGTATGACCTGGAAGAACGAATTCTGAGTGTACTACAAGGGGGCCCACTCTCCAAAATATATTTCCGGGTTTTTGTTTTTTGGTTCCCTTGCACATCTCTTTCATTTGGTTGTTCCTGAGTTGTATACATTTAAATAAACTGGTAATAGTAAATAAAGTGCTTTCCTGAGTTCCGCAAGTCACTCTCTAGCAAATTTTTGAAACTGAGGAGGAGATCACAGGAATCCCTGATTTATAGCTGATCAGTTAGAAGGACAGGTCACAGCTGGGACTTGCAACTGGTATCTGAAGTGTAGGCAGTTTTGTGGGACTGAGTCCTTAACCTGTGGGATCTGATGCTAACTGACTCTGGGCAGTTAGCATCAGAATGGACTTAAACTCTAGGACACCCAGTTGGTACCTACTGAGAATTAGAGAAATGGTTGGTTTGGGGGGAAAAAAGTCCACATATTAGGTATTAGAAATGTTATGAGTGTAGAAAACAAAGGTTTTTATTTTAGAAGCATAAATGATGTTTACATTTAAAGAACCTAGGATGGTGTCTGATATGTGGCAAGCACTCAACAAAGTATTGACTCATTATTATTAGCCAGATTCCTTTTTTATACTGATTAGATATTTGTGACATATTTAACACAAAATCCAGCACATAGAGCTCATATTATTAATTAAGTTCATTTCCAAAGACTGGACATGTACTTTCAAGCACACAATTTTTTGGGGGAAAAAAATCTAGCCATTGACATCATTTGACCATCCTGTGTAGCTTTTTACACAAGGGATTTTAAATATTTTTACTGGCATTATTAATAGAGAAACCCCCTTCAAGAAGGTACTGCCAATCCTTATTACCATTTTTGAGTATATAACAACGAGTGTCTATTTCTTCTGCATTTATTAAGCACCTACTATGTGTCAGGCACCACACTGGGTGTTAGAAACACAAAGAAGAGCAAGACTCAGCACCTCACCCCTGAGGAGCACCCTTTCCAGAGAGGGAGGTAAACAGAAAAATACATATTTAGTGACAAATGTAATGAAGAAAAAGAAAGTTGATTTAAAAACTGAGGAATGGCAAATGGTCCTATTTTCATAAGACAATGTTTGTGTAGTTATTTTTCATTCCATTCTTATATAATGTTAAAATATTTTGACTTCAGGTCATTATAATAATGAGAATAGCTTACTTTTTTCTGGGATGGAGCATTTGGTAGGCAGAATAATGGCCTCCCAAAGATTTCTACATCCTAATAACTGAAGCCTGTGAGGGGATTATATCACCTGGCAAAAGGGGCTTTGTAGAGAGACTTAAGGTTATCCAGGTAGACCAGAACAATCACGTGGACCCTTAAAAGTGGACAAGGGGCCGGGCTCAGTGGCTCAGTTTGTAATCCAAGCACTTTGGGAGGCCGAAGTGAATGGATTACCTGAGCCCACAGGTTCGAGGCCAGCCCAGGCAACTTGGCGAGACCTTGTCTCTACAATAAATCAAAAATTAGCCATGCATGGTAGTGCGTGCCTATAGTTCTGGCTACTTGGAAGGCTGAGATGGAAGGATCACTGGAGCCCAGCAGGATGATGCTGGAGTGGCTGTGAGTATGCCACTGTACTTCTTCCAGCCTGGGCGACAGAGTGAGACTACAACTCAAAAAAAAAAAAAAAAAAGTAGATAGGATAGACAAAACGTCAGCGGGATGCAGCGTAAGAAGAAGCAGGGGAGATTCAGAGCTTGACAAGAACTTGTCCAGCTGTTGCTGGCTCTGAAGACAGAGGAAATGTAGGTGGCTTCTAGGAGCTAAGCACAGTCCCCGGCCAACAGTCAGTAAGGACATGGACCTCAGTCCTACAACCACACAGAACTGAATTTTATCAACAACCTGAATGAAGGTGGAAGTAGCTTCTCTCTAAGAGCCCAGTCCTGCTGACACTTTGATTTCAGCCTTGAGAGAATTGAAGCAGAGTAACCAGCTGAGCCCACCAGATTTCTGATCTACTGACTGTAAGATAATTGTGTTGTTTTAAACCATTACATTTTTGGTAATTTGTTACAGCAGTCACAGAAAATTAATACAGAAGAGTAAGTAAATGATGTAATTTGATTTGGGCCTTTATCATGTTATTGGAATGATGGGCTCAATTTCTTAGCAGGGTTTAAAAACAGGGAATCAAGTCTCTGACAGTGATAGATGGATTCTTCTCAGCTGAAAACTCTCTCAAGAGCTCCACACTGCCTAGCCCAGGGCTTGCCAAACTGTAAAGTGCATACAAATCCCCTGAGGAATTTTCTGCTTCAGCGGGACTGGGTGAGGCCTGGGTGTCTGCATTTCTAACAAACTTTCTAATGACACCCAGGCTGCTAGCCCATGGGGACTCTTGGAACAGCAAAGATAGGTTCCATTCCTTGGGGGAAAGGGTAGAGAAGGTCATCCACTGTCTCACTTCTGTAACTATCCCCTCTCACCCTTCATCACATTGTCACCAAGCCCTTCAGGACGGAGATTTATCTGTCTTGTTGCAGATGTATTCCCAGAGCCTGAAAGAAGGTCTGAAATAAAACAGGTGCTCCATAAATATTTGTTAAATGGATGAATATGTATTGGCTCTGAGATTCCAGAAAACAAACAAAAATAATAGAGGGAAATCAAGGGGCTGAGAAAAGCAAGCGGAAGAACAAAAAGCTTGGGGAAAGGGGAGTCAAGGAGTAGCAGTTGGAAGAATTGTACCTCAGCCACTGTATGAAGTTATAGATTTAGATGACTGGGCATCAGATTTCAGCCTGGAGGAAAATTAGAAGAGGACCCAGAAACAAATGAATCCAATTTGTTCAGAAAGTCATATATCAACACAACTATAAACAGCTGATTTTCTACAGCTTTCAACACACACACACACACACACACACACACACACAGCTTTCAACACACACACACACACACACACACACACACACACACACACACACACACACACACACACACACACACACACACACACACACACACACACACACACACACACACACACTGGTTTCCTTTCCTCCACATTACATTAACATCCAGCTTGTGACCTTGTCCTGCTGATATAAAACTGGGATGAATTCAGATTCATGTTCCTAGCTGCTTCAAGGCATCATCAATGACTGCTCTTCTGTAAACTTGGGGAAGGAAGTGAATGATGTGTCTGCATGTCCGGCCAACAGAAATATCAGCTGTCTGGTCTGGCATGAAAAGTCTCCCCTTTAATGGGGAGGGAAGCCACCCTCGGGTCTGGGCAGCTTGCCTCCAGCTGAAGTTGTTTTTGTTTTGGTTGCAAGGTCACCAAAATCTCCAGAGAAACAAAGCAGCAGAGTTTTTTGTCTTACTTTGTTCTAATGAGTCAAACCTGCCAGGGACACAAAGTTGAAGTCTGCCCACGATATTCTTATGCTTTCCTCATACAAAGCCAAAGTTCTAGCCAAGAGCTCCTTTTCTTCTCCCACACGAGCTAATATTCTGTAGCTCCCTAGCCATGACTCTCTTTATAACCTTGGGCTTCTAGACCAGTGAAGAAAATTGTGTTCATTATAAGAAATGTTTTTCCACCAAATATCACTTTGCTTGCTTGTTTTTAGGAAGATCATTTAGAAATGAGGTAGAGAGAACTGTCCCCCACCCCCGCCCTTTTTCTAGTGGAGAACAAACATCTGGACTTTCCCTACTTCTGATTTCACTTTCATGACAACACTGAACATGTGACCTGGACCTATTTCAGGGAAAGCTGCAAAAACGCGGGTTTCACCCAGAAATGAAGAAACGAGATGTCCATTTATTTCTGTTTTCCTGTTTCTCATGACCACTGAGCACTCCCAATCCTGCTGTTAGCGACTCACTGAAATGAGAAGGTCAGGCCTGGAGGATTTAGAGAAGTAAGGCCCATTTTATACAAGGGTATGAGTCATTTCTAAGAGTGTGGCATGAGGTAGAAGTGGCTTGAAGTTGACCTGTTTTTGCCAGTCTGACAGGAATCTTGAAAGACTTTCAAAAGGTCAATGGAACTGACTTTAAGAGCACCTCCACATGACTGTGTGAAGCTTAGAAGGAGGGAGGTTAGGGGGAAGCCATGACACATCTCCAGGCAAGGGCTGGCAAACAGGGTGCCATTAGGAGTACAGCACAAGACACTGCTGCCCATTACAGTGCTCTCAGCACAAAGGTCCCTCCAGGAGCTGACAGGAACACTGAGTTTATCCATCCAGGACTGTCCAGAGAGGTACCTGAGGTTCCCTCCACCTGAGGGGTTGCTATTTTACCTGTCACTACACAGACTAAATGCTAGAACCCTCAGCACTTTGGACCCACAGCCTTCTCAAGCATTTCCATGGAAAGGTGACAAGTTTGTTACTGAGTCTAATTACAAGCCCAGTGTTTCCAGTGTGCAGGTCTTATAAGATGTATAGGTAAGTTCTACTACATGACCAGCCAAACCATTTTACCTATTTCCTTTCACAGATACTTGAATACAGAGGCAGGAACAACAGGAAGCAGCAAATGGGCTGTAGATGTTCTGACTGGTCCAGAATCATCAAGATAGTATCGCTCCAAATCCTGGCCAGCCAGCTGCTTTTAGCCTTTTTTTCTTACAAAATAATCTAGACTGGCCTCCAGTTCTGTGAAGGATGCTTTGGAAGAGGGCCGCCATGTCCTATCAGAGCCATTATCTTCCTTTCAGTGAAGGAAAGATGTCCATCACATCCCTCCCCAGTCCCACCTCCCTGGGATTCTCTCAGGGTGAGTTTCAAGATCTCGCACACTGTTATATTCTAAATTAGCTTCCAGGTGCCCAGTTCCTGAACCCTGTTTTCTAAAGTCCTTAATCAAAGCTGGAGTCAAAACAGCAAATTTTCACAAAGAATTCATTGAAACCACATGCTCCCAATGGGCACAATGGCCAATTCTAATATAATCTCAAAGGTTTTCTGGGGTGCTATTAAAGTGGACACCAAATCTCTGACGAAGCTCATTAAAAACTCTTCCCCAAAAGTCCAGAACTTTCAAAGGTCATGGCTTTGTGTCCCTTAAGCTGGAACCTAGAATGGGCATCCGTGCTACAAGTGCCTTATCAGGCTGTGGACACCCTCAAAGAGAAAGAAACCAGAAAAGGCCACAGTAGCACACCCTGGGCCCACACAGCACCACATTTTGCAAGATTTGTTAAATCTGATTTGGTAGGTGGAATCATTTAGAAGATCCTATGGAATCTGAAGTCTGCAAACTGGATTTAGGATTCAATGATGAATGTGATTCAAAGCTAACTGGGAAAAAAAGACCAGGGTTTCACAGACAACACACATATGTGGTCAGTAAAGGCACCCACTGCACGTTATGTCTCTCAGTTCCCCATCTACCCATCAAATACTGATTGAGTTCCCCCATGTGCCAGGCACTGTGCTCAGTGTCTGGTATTCAATGCAAAAAGTAGTTTTCAGCTCCCAAGGCCAAATAATCATATTTTAGTAACATATTTCCACCCCCATCATAACTCTCCTTTCCCCACCTTGCCTACCCAGGACATGCCAGCCTGGGGAAGAAGCAAAACTTGGAGACAAAATCATCCTAACAACTGCACAACAGGGATGATATGGCAGCTTTAAAATATGTCTGCAAATTTGTTGACACTCATCCCATCTAGAGGTTATGGTCTCTATCCCCTCCCATCGAATCTCAGCTGGTTCTACGAATGCATTCATAACCAACAGAAAGCCACAGAAATGATATTGTAAAACTTCCAAGATGAGGTCAAAAAGGTGATGTGACTTCCACCTTGCTGGCTAGGACACTCACTTTTGGAACCCTGAACCACCATGTAAGAAATCTGAGGCCACCAAGCTAGCGGGCAGTTCAGGTCATATGGAGAAGCCATGTACAGATATTCCAGTCAGAAGTCCTTGTGGTTGAGTTGTCCCAGCCCAGGTGTCAGACATGAGTACATAAGCCTTTGTGAGATTCTAGCCCCAAGCTGTTGGATTATAGTCAGCCTCCCAGCTTTCCCAACTGAAGCCCTGAATTCCACGGAGCAAAAGTAAGCTGTCTCTACAACACCCTTTCCAAATTCCTGACCTAGAGAATCCCAGGCCCTGGAAGAAGAGGTGTTCCTATACTCACCTGATGACTCTCCTCTCTTCCTTAGATTTCTCTGGGCTGGAGAGTCAAATCATATCCCTCTCCTTCCCCTTCTTGGACACCACTGATAGACTCAAAACCAGTTATGGAGCCAATATATCCATTCTTGGAAAGTGGGGAGTCAGGGGCTCTTTCTGGGCAGCTCACCTCCTTTATAATGTTGTTTAAGAACATAAAATCTGGAGTCTAATCCTTACTCTATCACTTACTCCGGCCCTAGATGACTCACTTAAGCTCCCAAACTTCAGCTGCTGCCGCTGAATTTTTTTTTAAGAGACAGGATCTTGCTCTGTCACCCAGGCTGAGTGCAGTGGTGCAATCATAGCTCACCACAGTCTCAAACTCCTGAGATCAAATGATCCTCTTGCTTTAGTCTCCCTGAGTAGCTAGGACTACAAGCATACACAACCATACCTAGCTAGTTTTTTTTATTTTTTATAGAGACAGGGTCTCGCTATGTTGCCCAGGCTGATCTCAAATTCCTGGGCTCAGGCAATCCTCCTGCCCTCTGCATTCCAAAGTTCTGAGATTACAAGCCTAAGCCACTGCACCCAGCCCTCAGCTTCTAATCTGTTAAATGAGAAGAACAGTACACATCTCATAAAGTTGTTGTTGGGATCACAATGAGGGAATCCAGGTAAAGTGCCTGACATGTGGCAAATGCTCAATACATTTTAGCTATTTTTAATCATGTCTTCCCTGGGAAGAAGCATCTCTTGTGACTTACCCCTTGTAAGACTTGAAAGCTGTCGTTGCTGGGTGGTGGGTCTTGATCTGGGTCAACACCAACTCTAAAAGTCACCAGGGAGAAAGACAAGGAGAAAAACAGAAAGTATTAGCTTGACCCATGGCAGCCACACTGGTTGAAAGTGACCCAGAGGATGACCATCTTCCCAAAGTAGGAGTGGTTAGCTAAAAGGAGAGGAAGGCTGTCATGCAAAAGTCCGGAGAAAGAGGTCGCACACCACTTCAGATCCCAGGAGGTTGGAGAGACAATAAATCTGAGTGCTTATGCCCTAGGTAAGGCCTTTGGAACATGGCACATGCTGTCAACTGTCCATCTGCTTCCCTGTACCAGGCGGTCCCAGACATCAAAATGTGGGTCTCACTGCATCAGGCCCTTTCTCTCTGCTGCTTCCTCACATCTGCCTTGACCTGCTTTAATTTCCCTAACATTTTGTCATAAAATTTTTCATATTACAAAGAGGTATTGAAAGAAGTGAATCCGTGTATTCCCACCATTTCTAGATTCTACCATTAACATTTTACTGTATTTTCTTTATCACCTATCTATCCATTTCTCTATCACCCATCTTATTTTTCTGGAAGCATTCAAATAAAGTTGCAGACATCAATATATTTCCCCTAAATACTTCAGCATGCATATTGACAAAGAGTCTCTACTTGACCAAACTTTAGTCAGGCTCCTGTGAGTCCTCTTCCCAACTAAGGCTATGAATTTTGGGCTTCCATATCCATCCTTGCTTTGTCCAATTTCAGTAAGAATCTTGCTAAGCTGGTTTGGCCAGAACTCCCTGTCCTCAATATCTGATCACCCTCACTGTCTGATCAGGTTCCTCATGATGCCCGATGCCTGATCACGCTGACCAAGAATCTTGTTAGGTCAGTTTTGGCAAAATCCCCCTTACCTCTGAGTCTTTTCTTTGTAATTTTCCATCCTCTGACCCCTATCTCTCCTCCCTACTACAAAATCCCATTGTAGTGGTCCCTACACTGATCTCTATGGTCCTAAATCATGTCTGCCTTACCATTTGAACAAGCATCACAATATTTTCTTTAACAATATCATTAACTAGAGTCCGGACCTGCTTTTAATCCTGGTGCCCTCCCCCACCCTCCTGCATGAAAGTTGACCTGAGAACTCAGACATTTGAAAGCAACAAGCGAAGACAGAATGTAAAAGCAAAGTGGCAAGATTCACTTAGAACAAGTGAATAAAAGCGCTAGGGCAGTTGTCTTGGCTTAGTAACACACCAACTACCAACTGGTGTGCTATGCATCTGCTCATTTTTTCATCCCTGTACCTTCCTCATCATGAGGTAGAGAACTGTGACCTGGATGACATAGACAAGGTGGGGCAACGGGGAAGGGAACAAAGATGCCAAAAAACTCCTACATCTCCCCTCATTCCCTCCAGGGTCACAAAGAATGAACAAATTGTACAAGGTATACCGAGAACAGAGCTGTCAGCAGATTAGGCCTGATTTGAGCTTGAAGAGAGGTGCTGAGTAGGCTCTACAGGGGTGTTCTTTGCAGTCTGGTACCAGGGCGTTGACTCCAATGAGCAGACAGTGGATGGACACACAAAGCTCTGTGTGTACACACTGACTTTTCCTCCTTTCCTTCTGTCTCTCTCCCCCACCTGTGCTGTCCAAGGTCTTTTTTGAGAAAAGAGACTAATGGAAAAGGGTAATAGAAGATGACACAGATGCACTATCCTCTCTAAGTCAACCTCTACTCTATCTTATTCCAGGCTTGTTGAGCACTAACCAAAGGTGTGTGCCCCTGGAAAGGGGGAACTGTCCCAGCCCCTAGAGAAGGGCATGGCAAGGGCACAAGCGCTCCTGTACATTCCTGAACGATATTCCTGAGAGCTAATAAAAGGTGCGCTTCCCCTTATCTCCTAGGCACTCCCGGTAAGTAGCTTCCAGGGATCCTTGACTTCTCTGTAGTCTATGCCCAATCACTGAAAGTTGCAAATCTTTTACTCCCTTTTTCTGAGTGGTTATAAGTTTGAACAATATAGTATCAATGTAACCTTAAGCCTTGTGATTTATGTAACTTTTGTATCAATGTATATCATAAGTTTTGTGATTTGTATAACTTTTGTGTAATGCATGATGTCTTAGGCCCTTTACTCAATGGCAAGCTTGATTACCGCTTCTGCAGGGCACTACTGATAAAAGCTATGAGATACCTCTGATACCTGGCACCAGGAAGTCTGGACCAAAAAATGTCACTGTCAATAAAAGTGGCTGAAACTCAGGTTCTACATAATGCTCTGCTGGTCACGTGGCTAATGTATAGGTACTAACAACTCTGGACTTATAAAAGTGAACTGTAAAAGCCTGGGGGTTGAGCAGAACCATTTTAGAAAGACCTCGAGTCTGGCTCTGCTGCCTGGATTCAAACTCAGAAATAAACTTTCTACCAGTTCCCTGCCCCTATGATTTATTGGTATCAAGGGGAGCAGCCAAGTGTTACTTGGGTCATAACAGAAAAGAGAAGAAAAAGGAACAGTCACCCCATATTGTGTTGAAGGCAACGTTTACACAGCAAGATAAACTCTCATGTATTTCAGCAAATATTTATTGAGAGTCTATTATGCCAAGCACTGTTCTGAACAATTAGTTAAAACCCGTCATGTGCCTAGCACTACATTTTCTCCCCGTGGGCCTGGGGTTTGATGGGATCTTTGTACTGCATTAGATGGACTTTGTATGTGTCTAGAGGCTACCTTCTAGGCAGGGATTTCTTAGGGCTGGAGGCTTGTCCTCACAATTGGACATTATCTGGGGACCTTTGAGCAACAAATCTCACAGAGATCTTTTGACAAAGTCACTTCATGCCAGTACATTTTACTTAAGATGAATTCTCAGGTACAGACTCAGAGGGACAGAGTGCTGGTTACTACAGTGTCTTTCAGATGGCCTACCAGAATACCAGGTGACACAGCTGCCCTCTGTCTAACTCCAGAAAGGTTATGGAAGGGCATGAAGTGCAGCATGGTCAAGAATGTGGTGGTTCCAATACGTTACTCGTAAGCTCTTCTTTTTGCACTGTAATTTTGAAAGCAGTGAATTAGCTTTTGTGAGTGCCTTCCATGTCAGTAAAGATAAAACAAACTGACTTTATCAGCCCAGATGAAATAGGAAGCCTATAGAGAGGGGAAACAGAGCTTAAGTATTCCCTGTACCACAATGAAGAAAATAAAAGTAAAATACAGTAAAAGTTGCCAAATGAAATTTAGTCCCCTTATTCTTTTAACTTCTCTCTATCAGGAGAAAAAATATATTTAACAAGAATTAAAATGATTATGTTTAACAATAATTGCTTATCAAGGCTAAGTTTTGACTATTTTCATTGAAATCCTGGAAATGTCAGTGGACATTTCCATTCATCCTGGGCTCACAAGGCCAGGCCAGAATTTAAAACAAAGCCCAAAACTTTGGAATAACTTGGCAACGTTATAAAGTTAGGTATACTATAATCGCATCCCAAATTCATGAGTTTCACTATTTTGTTCTGGGGAAATTGAGAGTGATTTCTAGATCTGCATGGCCAATAGAATGTTCCGTAATGATGGAAGCATTCTCTATCTGTCCAATATGGTAACCACTAGACACCCACACGTGGCTATTGAGCACTTGAAATGTGACTAGTATGACTGAGGAACAGCATTTTATATTTTAGTTTTAACGAATTAAAATTTAAATAGACATGTGGCTAGTGGCTACTGAATTGGACAGTACAGATTCTAGAAAGTATGAATTCCAGCTATGTCTCTCTAGCATCACTTTTTTCTCTACTAAAAAAGTAAAACTGTCAGTTAACTCTTTGCCTTTTCAATGCTAACAGCCAAGATTCATGTTGGAATCCTGCAGAGATACAACTCCAAGTCCCAGAAATATTAAGTAAAACTTTGCCCAAACTAATTATTTAGACAATTGAGAGTCACTACATAAATTTTATATACCTCACTTCAGTATAAAACTTTTAAAAGCCTCTTAAAGCTCTTCTTTACAGATGAATGTCAACTTATAAATGCAAAAAGAATGACAGAATTAGAAAATCCCTGTTTTCCACCCCAGTGGAATGGTTGTAATAGTTGTTTCAAGCAAGGATTATCAGTAGATGATTGCACCACTGGGTGAAAGGTTGTAAGGAATCTGGCCATTCACATGATATCAAAGGATCATTCTACAGACTACTCTTTTATTACAAAGAGAAAATGGTACCTCTATAGTAGAGAGACCTGTGGTCACTAGTGATCAAATGTAACATCACTAATAAAGGGGCAGTCTGACAATATACATCACCTGATATGATGCCCCAAGAAATATCTAACATCATTTTTACAGAATTTTTGGCAAAAATGATTATCTCTAGTCATGAGGAAAAAAACCAGAAAAATCCAGACTGTGGGACACCCTGCAAGACAGCTATCATAAATACTTAACAACAACAAAACCCAATGTCATAAAAGACCAATTAAGGGGTGGGGGCTGTTCTAGATTAAGAGAAACTAAAGAGACTTGATGATCAAAGTAAACTTTGTTTGGATCCTGGATCCAGTGTGTGTGTACAATTCATGTTCAAATTATAATCACAAATTATAAGGATTCATGGACATAGAATGCTATAACAGGTAAATATAGATAATTGACAACTAAGTAGATATAGATTTGAGTAATTGTGTGGGTTTTTTCCCTAGGCAAATCATAGAATGTTTTGTTGATATTCTCCCTTTCCTAAAAGTGAAAGGCAAGGAGAAAAATGCTAGTTAACTGAGACATACAGTTAATCAAATTCTGATCAATGCAGCCATCTTCAGATCTGGTTGTGTACATCCACTGGAAATCTGTAGTTCTGAGGGCAGTCCTACCCAATGCTCCCTTTTCCTTGCTTTTACCACCCTTCTGCCACAGAAATTCTAACCTTTGATGCGGACAGTTACTATCAACCATCTGTCTGAGTTGCAGCCCAAACTCCTGACAGCACAGAGGGCCTCCTGGGCCCTCCCACAGACAGAGGAATGTGGGAAAGCCCCTTGGAGTCTCTTGGAGGGCCTCATTACTGCTATAAGTGCTGAATAGATTTCCAGGAAAGCAAAGACCTACTGCTCTGCTTGATATGGCTTAAACAAATAAACAAACAAAAAAGCATACCAGGGCATGAGACACAAATGACGTTCTTCTGCAATTTCTTTCCCCATTCAAGGCTGTTTACTTTAGGGCAATTAAATAATAACTTTTCTGGCAGGGTTGAGAGCCCCCTTGGACCAATCCCCAAGGATGACACTGTAGCTCCCTACAAAGGGACCCACCCTTGGGGCAGATCCCAGAACCAAACTGGTCTTTCGAAACAGGAAGCAAAGCAATGGGCCAGGGTGTTTCGGTGTGGGGTTGGACAGCAAGAAAGACTAGGTGCAGTATTTTAATTGCAGATTTAAAGCCCCAGAAGACTTGAGGGTCCTCCAACTTTTTGAAATTTCTAGTTTCAGGCAACTGTCCATGTTATATATTTCTCTCCTGACCTGCTATAATGCTTTTGATCCAGGACACTGGAACTTTTTATGCTGTTTTATTATGTCATATTTTAGCATTCCCCTGGTACGTTCTCCTGCAACCCAGGGCTGGGTTCATCAGAGCACATATATCAGTCTTTGCTTCCAGAATGAACGGAAATATTCTTATTTTCATTAGGAATGATACAAATGTGGAAATTCCACACCAAATGGGAAAATAAAGCAATCAAACTGATGTGCTCATTCTGGAATTAATAAATACCAAAAATTAATAATTTCCCTGATGGTATAATGATACATCCATTCTGATTAACAGATAAAATACCATGAAGTTTCAGAAGTTTTAGAAGTGCTCTACTTCAATTAGTAACTTTTTTCCAAAAAAAAATCTGAATGGTCATGGTTTTGAATAATTTGCGGAATATGAGACACATACCTTCAAATAAAACTTTAAACACCAGATCATAATCTGAGTTCTCTCATGTCCCAAGAGCAATAACTTACACTTTGCCTGAAGGAACTTCCTTCTTGAAGGTGAGATACTTCAAAGGGAAGGGTTTCTTCTGCAACTTAACTGGCACCTAAAGTCAGTCCCCAAAGATGAACTTATATGGTGGGTGTGTGTGTGTGTGTGTGTGTGTGTGTGTGTGTGTGTGTGTGTGTGTGTGTGTGTGTGTGTGTGTGTGTGTGTGTTTAAAGAGAAAAAAGTGTGATTCCAGTGAGCTTACATACTTAAATTAATTTCATGCATGTCATTACACCTCGGATCTGGTGATATCCCAAGACCCATGCCCCATTCCAGGTATTGGTGCTTTCACCACTGCCCGCAGGGAGTGAAATATAGAGGGTGCCAAATATATATCTACACATTTTAAGAAAGGAAAAAACTGCATTAAAATTGTAATACTCAATAAGGTGAATACAAGTCACATTTGACTCCTGCAATTATAAGAGGTGCTCAAGGTAGTTACCATCAGCATCCAGACACTTCTGATTATGGCGGACATCTCTTAAAATATTTTTTTTGGCATCCATGGTATTTTCACAATGCCAAAAACAGAGTTGAAGCCTATTTTACATTTGATTTATCTACCAGCACCAAGAAATGGGTCAGCAAGAAAGCATGCTAATCAATACAGAAAGAAAAGAAGAAAAATTAAAGTTTTTACTCTGACATCACTGCCCTTAAGCATACTTATATCATAAACTTGGATGGACACTGAGAAAAAAATTGCATTAGAGGAATCTTTATCCTTTCGGCTAAAAAATGTTCTTCATATCTTCTGATTCACCATGATAAGGCATAAGAACATAAATATATACTTTAAAGAAACTACAGCTGGCCAGGCTCGGTGGCTCAGCCTGTAATCCCAGCACTTTGGGAGGCTGAAGCAAGTGGATTGCCTGAGCCCATGGGTTTGAGACTAGCCTGGGCAACTTGGCGAGACCTCGTCTCTATAATAAATCGAAAAAAATTAGCTGGGCATGGTAGCATGAGCCTGTAGTTCCGGCTACTTGGAAACTTGAGGCAGAAGGATTGCCTGAGCCCAGCAGGTCGATGCTAGGGTGGCCGTGGGCATGCGTGCCACTGCACTCCAGCCTGGGTGACGGAATGAGACTCCAACTAAACAAAAACAAAACAAAAAACTATACAGCAGTGGCATTTAATTAAGATGGTGTAAGGCTTGCCCCAGTCATAGCTGAAATATGGAATTCTCTTTATGAATGAAAAGTTTTCTATACTGGATCTTAAGCGGGGTTTTATTGAAAAAGTGTCTGTGACTCTGAAATTAAGCTGCTCTTAACACTAAGCTCAGTTGTACAACACGGAGACATTTTCCAACTCAGGCTTTGGTGTATACAACACATTGTCCAAAATGTGGGAAAGCAGACAGAATCCTAGGAACACTGACACATCAATCAACCCAGTGGAAAACATAATTAGAATTGACTTAACCACTTGCCTCTTTACTAAAAGGGGTGGAGACTGGCACAGACAGGAAGGAAGAAAGAGGAAAACAGCATAAAAAGAAATATCTGAGGTTAGAAAGAGGAGAAAAGTCAGGCCCAGTTAATTTTTTCTGAGGATGCCCTTGTGTCACCTGAAGTACTGCCAGCGGTGTTCATTCCGATCCTCTTCGGAGGGCTCCTCGACGCCAACTCTGGGCAGCAGAAGAAGGGAATGTGAGTGTGACGGGGACAACAGGGGAGCCAGGAGCTCTGGGCACATGACCTGGACCATGTCCACGAAAGAATAAGCTGTCTCACTTTCAATATGAATCCATACCCTCTCTTAAATTGTCCACATTACCTAAAACCCAGAGGAGCAGAGAGGCTGCTAAATTGAAATTTAAAGCAACAATGTTAGGAGCCACATCAAATGAGGGTTGATTAGGAATGAAGATGAGCCTCTTGAAATATAATGTAATAAAATCAGAGGATAAATGCATCTCACTGAAAATGAATTCACATAATTTTTCAGGAATTCATTTTTTATAAAGCAAGATATATCCATATAAAAATAAAAAACAGCCGTGCTCAGTGGCTCAACCTGTAATCCCATGCTTTGGGAGGCCAAGGTGAGTGAATTGCCTGAGCCTGCGGGCTCGAGATCTGCCTGGGCAACTTGGCCAGACCTCGTCTCTACAATAAATCAAAAAAATGAGCTGGGCATGGTAGCGTGCGCCTGTAGTTCCAGCTACTTGGAAGGCTGAGGTGGAAGGATCGCCAGAGCCCAGCAGGTCGAGGCTGCGGTGGCCGGGAGTGGCCACTGCACTCTAGTCTTGGCAACTGAGTGAGACACCAACTCAAAAAAATAAAATAAAAATAAAATAAAAACAGAAATTGTAACTAAACACTTATTTGACGTTTTTACACATATTTTTACACATATTTGACAGAAAGCAAACAGCATGATATTGAAAACAGCAACTATACTTAAGAAGACAAAGATGGCATTTTTTTCTAGACAAGCAAACCACATTGTTCACAGGATCAACCTGAAGGTCAGGAACCCAATTCCCTTTACCTCATGGCCTTTGAGTTGACATAGTCCACTTTCACCTTTTCAAACAGTTTCTCACTTATTCAGAGTGAATTTGAACTTTACTATCATGTTAGAACAGAGTTTCACAAACTCAAGACTATTGAGTTTTTGAGCCAGTAATTCTCTGTTGCGGGGAGTCATCTTGTGCACTGTAGAGGTTTAGCAGCATCCCTGGCTTTCACCCACAAGATAGCCATAGCACTCCTCCCAGGTGTGCCCCGTACCCTTGTGGCAACTAAAAACATTTCCAGATATTGCTAAATGTCCTCCTGGGGGTGGGGGTGGGGAAGTGGCAAAACTGCCTTCAGTTGAAAGCTACTGCATCACATCTTATATTCTCAATGAGGGTAGTATTATCCTTATAAGTACAAAAATGGGTTTTTGTGGGGAAAAAAATCCCTTAGCTATTACAGTGGTTGATAGCCCTCCAAAGTGGCATGGTGCATACATAGATATATAGCAGATCTGTGGCATTAAATTTTCACTGGGGGAAGTAATTGGGAAAACATTGCTTAAGGTTCCTTATGGGGACAATAATGAAAAAAGGCTGAGAAACATTGTGCTAGATAATGCCCAAATTCTCATGCTACTAATAAATATCCCCTGAGTTATGTAAGTGAGAACATGATGTTTCTTAAGGTGGTACTTGTGACATGATCACAATGATCACAGCTCACAATGATCACAGCTCACAGCCTTGACATCCTAGGCTCAGGTGATACTTAAGGTGGTACTTTTTAATCAGTTACATGTTCAGAATGTGACTTAAACCCAACTCTCTATATTACTATAGCATTGAAAACTAACAAATACTACATATACAAACCAGATTCCTTTAATGTAAGGTTCATTGTCTCTTGAGTAATAGCAATAATAATAGTAATAGAAGTTGCAGTGTTATGAGTAGTAAAAATAATATAACAGTTAAAATATACTAGGTTCTTATCATGTGCCAGATGGTACATTTGATGAGATCATTCTTTATCACATTTATTTATTATCACATTTTATCCTTATACAAGATCATCCTCATTTAATCAGTGAGGAAACCAAGGTTTAGAGGTGAAATAAGTTGCCCAAGGTCACAAAGGTAGAAATGATGGAGCCAAGATTTCAACTCAGGCTATTAGAGCCCCAACTCATCCTCTTATAGGATATGCCTTTGATTACAAGTTGCCATCTTTAAACTCTTTTGAAATATCCACTTACAAATGCTATTACATAAAGAGCTCAGGGCTTCTCCCTGTCTTTATTTCTTATATTATCTTGCAAAGAGCTTTATTGTAAATGCTCAGTCTAACGGGATTATCCCAAGTAGAGCATTCTTACTTGTCCCTGAATGATTATATTACTGCACTCTGGAGTGCGAGGGCTACCAGTTCATTTGGCCACATGGGTTTTTGCCCTTCTACCACCCCACACTATCACCACCACTTCACATGTATGTCATTCGAAGCTGGGGACTCCAAGAGGACTGCCACCATGCTGCCACAATGCGCTCAGAACACACACAAGGCTCACCAGATGAAATAATCCCATAATCATATCTTTAGGTTGTCAAAATTATGTCCTTTATGAATCACAACACTTACTCAAGAGACTAAGAAAAATATTATATAGTTTGTGCATTAACAGAAAGGAAATTGTACGTTTTGTCATTACGTTGTAAAATATCAAGCACAATACACCAATTTAAAAAGATAAATTGGATTCATGGAAAGCTTTGACCTGTCTTTGGGTTTGTAGTTATATTCATTTTTATCTTATACACAGACTTGAAATTAGCCATGGTTAAGCAGCACAGCTAACTCCTAATTGCTTATAATAAATTCCAAGACCCACTCCCCATCCCAACAGCTTCTGTCTCCTGAGCAACTACTTAACAGTTCACCAGGGCCACTATCAGGAGCCTAAAGAAGTAAGGGAACAAGTGGGTACTGATCATACTGAGGTCACAGGGGTCAAACTGAATTTCAGGGGGTTTCTGAATCAGTTTAGAATAAGAACCTAGGTTATAGAAATGATTCATGGCCATTATGCAACACCACAAGCCAGAAGAACCAATCAGTCTCCATACCTAATTTCAGAGGGAACTTATTTTGATGTAATCTCTGTAAATGTTAGTTTCTACACTTACGTAATCGTTATTTATACACATCTGGAAAATGCAATGAACTGACATCATACGTATTTTTCAACAATGGCATACTTTGCTTCATTACGCTTTTTGGATAAAGTTGTACAAAAGGAAAGAATAATAAAGATAGAAATAGAAATCAATTAAACTGAAATCAGGAAAGCAATACAGAAAATCAATGCAACAAACAGCTGGTTCTTTGAAAAGATCAACAAAATGGACAGACATCTAACAAGACTGACCAGAAAAGAGAAGCTATACATTATGAGGAATGAAATATTTTAAAAATCAGGAATATAACAGGGAATATTAATATAGACCCTACAGACATCAAAAGAATAAGAGAATGCTACAAACAACATAAACTTGACAAATTAGATGAAACTGCCAATTTCACAAACTACCACAATGTAGCCAATATGAGTAAGTTTAGCCTTTTTAACAATATCATGCTGAAACAACTGGATAGTCATAAGCCAAAAAAAAAGAAAAACCTCAACCTAAACCTCACATTTTATACAAAACTTAACTCAAAATTAATCATAGACTTAAATGTAAAGTATGAAACAAAACAACAACAACAAAACCTTCTAGAAGATAATGCAGAAGAAAATCATCAGGACTTAGGACATGGTAAAAGTCCTTAGACAATGTAGCAAATACATGATATTTGTAGTAACTTAGACATAGTAACAAATAAATGGTCCATTAAGATAAAAAAATGATAAGTTACACTTCATCAAAACTAAAACTTCTGCTTCATGAAAGACTATTAAAAGGATTAAAGGACAGGCTACAAACTGGGAGAAAATATTTGCAAACCATGTATCTGACAAAAGAGTAGTATCTAGAATAAAGAACTCTCAAAACTCAATAAAGAAATAAACAACCCAATTAGAAAATGGACAAAAGGCTTGAAAAGATATTTATTTCACCAAAGAAGATATATGAATGGCAAATAAGCACATAAAGTGATGCATTATTAGCTATGAGAGAAATGCAAATTAAGACCACAACGAGATATTCCCACACAGCTATTAGAATAGCTGAAATGGAAAACAGTCACAACACCAAATGCTGGTAAGGATGTTGAGAAACTAGATCTCTCATACACTGCTGATTTCTTATAAAACTAAACACATACTATCCAACCCAGAAGGTACACTCCAGCATGTATCTTGGAGACATGAAAATTTATGCCCACACAAAAACCCAAACATAAATATTCACAGCAGTTTTTTCTAACCCCAAGATGACTGACTAGGGCCATTGCACACCAGTTCTCAGAAGGAAGATCGAGGTTGCTAGTGAAGGCCTGAGTTTTGCGTGGAAAATGGAAGAAGAAATTGGAACTGCCAGAGTGCCCAGGCAAGGAGGCTAGGGTGCACAGAGAAATGGAAAGCAGCAAGAATCTGGCTAAGATCAACCCCCAAAGATCTCAGAGCCAACTGAAAGAGGTAGGTGGGAGAGCTTCCCTGACCCCCTAACTCTTCTTCTCTTTTTTTTTTTTCTGAGTTGGAGTCTCATTCTGTCGCCCCGACTGGAGTGCAGTGGCACGCTCCCGGCCACCGCAGCCTCGACCTGCTGGGCTCCGGCGATCCTTCCACCTCAGTCTTCCAAGTAGCTGGAACTAAAGGCGCACGCTACCACGCCCAGCTAGTTTTTTTGATTTATTTATTTTTTTTTTTTTTTTAATAATCAGTATTTTTTATTATCGTTTTGTAGGGTACAGGTAAGGGTTAGGTGTACAATTACGTTTCATTCAGGCACCCTATTGATAAGAGGTGTTTTCCCAGTCCCAGGTAGATATTAGCTACTGTTAATCCCATCCCCCCACCATAATTTCCCAGTACCATCAGTCATTTTCTTATAGTATTACATTGGATGTTCAAGGTCCATTATATGAGTGAAAACATGTGATATTCTGATCTTTGTTTCTGTGAGAGGTCACTCAGTATTATAGACTCTAGTTCCATCCAGGTAGCTGCGAAATCCATGATTTTGTTCTTTTTCATGGCTGCGTAGTATTCCATCGTGTATATGTACCACATTTTTTTAATCCAGTCCTCTTTTGATGGGCAGCATGGCTGTTTCCAGGTTCTTGCTATTGTGAATAACGCTGCGATAAACATACGTGTACAGGTATCTTTTTTATAGAGTGATTTGTGTTCTTCAGGGTATATTCCCAGTAGGGGGATTGCAGAGTCATAAGGAAGGTCAATATTTAGAGCTTTCAGGAATCGCCACACTGCTTTCCACAGAGGTTGCACTAGCTTACACTCCCACCAACAGTGTAGAAGTGTTCCCTTTTCACCACAGCCTCTCCAGCAGCTGTTATTTTTTGAGTTGTTGATAATTGCCATTCTGACTGGAGTTAGGTGATATCTCAGTGTGGTTTTGATTTGCATCTCCCTGATGATTAGTGAGGTTGAGCATTTCTTCATGTGTTTGTTGGCTGCTCGAATGTCTTCTTTTGTGAAGTGTCTGTTCATATCTTTTGCCCATTTTATAATGGGGTTGTTTGTTTTCTTCTTTTCAGTACGTTTCAGTTCCTTGTAGATCCAGGATGTTAAGCCTTTGTCAGACCTAGAGTTGGCAAATACTTTTTCCCAGTCTGTAGGCTGTCTCCCTACTCTCTTGATGGTTTCTTTGGCTTTGCAGAAGCTTGTCAGTTTAATAAGGTCCCATTTGTCTATCTTCTCTCTTAAGTCCTGTGGGTTTCGGGTTTTGTACAGGAATTGGATGCCCGTTCCGATTTCCATGAGAGTATTTCCTTCCTTTTCTAATGTTCTTATGGTTTGAGGTTTTACATTTAGGTCTCTGATCCATTTGGAGTTAACCTTTGTGCATGGGGATAGATAGGGGTCCTGTTTCAATCTTCTACATGTGGTCAACCAGTTTTCCCAGCACCATTTACTGAATAGGTTCTCCTCACCCCATTGGTAGGTGGTGGGGGCTTTGTCGAAGATGAGTTGGTTGAGGAATTGAGGTTTTGCTTCTGGAATCTCAATTCTGTTCCATTGATCTATATGCCTGTTCTTGTACCAATACCAAGCTGTTTTGATGATTGTAGCTTTATAGTAAAGTTTGAAGTCTGGTATTGTGATACCACCTGCTTTGTTTTTTTTGCTGAGGATTGTTCTGGCTATTCTTGGACGTTTGTGTTTCCATATGAATTCCTGTGTTGTTTTTTCTAGGTCAGAAAAGAATGTTATTGGTAATTTAATGGGTATTGCATTGAATTTGTAGATTGCCTTAGGTAAGATGGACATCTTCACAATGTTGATTCTTCCGATCCATGAGCATGGGATATTTTTCCACTTGTTCATGTCAGCTTTGATTTCTTTGAGCAGTGTTTTGTAATTTGCATTGTAAAGGTCTTTCACGTCTCTGGTTAGGAAGATGCCAAGGTATTTCATTTTTTTTGTGGCTATTGTGAATGGAATTGTGTTTTTTATTTGGGTTTCTGTTTGTTTATTATTGGTGTAGAGAAATGCGATTGTCTTTTGTACATTTATTTTGTATCCTGAGACTTTGCCAAAGGCCTTTATCAATGTAAGGAGGCCTTTAACAGACTCTCTTGGGTTTTCAAGGTACACCATCATATCATCTGCATAGAGAGATAACTTGACTTCCTCTTTTCCTATTTGAATACCTCTGATTGCCTCGTCTTCTCTGATTGCTCTAGCCAGGACTTCCAATACTATGTTGAACAGGAGGGGAGAGAGTGGGCATCCTTGTCTAGTTCCAGTTTTCAGGGGAATTGGTTCCAATTTTTGTCCATTTAGGAGTATGCAGGCTGTAGGTTTCTCGTAGATGGCTTTTATTATTTTGAGGTATGTTCCCCGTATGCCTAGATGTTCAAGGGTTTTTATCAAGAAGGGGTGCTGGGTTTTATCAAAAGCTTTTTCTGCATCTAATGATATGATCATGTGGTTTTTGTTTTGACATCTGTTGATGTATTTAATTACATTTATGGTTTTACGAATGTTGAACCAGCCTTGCATGCCAGGAATGAAGCCTACTTGGTCATGGTGAATGATTTTTGAGATGTATTGTTGAATCCTGTTTGCTAGGATTTTGTTGAGAATTTTAGCATCTATGTTCATCAAAGATATTGGCCTGTAGTTCTCTTTCTTTGTTGGATCTTTACCTGGCTTGGGTATCAGTGTGATGTTGGCTTCATAAAATGATTTGGGGAGAGTTCCATCTTTTTCTATCGCCTGGAATACCTTCAGTAGGATTGGTATCAGCTCCTCCTTGAATGTCTTGTAGAATTCTGCTGGAAAGCCATCTGGACCAGGGCTTTTTTTTGTAGGAAGTTTTCTTATTACGTAGTCAATTTCCTTGATTGTAATTGGTCTATTTAGGGACTCAATTTCTTCTTGTTCCAACCTAGGTAGATTGTGTGATGTCAGAAAGTCCTCCATTTCCTTGTGGTTTTCAAGTTTGTTTCCATACAAGTGTACATAGTAGTCTCTAATGATCTTTTGTATTTCTTCAGGGTCAGATGTGACTTCATCTTTTGTGTTTCTGATTATGCTTATTTGTTTTTTTCTCGTTTTTTCTTGGTCAGTCTAGCTAGGGGACCATCGATCTTGTTTATTCTTTCGAAGAACCAGCTTTTTGTTTCATTGATTTTTTCAATTATCTTTTTGTCTTCTATGTCCTGGATTTGGGCTTTTATTTTGGTGATCTGGATTCTTCTGCTGAAATTAGGGTTTTTGTGGTCTTGCTTTTCCAGCTTCTTTAGGTGGCTTGTTAGATTGTGAATTTCTGTTCCTTCCATTTTCTTCATGTGTGTTTGTAGGGATATAAATTCCCCTCTTACTACAGCTTTCAGGGCATCCCAGAGATTTTGGTAAGATGTTTCTTCATTTTCATTTGTTTCCAGGTATCTTTTGATCCCTGTTTTGATTTCGTCATTGACCCAGGAGTTGTTTAGCATCATGCTGTTTAGTGTCCATGTCTTTGTGGGTTTTGGGGGGACTTTGTTGGTGTCAATATTTATTTTTATTCCACTGTGGTCCGAGAAGGTGTTTGGTAGAATTTCGGTCCTTTTAAATTTGCTTATACTTGATTTATGGCCGAGTATGTGGTCGATCTTGGAATATGTTCCATGTGGTGATGAGTAAAATGTGTATTCTGTGGTTTTTGGATGGAGTGTTCTGTAAGTATCAATTAAGTCCATTTGGTCCAAGGTCACATTGAGGTTCCGGATCTCCTTGCTGATTTTTTGTCCTGTTGATCTGTCTAGGGTTGTGAGTGGGGTATTAAAGTCCCCAGTTATGATAGTGGTAGAGTCAATATCTTTCTTTAGTTTTCCAAGAAGTTGCTTTAAGAAGGTTGGTGCACCTATGTTGGGTGCATATATGTTTAGGATAGATATTTCTTGTTGATGGATTGAACCTTTTATCATTATGTAGTGACCTTCTGTATCTTTTTTGATTTTTAATAGTTTGAAGGATATTTTGTCTGAAATTAAGATGGCTACTCCTCCTTTCTTTTGTATTCCGTTCGCCTGAAAGACTGTTTCCCATCCTCTTACCTTGAGTCTGTGGGTGTCCTTTCTAGTGAGGTGAGTCTCTTGAAGGCAATAGATTGTTGCCTGATGATATTTTATCCATTTTGCCAATCTATGTCTTTTCAGTGGTGCATTTAGTCCGTTCACGTTTAGGCTAATAATTGAAATGCAAGAGTTGATCCCTGTCATGAGGTTCTTACAGAGTTGTTACTGTTTATTTGTTGTCTTTCTTTGGGTTTTGGAGTTGGTTCAGGTGTGTTTTTTAATCTTTTGCCTGTACTCTTGTGAAGAATGCTGATGTTCTTTTTTCTTTTTCTTCTGTGTTCAGTACTTTCTTGAGTGTTTCTTGTAGCGGTGGTCTGGTGGCAGCGTAGGTTCTTAGGGATTGGATGTCTGGAAAAGATTTTAATTCTCCCTCACTAATGAAGCTTAGTTTAGCTGGGTAGGTTATTCTTGGTTGAAATTGTTTCTCTTTTAGTACTTTGAAGATAGGGCTCCAGGCTCTCCTGGCCTGAAGGGTTTCTGTGGATAAATCTGCTGCTATTCGGATTGGTTTTCCCTGGTAGGTAGTCTGGCCTTTTTCTCTTGCTGCCTTTAGGATTTTTCCTTTCATAGCTACTTTGTTTAGGCGAATTATTATGTGTCTGGGAGTTGGTCTTCTCGTTTGTTGTCTTGCAGGGGTTCTCTGAATCTCTTGTGTTTGAATTTTTTCATCTTTACTGAGATGAGGGAAGTTTTCTTGAATGATTTCATGGAATGTTTGTTCCAGTGTGGCTTCTGTTTCTCTTTCTGCCTCAGGAAGCCCAATTATTCTCAGGTTTGGTCTCTTGAAGTGATCATTCATCTCTTGCAGGTTTTGTTCTGTCTTTTTGAGCTTCTTTTCTATGCTTTTGACAGTTTGGGTTAGTTCTGTGTTTTGGTCTTCGAGCTCTGAGATTCTTTCTTCTGCTTGGCTGATTCTGCTTTCCATGCTTATTAGTCTGTTGTTCATTTCCATCACAGTATTCTTTACTGCTGTCATTTCTGACAACAGCTCCTTCCTATTTTCCTCTTGTCTCTCCTCAATTTTTTTAATTCTCTCCATTAATGTTTTGATGTCTGGGTTTGTTGCATGTAGCCAGTCATTCTGGGGAGTCTTCATTGTCTGTGTTCCAGAGTCTGTTTTCTCATTGTCTGATCTCCCAGGGGTCTGTGTAAGCCCTATATTCTTCTTTTGGTTTTTCTTCATTTGTGCGGTTTTTCCACTTCCCTACTTCTTCCTTCCCCCCACGTCACCGTCTTCTTTAATTTTGTTTTTCAGGGGTAAAGGGACTGGTTTTACTTCTGTTCATTCAATCTCCCATTCTTTATGTATGTCGTCTTACTTTGTTCAATTTTGAAGTTGCACTGTAGGTTGGAGGTGGTCCTTTTTGCAGTTTTGAGATGTATTTAAGGGGAGAGCTGTGATTCAAAATCTGTCTGCAGGTCCTGCTGTTCGCTGACAGGCGTGTGGATAATGTGGAACCCACTTCCCACTGCCCTGGAGTCTGTCCGTGCAATGGGGCTGTAGGTTTACTCCCTGTAATAAAATGTGGTTAGCAGGGGGGAGAGAATGGAGCAGATAGTGGGTTGAAGAGGGGAGTGGAGAGATAGAGAAGTAAGGGAGGAAACTAACGAGTGTGCCAACAAATAGAGAGAGAGGTCTATACTGAAACAGCTAAAAACGATGGACCACAGCTACAGTCGAACCAACTCTCATACAACCACAAATAAAACATATTGTGATGCTAGCATACCGGCTATCCAACCACCTTATTGGTGTGTTGTTCCTCTATACAAAGACATGGTTTACAGACAGAAGAAAAGAGAAGAAAAGGAAAAGGAAAAGAGAAAAAAGGGGAACAATACTGTAGGAATAGAATTAAGTCATTAAACTAATAGAATCAATGAAGCACACTCTGAGACCTTTCGTTTAAGTCCAATGTCCTTTCAGGTCTGATTTGTAGTTTTCTTTTCAAGCCGGTGAATTAATTTGCAGTTAGAGTCAATTGCCCCGGATATGTTGTGAAGGACAGCTCAGGTCAGCTTTCCTTAGCAGTTTGGTCTATGTCTTAATCAGGCTTATTTCTCCCGTTTCGGTGTTGTTACCTTGAGTCGCCAGCAGGTGGTGCTATCTCATCTGCTCGCCCTAGAGGGGGTGGGGCCGGACAGGAACAAGATGGCTGCCTGCCTCCGAGCAGGCAGCAGAAGCCCCACGCGAGCCAGCAGCACAATCTCAGACACAGGAGACTTTTGCAGAAATTCCTGCAGATCTTCTTTTAAGCCGATTTGTGTGGATCTCCTCTCAGGCCGGGTTGTGATGAGCTGGGCGGGCCGAGCGCCGGGGCGCCGGGAGCGCCGGGGCGGGAGGCGGGAGCGCCGGGCCGCGGGAGGCGGGAGCGCCGGGGCCGCGGGAGGCGGGAGCGCCGGGGCCGCGGGAGGCGGGAGCGCCGGGGCCGCGGGAGGCGGGAGCGCCGGGGCCGCGGGAGGCGGGTTGATTTATTGTAGAGATGAGGTCTCGCCAAGTTGCCCAGGCGGGTCTCGAACCCGCGGGCTCAGGCAATCCACTTACCTCGGCCTCCCAAAGTGTGGGATTACAGGCTGAGCCACCGAGCCTGGCTGATCCTCTAACTCTTCTAACAATCTGCAATCTGCTAAACAGTTGGCCAGCCCCTCTGTTCCTGTGACCCAAGGTAGCACTGTTAGTGGTAGCTGGAGATCTTCCTGGGAGCAGAGAACCAGGTGGCCAGCTGCACAGTTGTGCCACACTCCTCCCCAGGCCGAGGTTGTGAGTGTTATACTGGATACCCACTTGCAGGGCGACTGCCCTCCCAAGTGATCGTTCACCCATGAACTACCACCACATCACCCACTAACTTCCCCCATAACCTACTCTGTCTCTGGTAAGTACACAGGAATGGTGAGACCCCAAGGAACAGTGGAATTCCTGGAGTCCTAACCCTTGACACAAACCACACCTAAAGGTAGAAAGAATGCAGCCTGCTGAAGCCCTCCTTGGGACAAGGGAGGCATAGGTGTGGCACCAGCTGTCAAAGGAGGCAGTGTCAAAGCCCAAGAATGGACTTAGAGAGAAGGGCTCATATCTCACACCCCACCCCTCTCCTCAGTGCACAGTTATGAATACAGTGGCAGCTTTTCCCATTGGAGCCCAGAAAGCCGCACATAAAGAATCCAGTTATCATGTTACCCCAGTGGCCCCACTCCCTCCAAACACAAGTGTTTGGAGGGAGTGGGCATTTTTTATCCTTTTTTTTGGTGCCCATGCCCCTGCTTAGGGCCAGCATGCATGAAGAATAGAGAGCCTACCCACTGGCTCTTATTCTTTTTTATTATTATTAAACATATTTTTTATTTTAAAATTGTGGGGTACAGTTAAGGGTTAGGTATACAAATATGCATCGTTCAGGCATCCTTGTTGATAAGGGGTGTCCCTCCATCCCCAGACAGGTATTGACTACCGTTAATCCCACCTCCCTTCCCCTCCCTGTCCCCCATAGTTTCCCACCACTGTCAATCCTTTTCTTATAGTATTACGATAGATGTTCAAGGTCCACTTATGAGTGAGAACATGTGATACTCAGATCTGTTTCTGTGAGAGATCACTCAGTATTATAAACTTGTAAACTAGTGCAACCTCTGTGGAAAGCAGTGTGGCAATTCCTAAAAGCTCTAAATATCAACCTCCCATATGATCCCACAATCCCCCTGCTGGGAATATACCCTGAAGAACTCAAATCACTCTATAAAAATGATACCTGCACACATATGTTTACTGCAGCATTGTTCACAATAGCAAGAACCTGGAACCAAGCATGCTGTCCACCAAAAGAGGACTGGATTTAAAGAATGTGGTACATATACATGAAGGAATACTATGCAGCCATAAAAGAGAACAAAATCATGAATTTCGCAGCAACCTAGCTCTTATTCTTAAGAGATATCTACTGGACTGCAGCCTGAATTACCTCACCAAACAAAAATACATCCTTACAACAAAGCATCATCTGAGACAGTCACCACACAAACCTGCCTGCAACTAAGAAACCCAAAAAGAGCAGTGGCCCTCTGAAAGCATCCAGAAATTAAGCCAATCAACCATATACAACATATACCACAGTCATCCCCACAAGGGAAAAAAGAAGAAAAATTAAAAGCCCCATCCCAATTATAGCAAATTCAAAAAGAGAAGTGTCAGTTCCAACAGACGAGAAAGAACCAGCACAAGAACTCTGGCAATATGAAAAGCCAGCATGGTCCATCACCTCCAAAGGATTGCACCAGTTCCTATAAATGGATCCTAGCCAGAATGAAATGTCTAAAATGACAGATACAGTATTCAGAATATGGATGGCAAAGAAATTCAACAAGATCCAAGAAAAAGTGGGAATCCAAAATAAAGAAACCAGTAAAATGATCTATGACTTGAGAGATGACATAGCCATACTAGGAAGGAACCAAATTGAACATCTGGAATTGAAGAAATCACTTCAGGAATTTCAAATGATAATTTTAAACCTTAATAACAGACTAGACCAAGCAAAAGAAAGAATTTCAGAGCTTGAAGATCAAACCTTCAATCAACCCAGTCAAACAAAAATGAAGAAAAAAGCATTTGAAAAATGAACAAAGCCTTCAAGAAACATGGGATTATGTAAAGAGATCAAACCTACAACTTACTGGCATTCCTGAGAGAGAAGAAGAGAGTGGAAACATCTTGGAAAATGCATTTGAGAACATAATTCAGAAAACCTTCCTCAATTTTGCTAGAGAGGTTGTTAAGCAGATACAAGACATTCAGAGAACTCCTGTAAGATACGATGTAAGATGACCATCCCCAAAGCACATAGCCATCAACTTAAAGCAAGTAGAGAGAAGGACCATATCACCTACAAAGGAAGACCCATCAGACTAACAGTGGGCCTCTCAGCAGAAACCTTACAAGCCAGGAAAGAGTGGGAGCCCACCTGTAGCATTCTTAAAGAAAGGAAATGCCAGCCAGCCAAGAATTTCTTACTCTACCAAACTAAGCCTCATAAATGAAGGACAATTAAAGTCTTAGGAAACCAGACAAGCAACCACTAAGGGAATTCATCACCAGCAGGCTTGCCCTACCAGAGGTGCCTAAGGGAATTCTAAACATGGAAAGATCAATACTTCCTAACACAAAAGCATACACAAGCATATAGCCTGTAAAGCAACCATACAACTGAGGCTATAAAGCAGCTAGCTAACAATACTACCACAGGAACAAAGCCTCACATATCAATATTAACCTTGAATGTCAACAGCCTAAATGTCCCACTTAAAAGTCACAGAGTAGCAAACTGGATTAAAAAAAACCAAGACCCATCTTTCTGCTATCTTTAGGAGATCTATCTCATATCTAATGACACCCATAGGCTCAAGGTGAAGGGATAGAAAACGATCTACCACACAAATGAAAAACAAACAACAACAACAAAAACCAGGGGTTACTACTGTGTCAGATACAACAGACTTTAAACCAACAACAGTAAAAAGGGACAATGAATAGCATGACATGGTGATGAAGGGTTTAATCCAATACGACTTCAAAATCTTAAATATATATGCACCCAACATCAGAGCATCCAGATTTATAAAGCAATTACCACTAGACCTAAGAGAAGACTTGGACAGGAACCAACTGTGCTGCCCATTGAAACTGGACTAGGTTTTCTAAAATGTGGTACATATACACAAAGGAATATTACGCAGCTACAAAGAAGGACAAACTTACAGACTTCTCAGCAACTTGAATGGATTTAGAGTCTATAATACTCAGTGATCTATCACAGAAACAAAGAACTGAGTACCACATATTCTCACTCATAAGCAGACCCTGAACATTTACCATAATATATAAAAAAGAAATTGGCAGTAGCAGGACACAGCCAGGGGAGGGAGAGGAGACACATAACATCAATAAGGGTACCAGAACTCAAACCAGGTGAAGTGGGGACCAAAGGGAGGCCCAAACTTTACCTGTACGATGACGACTTGTATACCTAATCCTGTATTGTATCCCACATCATTCAAATTAAAAAATAAAAGACTTAGATACACAATAACAGTGGGAGACTTCAACCACTGACAGCATTAGACAGATCATTGAGGCAGAAAACTAACACAGAAATTCTGGACTTAAATTCGACATTTGACTCATTGGGCATAATAGAAATCTACAGAATACTTCACCCAACAACCACAGAATATACATTCTTCTCATCTGCACATGGAACATATTCTAAGACCGATCACATGCTTGATCATACAGCAAGTCTCAATACATTCTAAAAAATCAAAATCATAACAACCATCTTCTCAGACCACAGCAGAATAAAAATAGAAATCAATGCCAACAGGAACTCTAAATCCACACAAATACATGGAAGCTAAAAAACTTGCTCCTAGATGACTTTTGGGGAAACAACAAAATCAAGACAGAAAAAAGAATTATTTTAAACAATAAAAAAGGAGATATACCAAGACTTCTGGGATGCTACAAAAATCAGTGTTAAGAGGAAAGTTTATAGCACTAAATGCCCACATCAAGAAGATAGAAATATCTCAAATAAACAACTAATGCCATACCTAAAGGAACTAGAAATCCCGAGAACTAAACCCAAAGCTAGCAGAAGAAAAGAAACAATAATCAGAACAGAACTAAATGAAATTGAGATAAAAAAACCCATAACAAGAATCAACAAAACAAAAAATTGATTATTTGAAAGGATAAACAAGATTGATAGACAGTTGGTCAGATTAACAAAAAAGAAGAGAGAAGATCCAAATAAGCACAATCAGAATCAGCAAGGGTGACATCACCAATGTTACAGAAATACAAAAGATTCTCAGCGACTACTATGAACATGTGTATGCATGCAAACTAGAAAACCAAGAGGAAGTGGATACATTCCTGGAAACACATAACCTCTCAAAATTGATACAAGAAGAAATTGAAACCCTGAACATTCCAAAAATGAGTTATGAAATTGAAAAACCTACAACCAAAAAGATCCCGAGGCCAGACAAATTCACAGCCTAATTCTACCACATACATGGAAGAACTGGTATCAATCCTGCTGAAACTATTCCAAAAGACTGAGGAGGGATTCCTCTCTAACTCATTCTATAAAACCAATATCATTCTGATACCAAAATCTGGCAAAGACACAACAAAAAAAAAAAAACTAAAGATGAAATCCCTAATAAACATAGATGCAAAAAACTTCAACAAAATACTAGCAAACTGCATCTAGCAGCACATCAAAAAAGATCACACACCATTATCAAGTAGCCTTTATTTTTGTGATGCAAAGTTGGTTCAACAGATGTAAATCAATAAACATGATCCACTACATAAACAGAATTAAAGACAACAACCATATGATCATTTCAACAGATGCAAAAAAAAAAGTGCTTGATAAAATCCAACATCCCTTCAGGATAAAAACCCTCAGACACCTAGGCATTGAAGAAACATTCCTCAAAATAATAAGAGCTATCTATGACAAACCCATAGCCAACATCATACTGAATGAACAAAAGTTGGAAACATTTCCCCTAAGAACTAGAATAAGACAAGGATTTTCAGTCTCACTACTATTTAACATAGTACTAGAAGTCCTAGCCAGAGCAATCACACAAAAGAAAGACATTAAAGTCATCCAAATAGGAAAACAGAAAGTCAAATTATCTTTCTTTGTAGATGATATGATTCTATATCTAGAAAACCCTGAAGAGTCTACCCAAAGACTCCTAGATCTGATAAACGACTTCAGTAAAGTTTCAGGATACAAGGTCGACATTAAAATATCAATAGCATTTCTACACATCAATACCCATGAATATATCTAACTAAGGAAATGAAAGATCTCTACAATGAGAACTACAAATCATCGATGATACTAATGAAGAAACATTCATGATCATGGATTGGAATAATCAGTATCATTAAAATGTCCATACTGTTCAAAGTAATCTACAGATTCAACATAATCCCTGTTAAATTACCAGTGTCATTTTTCACAGAATTAGAAAAAACATTCTAGAATTCATATAAAACCAAAAAAGAGCCTGAATAGAAAAACCAATCTTAAGAAGAAAAAAAAAATCAGAGCCATTATATTATCGCACTTCAAACTTTACTGCAAGACTACAGTAACCAGACAGCATGGTACTGTACAAAAACAGACACATAGACCAGTGGAACAGAACAGAGATCCCAGGAATAAAGCCACTCACCTACAACCCCAATTGACTTT
Organism: Cephalopachus bancanus; assembly: GCA_027257055.1. NCBI lineage: Eukaryota > Metazoa > Chordata > Mammalia > Primates > Tarsiidae > Cephalopachus > Cephalopachus bancanus. Next base: position 89,161 of record JAPVLO010000687.1, read on the forward strand.
TAACAATGTCAACAAAGACAAAAAACAGGGAAAGGACACACTTCATTAAAGGGTAATGGGAACACTGGCTAACAATCTGCAGAAGAATGAAACTAGATCCCTACCTCTCACCATATACAAAAATTAACTCAAGATGGATTAAAGACTTAAATGTAAAACCTCAAAGTATAAAAATCCTAGGAGTTCACTCTTCTGAACATTGGCCTAGGCAATGAATTTATGACTAAGTCCTCAAAAGCAAATGCAGCAAAATCAAAAATTGACAAGTGGGACCTAATTAAACTAAAGAGCTTCTGCACAGGGAAAGAAACTACCAACTAAGTAAATAAACAACATGCAGAATAGGAGAAAATATGTGCAAACTATGCACCTGACAAATGACTACTATCCAGGATCTATAAGGAACTTAAATTAACAAAGGAAACATGATAACTCCATTAAAAAGTGGGCAAAGGACATGAACAGACACTTCTCAAAAGACATACAAGTGGCCAATAAACATATGAAAAAATGCTCAAAATCACTAGTCATCAGAGAAATGCAAATCAAAACCACAATGAGATACCATCTCACACCAGTCAGAATGGCTATTATTAAAAAGTCAAACAATCAAACAAACAAACAAACAAACAAACAAACAAACGGATGTTGGTAAGGCTGCAGGGGAAAGGGAACGCTCATACACTGTTGGTGGGAAAGTAAACTTCTTCAGCTCCTGTGGAAAGCAGTTTGGAGACTTCACAAAGAACTAAAAATAGTATTATCATTTGATCCAGCAATTCCACTACTGGGTATATATCCAAAGGAATAGAAATTGTTCTACCAAAGAGACACTGCACTCATATGTTTTTCGTAACACTATTTACAATAACAAAGACACTGAATCAACCTAGGAGTCCATCAATGGTGGATTGGATAAAGAAAATGTGGTACACAAACACATCATGGAATACTGTGCAGCCATAAAAAAAAACCAACAAAATCATGCCCTTTACAGTAACATGGATGCAGTTGAAGGCCATTATTTTAAGTGAATTAATAAACACTGGGTATACACAGACATTAAGATGAAAACAACAGACACTGGGAACTCCAAAATAAGGGAGGCAGAGAGAAGGCAAGGGCTGAAAAACTACCCATTGGGTACCATGCTCACCATTTGGGTGACAGGTTAGACAGAAGTTCAAACCTCATCATCACATAATATATCCATGTAACAAACCTGCATATATATCTCCTGATAAAAAACAAAAAATAAAAATCAATAAAAATTTACAAAATCAATGTATAAAACAAATATTCACAGCAGCTTTATATATAATAGCCCCAAACTGGAAACTACCCAAATGTTCTTCAAGGGGTGAATGATTAAACAGACTCTGGTATATCTCTACCATGGAATTCTACACAGCAGTAAAAAAGGAACATTCTTGATACATGCAACAACCTACATGGATCTCCAGGGCATTATGTGGAGTGGGGGGGAAAGCCAATCTCAAAAGATCATATACTGTATTATTTCACTTATATAATATTATTGAAATGGCATTGTCATTTCATTCGCCTTTGCATCTGGTAACCCACATTCTCAGCTCTAGGTAGGACCATATTAATGGCCAAATTTTCAAAAAGGGTTACAAGAAGTGTAAAATGTCAAAAGTCAACTCTCTATTTTCAATGGAAAGTTACTTGGTCCTGTATATGTTAGGGGGGATGGGGAAGAAAAAGACTAATAAAATAGGGTGAAAAATAAACATAATTTAATCAGGCTCTGAGCATCCAGAGTACCTACTGAGTGACCAAATAGGAACAAGAAGTAACCTCAGAGGGTCACTGAATGCAAAGACTCTTAACTGTGTGCAGAGTAAACCTCCTTTCTTGCCTTCAGAAGAAAGATAGTACTACCTTGCATAGTAAGTTTAAGACAAGAGACTGTAAATTTTCTTCTTCAGGTATATATTCCCAAGAAGGGATTAGTTCCCTTAATTCAAGCCTTGAGATTCACACCAGGAAGTTACAATTCTAACCATTCCAAAATTTACAATGTAGAAACAGTCTTTAACACAGCAACCCTTCTTACAGGTGGTATAGCACAGTAGTTATTAGTACAGACTCTGTGGCATGACTGCCAGGGTTCAAATCCTAGCTCATCCACTTAATGCTCTGTGACCTTAGACAAATTATTGCTCCATGTCTCCGTTTTCCCAACTCTAAAATGAAGATAAGAGTATTATCTCCTTTATAGGAAGGTTAAAAGAATTATCTGAATATATGCATGGTATCTCCAACAAAGCCTGCAATATAAGTGTTAGTTATTATGCCCCACATAGGTTCTGCAGACCTACCTGGATCTCAGGCTGAGACATGCTAGCCCATAAATGATGCTGGTGGCAGTGGTCAAGACCAGAAATTCCTGCCTATTAACAATACAAAACTCCCAGATGGAGATGATTCTCTCAAATTCTAGTTTTTTCTTCCAACTCCAAGGATGACAGGGAATTCCTTGTTCGTTTTCTCTCCTCCAAGCTACTTACACTCTGCACCTGTCTCGTATATTCTACATTCTAGAGAAGGGAATACAAACTAAGAGCCAGCAGAGAAATAAAATAAACACTGCCACCTTGTGGCTTTTCAGGGAATTATTCTTCACACTCTTGCAGTACTCTAGCCTTCTCCTGTTCCCAATCACAGCCACCCTCTGCAGACCTGAAACTGTGGCAGATGGCCAGAGCACCTCCAGTGATGCACAGCACAACACTTAGAGCTGAAGGGCCCTTGAGATAATCTGGCAGAGCGCTTTCATTTATCACTGAGGAAAACTGAGACCCAAAGACCCGAGAGAGCTTGTTTTAAACCCAAGTCAGAGTTGGGCCATATGTCTCTTGAACCCTGTTCCAGTGATCTTTTTACCATAAGGTGATGGAGCTCACAGACACAATTTGGAACGCAAATGCTCTTTTTAAAAAAAGTCAAACTCAGTTCAGTGCCCCCTCCGTCCTGACACAGTTGCAAAACCACAGGGAGGAGACGTCCATGAAAATGCAACAGCTGAGGGTTACACAGGAAATGTCATATCTTTTGTGCACTCAAGCAAGAAGAGACAGCATACAGCTTCATCCTAAAACAAAACTCTAATTGACTCTTTTTATTTCTTGCTGGTGAGCTTATTCTTCAAGTTCTGTGTTTTAATTCAAAGGAACATGAAATGCTCAGTGCTGCCAGGGGCTATAGGTCTATTCTCTCTCCTGCGGCTTTAAGACTTTCTGAATTTTTGACCTAACGTCACTGCTCTAGCAAGATCCAGGCATTCCTAATTCCTTGTGTGTTTGTACTGACAAAAAATTTAACGACATTTTTCTTCTGGAGAATCCAATATTCCGAACTTTTACTTACTGATTTTTAAAAAAATTTTAATCTACCTCCCCCAAACAAAACAAAACATTGCAAAGACCTTTCATGAACTAAGCTTTAGCATATCTTGCACGGGCATATTAAGCATTCTCAAGAACAGTGACAACTGACATGTTTGGCCTTGGTTCTGAACCAACCTGATGTTAAGCCATGACAACATGGGTGTCGTGCCTCCACCAATGATCCAGACAGTGAAGAAGACGATGAGGAGCGTGGTGGTGAACATCATCTGGCGAGCATAGGATGCCGTGTCACGGATGGCCAATGCAAATGCCATTGCTCCCCTGAGGCCTGCAGGGACCAAAGAGGAAGATCTACTGGTTATAAAGATAAATGACAATGTCTCATCAAAATCCACTGCTGCCACTTGAGGCTAATAAATTAATCATTCATGCTCCAGGGGTCAAGCTGTTTTACCAGGAAAGAAGAAACATAAAGGCATATGATTTTCCTATATTTGAGGCCGTCTTTTGCAAAATTCCCAAATACAATGAGAAAAACGTTAGAATGCATTGTACAGCATGTTTTAGAATAATAACATTCTTATTAAATGATTCTCCTGCTAGTAACATGAAAAGAAATATAAATAAGTCATAATAACAAAAGCTAAATCTGTGATCCAAACACAATCCAAGTACTACACAGTCAACATAAACTTAAAAAATAGGCTAGGTATGAATATGTCAAATTTGCAGAAAAGAATTCAGCATTTCCTTAGCAAAGGGGGAAGCCATGCAGAGAAGCGAAAATATAACCAGATCTACATCAGGGGTTGACAACTCTTTCTATAATGGGCCAGACAGTAAATGTTTTAGGCTTTATGGGTTAAGAGGAAAACTCAAGAATATTATGTGGGTACTCATATAAAAGAAAACAAATTTCCTCAAATTTTTATTAATAAAAATAAATATATATACATACAATTAAGCATACTTTGTTGTGATGCAGGTCTACTAATTTAAAAAGGGTAATTCTTAAACCGGGCTCGGTGGCTCAGCCTGTAATCCCGTGCCTTTGGGAGGTTGAGGTGAGTGGATTGCCTGAGCCCGCGGGTTCGAGACCCGCCTGGGCAGTGAGACCTCATCTCTACAATAAATCAAAAAATCAGCTGGGCGTGGTAGCGCATGCCTGTAATTCCGGCTACTTGGAAGGCTGAGGCGGAAGGATCGCCAGAGCCCAGCAGGTTGAGGCTGCGGTGGCCGGAAGCGGCCACTGCACTCCAGTCTGGGCGACAGAGTGAGACTCCAACTCAAAAAAAAAAAAAAGGGTAATTCTTTTTGGAGGAGATAGTTTGCTTAATTGGGTTTCAAAGTTTAGTGTTCCCTATCATTAAAGAGATTGCAAATATTCATCCATAAAAGGCATTCTTAGCTCACAGGGTATATGAAGACAAGCAGTGGCCAGACTTGGCTCAGGGGTTGTAGTTCGCGAATCCTTGATCTATACTAATGAACTTTAAGATTAACACCAACATTTAAATGTCTTAGAGTTTATCTTTCTAAGCGCTTTTGTTCTTTCCCCCATACCATGCTTATAATGTGTTTTATGGTAAAGACTGAACCTATAGCCTTTAGTACAAATCTAGTACATAGTTTTTATTTACCATGGGCATATTATGTGAGAGAATGAAAAGGCAGACTTACTAACTCTGTTTTTACATTTTGCTCTCTTTCCCAATAATTTCACAATTATTAATATATATAATCTGAGTGCTTCACTACAATTCATTAAAGAAAAGTATCCCAATAAAAGTTCTTTTAAAAACCCACAAAGCTACTGTTTTTGATGGATCTGTTCTGGTGAAATATTTACAAGGGGAACCCCCCCAAAACAGATTTACTTATAAAAAATTGTGTATTTCTTCTTACATGTTTAAACTTCAGTCACCTTCAAAGTACTCTCCATTTGATGCAATACACCTATCGAGACACTTTTTCTATCACTCAAAAGTTTTTGAACTCATCAATTTCAATGTCTTTTAGAGCTTCTACCGTTTTTTGGTTCACCTTTTCCACGTAGGCAAAACGTTTCCCTTTGAGGACTTTTTTTGTCCAGGGAAACACAAAAAAAGTTGCTTGGGGCAAGATTGGATAAATGGGAAGGGTGGGGGCATGGGGGTCATGACATTTTTGGTCAAAAACTGCTGAAAACTCAGCGCGGTATGGGCAGGTGTGTTTACCCATCATGAAATGGGTAAACCTGTTGAAAGAATCTCAAAAAAAAAAAAAAAAAAGTAAAAAAAATTCACTGAAGCCAAATGCAGCCTCTCAAAACAATGGTAGCTGGTACACTGATGCCAATGGATTCTTATTAGCACTTACCTAGTAAGGGAGGCCTGTACTACAAGGGGCCCACCCTCTAAAAGATAATTCTGGTTTGGGGGGGTTCCCCTTGTATACACATCTAGGTCACCATACAGCTAGCCAACTGTCATCAGTCAGTAATTAAACCACTAAAGGGATGTTGCCCCAAAGAAAAAAAAACTTGGGGGTCAGAGAGAGACTATGTATGATGCCTTTTTCTTTATTTTATATATTTTTGTGTAATTAATTTTTATTTGTATTTCATTAATTTTTATTTTTCTTTCATTAGGTAAACAACATGAAAGCAAAACCTCAGATATTTCATAGCCTTGAAGAATGAGCTCCTTTTGATAGACAAATTTCTCCCAGCATAAAACACATTTTATTGGTGATACCATTAAACAGCACTGTGTATTTCTCAGTCTTTTAGCATCAAAGCTGACGAGCATATTTTAAGCTGGCCTAAATGACAGGGTCAGCGCCACTCATCTTTCTCTTGTTAACTAGCATCTTTCTAATAGATACATAAGAGTTGTCACTGCCCTCCTCACCCAGCTCTGAATGTGTCCCCACTGCTATTGAGTAAAGCCCAAACTCCATTTTTAAAAATTTTGTTCTTAAAGATGTGGGATACAATTCAGGTTAGGTATACAAATGCTCATTATGTAGGTACCCTTGTTGATGAGGTGTTCCCCTCCCTCCCCTGGCAGTTTCCCTCAATTGCCAATCCCACCCTTCTTTTCCTGGCAGTTTCCCACTACTACCAGTCCCTTTCTTATAGTATTACGATAATTGTTCAAGGTCCACTTATGAGTGAGAACGTATGGTACTCTGTTCTTTGTTTCTGTGACAGATCACTGAGTATAATCGACTCCAAATCCATCCAAGTTGCTGCAAGGTCCATATGTTTGTCATTTATGACAGCACAATATTCCATTGTGTACATGTACATTTTTTTAATCCAGTCCAGCTTTGATGGGCAGCATGGTTGGTTCCATGTTTTTGCTATTGTGAATAGAGCTCCAGCAAACATATGTGTGCAGGTATCTTTTTTGTAGAATGATTTGAGTTCCCAATAGGGGAATTGCTTGGACATATGGAAGGTCAATTTCTAGTTCTTTCAGAAATCGCCACACTGTCTTCCAAAGAGGTTGCATGAGTTTGCATTCCCACCAGCAGTGTACAAGTGTTCCTTTTTCTCCACATCCTCGCCAGCATCTGTCATTGTTTGTTTTATTAATGATGGCCATTCTTACTGGGGTTAGGTGGTATCTCAGTTTGGTTTTGATTTGCATTTTTCTGATGATGAGTGAGGCTGAGCACTTTTTCATGTGTCTGTTGGCTGCCTGTATCACTTCTTTTGAGTAGTGTCTATTCATGTCTTCTGTCCACTTTTATTTATTTATTTATTTATTTATTTATTTATTTATTTATTTTTTGAGTTGGAGTCTCACTATGTCGCCCAGACTGGAGTGCAATGGCCGCTCCCAGCCACTGCAGCTTCAACCTGCTGGGCTCCGGCGATCCTTCCGCCTCAGCCTTCCAAGTAGCTGGAACTACAGGCGCGTGCTACCACGCCCGGCTAATTTTTGACTTATTGTAGAGATGAGGTCTCACCAAGTTGGCCAGGCAGGTCTTGAACCCGCGGGCTCAGGCAATCCACTCACCTCAGCCTCCCAAAGCGCTGGGATTACAGGCTGAGCCACCAAGCCCGGCTTTCTGTCCACTTTTTAATGGAAGCCCAAACTCTTTGGGACAGCAATGGGGCTTCTCTGTAGTCTCTCCACTCTACAGTGGTGGTTCTTAAAGTGTGGTCCTCAAACTATCAGCAGCAGCAGCAGCTGCAGCTGAGAACATATTAGAAAAGCAATTTGTGGGGACCACCAGAATTAGACTCTCTGATAGTGGGGCCCAGCAATCTGTACTTTAACAAGCCCAATAAGCGATTCTGATGCAACTTAAAGGGTAAAAATGAACACTGGGCCCACATGGCAGGACTAAACAATTAGAATATGATTCAGAAATCAGATAGTGAAAGACATACTTGGCAAGGTACAGGAGGGAATCTAAAATATACAGCAAGGTGTACTCCTACGCCCAAAAAGCTAAGGGGCTTATCCTATATTGATGTGAGGAATGGCTTACTTTATGACAACCACATGTGAGATTATTTCCACTGCCACTAGAAAACCCCAGAAGGGTTTTTGTCTTAATTTATTATTTTACTTACACGCACACATATACACACACATATAAATGCAAGACAAATTTAATTCAGGATTAATTGTAACCTCCTGAAGCCAGCTCCTTTGGGGTCAGGGAGAATAAATATATATCTATTTTTTAACATCACCATAGGTTACATTCATCTTCTACTGGAATGACTAGAGCTCCCAGGCAATGGAGTGGCTCCTGGGAGCAAATAGGCTCTCTTGCTTTTCCTCATTGGTCATAAGTTAGCATGGTTCCTCCCTAATCCCTACTCAAGCAGGTCCTTAGTAAACAAAGTACTGACAAAAACCCAAGGTACTACACCTCACAGCAATCTTAGATAAGAGGGAGCATCCTCTAGGCTTGGACTGAGAACTCATGCCACAGAGGTGCTATTCTGCCTAGATTGTATGGAGGGAGTGAGTGTAAGAGACACAATGGCTAACATGAAAACGGAAGCCACTAATCCCCTTCTGCAGGTACAACTTAAGATGCCTACAGATGAAGTCAGTGTAACACGTGCAGGTGGGAGGTACAGAGGAATGGGATGGGCAGGGAGGGTGTTCCTAGGGTTAGAAGTCTGCATGCTGGTTTTTACTTGTTGGCCTTGCCCCAGGCAGTGACATAGCCTTATGCACAGTCTCTTCATCACCCAGGAACTGCACGGGCTTGACGGACTTCAAGTTCTTGCTCAATTCATAGACAATGGGAATAACAGCTGGCAGGTTCAGCTCCATGACAGCCTCTTCAGAGAGACCTCCTGATGCTTGATAATGCTCTGAAGGCTGTTGCCATGGGCTGTAATCTATACCCGTGTCCCCTTCCTTGGCTTGGAGAACTATTTCTTAATTCTCAAAGGGCAGAGCTCTGGCAATAATGTCCTTCAGATTCTCATAAGAGGGTGGCTGATCTTCAGTGAGGGCTGCATACCTGTGATCCTTACTGATACTGCCATAGGAGGGGTGACCAGGCTCCCTCAGAGGGGACGGGACATCACAGGAGCACCTCCAGATCTTTTCCTGGGCCTTGCCAGGCTTGGCAGCAGTTTCTGCTTGGCAGCAAGAAGAAACTTCTGCTTTATGGAACATAGGCAGACCCCCATAGTGCTGCTTATTGAGGTGTCAAATGCTCATTATGAGCAGCCGCATCTGGTCAATGTCATCCAACGGTCCAGATCACTCTCTTCTGTACTGAGGTAAAGCAGATGTCAAACTAATAGCCAGGACGGCATCTGCCTGCTACACTTTGCCACCTTGTAACCCGCAGGCCTCGGGTCAGCACTGTACCATCCGCTGAAGCAGTTCTTCGTGTTCCAGGTGCCCTCTCCATGCCAGATCAGTACCAGCTTGTGGGCAGCCATGGCAGCATATCAACCTCACCCTCTTTATGCACTACTCCATGTGTTTGACATTTCTACCAGACTGCTGCCCTTCCCTGAACAAGCCACACATGGCAATATTTTTCCGTCTTTCCAAACTGCAGCCTCCTGCAATCTTATGTCTTCCAAGCCCAGTTTGAAGGTTACTCCCTTATTAAAGACCTCCCTGTCCGTGTTTTCTTGTCCATATTTCTTGCAAACCTCTTTCATGCAATTCACCATCCTCTCTTGGGAGAAAAATAGCTCTTTGTGCACCTGCCTTCCCCCAGTGGACTGTGAGCTCTGCAAAGGAGGCCGGTCTTTGTACCCTCTACAACCTAGAACTGTAGCTTATAAAAAAAAAAAAAAGAAAGATGATCAATAACTGTCTAAGTAAAAGGAAATCATTTTGGCAGGCTGTACCTATATCTAAGTTCAGAAGCAAGCTAGTACAAGACAAAGCTAGTGCTTTACTGAGCGGTGCCTATTGCTTTGACTTTGTGAGGCCCATAAGAATGACTGCATGACAGTAAAGGCAGTGGCTTCTCACTCTGCTCTCTTGTACATTCCCTCCTTTTCCCCACACAGGACAGAGGTATGTTTAAGGATCACAGTGGCCTTCTGCTCCCAAGGTCTCCCCTCTTGGTTGTGCAGAGATGTTCTAAACTTGAGTCTTGTTTATACAAAGCTGACGCTTACCACCTTCACTGCATCAACCACTCACACCATATCTTTCTTTGTTGTTCTCTGTCCCATCAGTGGCTTCCCAGCTTTACAATGTAAAGAGGGGCATGTCAGGAACAGTGTACATCAAACAGGACTATCACAGTTGTTAAATCCCGGCTTTGGGTTCCTCTTGCTTACGTGACTGTATTTTATTTTTTTGCTCCACAGAAATGAGAGCTGGGAGGACGTCACCTAATTAGTTCAATTTCATTATTTTACAAGAGAGGATACTATAGTGTAGAGTGACTTGGTCCATGTTTTTTCTCGTCAAGAGCTATTTTCCTTCTAATTTTAGGTCTGGCACCCTTCTAGAGGCTTAGGGGTTATGAACCTCTACAAGAAAACAATCAAGCACTTTAAATACTTGTATATTTCCAGGACCCTTGGGTGATAGAGATGAAACAGAGATATGGTTATTTTAGGAGAGAATGTTCACATTTGGTAGTATGAATGCAAAATCAATACTAACTCAGCTGAACGTGTACATCTGTCTACTCAGCACTGCAGGGGATACAAATGAACCAGAAACTTGAATGCTTGCCTTTTTATAGGCCTTATCAATTATATTTTAATCATATTATCACTGCCTGCTGAATAAAACTCATTCTTTACACTTATACTTTTTTACCTGAAAACATCATCATGTGTTGGAAATTCCAGCCAATCTTATGTCTTCTGCCCAAGTTGAGGAAGAAGGAGAGTGGGTAGATATGCGCAGCTCTGCCCAGGAAGATGGCAACCTGACCACCAGGTGGAGGTTAAGGGCCCAACAGATTTCCAGAATAGCACTTCCACACAACCTTTGGCTAAGTAGAGAATTTTAGGAATGCTGTGACACCTCATTACGGTCCAGAGAGCTGCCCAAACATGCCCAGTTGTCTAAGTTTCCCTCTGGACAAGTCTCTCAGCAACAAAATGACATTTATTTAACCAACTTTTCTCAACTCCTGGTTCACAGAGATCATTTCTACCCTGTTAAACACACTGTTGCAACTTCTTGATTTAATTCAACTGGTATTGACCAATTTCCCAATCTATCTAGAAATGAGTCCAGAAATAACCTAAAGTGCCATGACAGGAATAGAGGAGCTGAGAGAAGAAAAGTGTGTGTTGGGTTCTACTGGAAGAAAAATTACTAGAAGAAAAACTTACTAACCCTGGAGTCAAACTATAAAGAGAAAATCTGCTGGATAAGTACTTGCAAGTTTTATTTTAGGGACTCTAATACCAGGAAGATTCTACAAACAAGAAGTGGGGAAAACTACAAGTATACATAACACTAAAAGACATTCAGCTCACTCTCAAGAATCACCCAGGGGTATTTCTCTACCTAAGTAGCTAAAATGTCTTTTGGAGATGTAAGAAATGGAAAAAGAGTGTGGTAAAGGAACTCTGCTGTGGAAACCAAATAATTCAGGGAAACTGGCCCTTTGTCACTTGCTGAGTTTAAAACAGCATCCAACAGAGAGAGCTGCACACACCCCTTGTCACAGAAGGAAACCCCTGTGGGAGCCAGAGGAATGGGGAGCTTCCGTTTTGGCAAGGCACCAGCTGCAGTAGCTGCAGCTGTGTCAGACAGAAGCCAGGACGGAACTATCTTCTCTGCCTCCTGAAGGGTACAGCATTGCCTGTTTTTCTTCTTTTCTTTCTATTTGTTTTGTTTTGAACAGAAAGAACCAGGTAGTGCTTATAAATTACATTCTATCCCAGAAGCAAAGCAAAGGTTCTTAAGTGGTAAGCAGTCTTTAGGATCCACAGAGGACCTGGCTCACCCTCCACCAGAACCTCATCTGTAAACAAGGGCTGTGCTCTCAGTATCTCTCACAGGGAGCCATGCCAGTAATACAAATCAAAGCAACATGCAAGATCTTTCTTTCTTTCTTTCTTTCTTTTTTTGAGTTGGGGTCTTACTCTGTCGCCCAGGTTGGAGTGCAGTGGCACAATCATGGCTCACTGCAGTCTTGACCTCCTAGGCTCAGGTGATCCTTCCACCTCAGTCTCCCAAGTAGCTGGGACTACAGGCCTGCCCCTGCTAATTTTTTGTATTGATTTCTTGTAGAGACAAGGTCACACTATGTTGCGCAGGCTGGTCTTAAATTCCTGGGCTCAAGCAATCCTTCCACCTCGACCTCCCAAAGTGCTGCAATTATAGGCATGAGCCACCACGCTAACTTGAGAGCTTTCTTAAGGAAGAACAAAAACAGTAATACCACAGATTTTTAGCTGTTAGTCTGTTGAGCATGTAAATCCAAGAAATGGGCCACCAGTTTAAGTATATGATACTCTAACTAGAAGGACTCCTGCACTGCATTAGGCCACTATCACTGTCTAGCATCTTAGTGTCAGTCATTTCTGCACAATAAATGAAAAGCCCAGAAGAGAAAAACACTCCATTTTTTGCCAGTATTCCAAGACCTAAGGATAATCACGCAGCCTCAGAAAAGGCAAGAATGACTATCTAGCGATAGAAGACCTCTGCTCAGTATCCTGACATCAAGCCCCATTTTATTCACTTTAATGAAAACAATACAGGCTGGACACTGTGGCTTATACCTGTAATCCCACCACTTTAGGAGGATGAGGCAGGAGTATTGCTTGAGCCCAGGAGTTCCAGACCAGCTTGGGCAACATAGCAAGACCTCATCTCTACAAAAAAAGAAATAAAACAAAACAAATCAACCCAGTAGTATTTGAAGCCAAGTCAGAGAAACCCTCAGCTGTTGATCCAGTGCTAGGCACTCACATCTCTCCTCACTTGAGAGAAGCCAACACCCCAAATTGTCTGTCTTCCAGAAAATGCACTCACAATGGGCCTACATCAAGTAACCAAGTATTTTTCCATTTGATCTTTTCTTCCCCTCTTTTTAATTTTTCCTTTTATTTTGGGGGGAGGAGTCTTTTCTACGGTCACCTGTAGCAGCAGGGCAGAAGGGGGTGCAGTTGAAAGTAAGAGCAACAGAAACTTCAGGCTGTCCCAATCAAAGAATCTCCTGGATTGGAATTCATGTGGCAATGAAATATCAAAAATAATTCTGGGAATTGACATGGTTTCTGACTGTTAGATTTACCAAGAAGGGCACTTTACAACAAAAACTATTACTTGCCAAGCACTAGTTTAATAGAAAGACCATTTTATATAACAAAATGCAGAAAGGACACTCTTAGAATAAATGCAGCCCTTTAAGTCAAATACATTTAGCTTTATGAAACACCACATGCCTTCTTTTTCTCTTTATAAAAACACCATAAACTAACACTGACCCAGTCACCCACCCAAAATAGAAATAATAATAATAATAATAATAATTATTATTATTATTATTATAGCTTCCCCAACAGTGGTTGCCTCTGCATGTAGAAACTGGTGGAACACGAAAAGGATACAAAAGCGCCAATGATGAAAATGGGGCTGAAAACATGCTTCTGGAAGGTAAACAGCGCCAGGCCCATGTAGGAAAAGATGAAGTTCTCTGCCAGGAAATGTAACACCTCAAAGAGCTGCATGGAGAAGAGAAAAGGAGGCTGTAAACTATGCAGTTCCTCTTTCCCTATATCAACAGGCAACTCATAAGTACCAACGCTCTCTCTCACCTGCTTGGTTCGACTTCTTGATTCCACTGATAGGTTGTTGTAAGTGTAATGAGCTTGTGTGATTCCACAGAAAAGAACAGCTACAACACCTGCCAGGAGATTTTTAAAAGATCAATGGGGGAAAAAAAGATGCAGGAAAAAAACCCTGCTGAAAAAAAAAGTTAAAGCAGGAAAGCCCAGCATATCCAACTTCCTGAATATTTTTCAGTTTCCTATTTCCCCCAACTTCCCCCTTGCTCCAGTTGTAAGGGCACCCCCTCCCAAACTCTTACTACCATCTGTAGTTCATTCTCTCAAAGAAATTGTGAGTGCCCATCATACGTGTTTGTCACATTCCTCTCTGTTTTTAGAATGAATTAATTTAATTTTAAACCAATGCTTTATATTTTTGCATGGTCTGCAGCTACAAACAAAACAGATTGAGAATACTTTTCCATATATCCAAGCCCTGATGACCTAGATTTCTGGTTAATGGTAACCATTTTGATGTGCAAGACAATTGACATATAGGACTCTGTCTATATGTTTACAGAGAACTGGTAAATTTTAAGAAAGTGGTGCATTTTGTGATGCTGCATATAAACATAAGTTGCTATATTTTGAAAAGGTGATAAAAGAACATCCTAAGTACCTGGATTATGCATAGCAACTGTACTTGGGTTTTCTAATGGAAAAAAATCAGTGATTTTTTTTAATGTGAGGAACTAAAACCACATGCTTAACCACACTAATACTATATGAAACTGGTACCATAAAACCATGGTGCTGAAAAACAATGATTAAATAGCCCAGAGACAAGACAATGAAAAACTAGGTTCACACTCATCTGAGTAGATACAAAATTACCTTTAAAAAGACACATATTTTGCTTGCTATCGTTACTGTTTATAAAATAACATAACAATCAAGGGGAGGCAGCAAATAAGATTTTAACATATTCAGTGATCTTTGTAGCTATACATCTACTTATACAGGGAGTATCCAAAAAATCAGAATTTATTTATAAAAGTTATTTATAAAATCGTGTGGTTATTCTTACATGTTTAAACTTCAAAGTACTCTTCGTCTGATGAAACACACCTATCAAGATGCTTTTTCCACTACTCAAACCAGTTTTTGAACTTGTCAATTTTTATGCCTTTTAGTGCTTCTGCCATTTTTTTTTTTCACCTCTTCCACATGGGCAAAAGCTTTCTTTTTGAGGACTTTTTTCGTCCAGAGAAACAAACAAACAAACAAACAAAAAGTCACTCACAGTGAGATTAGGTGAATAGGGAGGGTAGGGCATGGAGCTCATGCCGTTTTCAGTCAAAAACTGAACACTCAGCACAGTGTGGGCAGGTGCACTCGTAAATCACCCATCATGAAATGGGCAAACATGTTGAAAGACTTTCCAAAAAAATTTCACTGAAGCCAAACACAGCCTCTCACAACAATGCTAGCTGGCACACTGATACCAATGGGTTCCCAGAATACTTACCTAGCAGGAGAAGTCTGTACTGCAAGGGGTCTGCCCTCCAAAAGATAATTCCAGTTTTTACGTCCCCCTCATATTAGCCTGAGTACTCAAAAACGTAACTGAATTTGTAATGATAAACTTTATCTTTAAAAAATCTGTAGCTTTTGGAAATTAAATGATCCATTAAGACAGAACACTAGTCTTGCTCGGCAATCCTCCATACAGACATTCACTGACCAGTGACTGACCTCTATGCAGCTGCTATCTAAGAATTCTTCCCTTCCTTCAAGCTCCTGCCACCCCCACTACAGTGAGGGGAAGGGTGGTCCACGAGTAGAGAAAACCCACCTGTGAATCCGCAGGCTTCTGCTAAGAGAAATGTGCTCCAGGACATGAGGAAGAAGAGTGCCGTTTCCAGCAGGGGGAAGCAGTGCAGCTTGGTAAACTTGGTCACGTCAGCATCCTGTCAAGGATAGCATCTCCGGGCATGTGTATAGGGCCACCAAGAACTACACTCTATTAGTCTAGGATCCCTCCCTAAGGGCTAGCCTTTCCCTTTAATTCTTCTTCTGAGGCCCTAAAACTGGTAGAGATTTTTTAAATAATAAAAATCAAGCTTTCCAGTAGAACACAGGTTCCCAGAAGCTGGGGAGGAGAGGGGAATGGGGAGATATTGTTTAATGGGCACAGAGCTTCTGTTTGGAATGATGAAAAAAATCTGGAAATAGTCAGGGAGGTTGGTACATGACACTGTAAATGTACTTAGTGCCCTCTGAATTATGTACTTAAAAATGGTAAAATGGCAAATTTTTTTAGATATATTTACCACAATTTAAAAAAATGAATAATGTAATATACCAAGAACCACTGACTTGCACACCTTAGACAGGTGACTTGCATGGTATGTGAATTGTATCTCAATAAAGCTGTTTTTTTAATTTAAAAAAATTCAGCTTTCTAAAGAAACTAGCAACTGTTTTTTTTCATACTCCTTGCAATGCATCTCCTGAGAGATGCAATCATGGCCTCAGGCTTGCTTGGTGGGTTAGTTCTGGCAGGGCTGTGAAGATGAGGCCCATGAGACTCTGATCCCTGTGCACCACTGAGGCATGAGTTCACAGCAAGTGCTTAATGAAGGTATGGGAAGGAAAGAAAGAAATGTACAATTCCCAGGGCAGCTATAAGGTGCTAGTGTCACCTTTTGGGACCAGAGCTCCTTCTCCTACCACTGCCATTCAATGTGGAGCCAGTATAGAACCATCTCATGATTGGTTTCACTGCGCAGTATAAGTCCCCGGGGCATCAAAAAGGCTTCTGTGAAGAAAGCAATAGCAATCTAAATCTGTGCTGACACAGTAGCCATATGTGGCTTATGAACACTTACAATGCAGCTAGTCCAAATTAGGATTTGCTATGAGAGCAAGACACACACTGTATTTTAAAGGTTTGGCACAAAAAGTGAATGTAAAAAATCTCAATAATAATTTTTATAATATTGATTTATGTTAGAATGACGTGGCTTGGGTTACATTTGTAATGCCCATCAAAGAGGATATAATGAAGGACTCACCACACCCATGGAGGGGTTGCCCACTCTTTCCATACTCTGCTCTTATGTTTGCTTGAATGTTGTACCATTCTTCACTTATAGAAGGCTACCATGCAGTAGTTACCACTGATGGACCCAGCTAGCTCTGGCCACATAACACAATATGGTCCTGAACAGCAGTTGGTAGCAGCTAGCTTGGATGAAAGTATTTCCCAGCCTATGGTGCCTGATTCCTAGCCTCCTCCTGGTTCCTCAGCCCTTTTTACCCCCTAAAACTGTTGCTTCAACTGGTTCATAAGAAAGGGAGAGGAAAAGCAAAGGTGACGACAGAGCGAAGTCTAGGATTGCACTCACAAACATTCCCTCAGACTCTTGGCCAGGGGCAGCGCAACTGTCATGCTTCACCAAAGGGACACATTTCAGGAGGCTCCACACCCTAGTGGAACAATCAACTTAAGATTCTAATCTGAAAGGAAGAACTGTGAACTTCCTTTTTGTTTTTGTTTTTTTGTTTTGTTTTGCTTTGTTTTGAGTCAGAGTCTCACTATGGCGCCCAGGCTGGAGTGCACTGGCACAATCATAGCTCTTCACAGCCTTGACCTCCTGGCCTTAGGCCATCCTTCTGCCTCAGCCTCCTGAGTAGCAGGGACTACAGGCATAAGCCACCACCCCTGGCTAATTTTTTTGTAGAGAGAGTCTCACTATGTTGCCTAGGTTGATCTCAAACTCCTAGGCTCAAGCGATCCTACCACCTTGGCTTCCCAAAGTGCTAGGATTACAGGTGTGAGCCACTGTGCCCAGCCAGAATTTTCTTTTTGAAAGTGTAATATCACACATGGATACCCAGGCACGGGTGGAAACTACTAAAAGGATATTAGAGCAGTCACAACACCAGTTACGGCTCCCATGGTAAAAGAGCCACTAAATATACCTAGAAAAATGCCAACTGACTTAAAAAAGGCAGCAGCATCAAAGGCATGGGTGTTCAGTCCCGCTGGCTGGTAGGCAACAATAGACCTAAAGTTTAAAAGAAGAGAGAGTTTAGAAAGACCACACTGGTTTTATACCATGGTATCTAAAAATATTGACAAACATAGGTATCTGCACTTCACCAAGCATTGCCCAAGGTAAATTCATTTAATTTTATCTGCAGCCACCATGTTATGCTGGTATTAGGATTCTGGTCATTGCTGAGCAGACAAAGCAACACAACTTTACCAACAGAGCTGATAAATCTCATTTAGAAAAATGCCCAATGCAGCATTTAACACTTTTAAGATAGGCCTCTGAATTTAACCCAAACATGCAGGAACCCAGGATCTCTCTTTCCCAGCAGAAAACATTGCTACTTACGAAGACAAAACAATAGCAACGGCATCATTTAGGACGCTCTCTCCAAACAGAAGTGCATAAAGATCCACGTCTGCATGCAATTCATTAAATATTGCCAGCACAGTCACTGAAAAGTGGGCCAAAAGCACAGAAATTAGGTTTTTTTTCTGACCTTGAACCACTGATTACAGATTTATGGGTGAGAATGGGTGGTTCAGGAGACAGCAGGGGAATGAAAGAAGGATTGTCTATCTATGGCAGAAATGAAAACGGCAACCTTCCTCGTCTGAATGAGGTTTGAGGTGATGCTTGAGTCTAATGACACTGCACGAAAACACTGAGCTTTCCACTGTGATCCCATCGTACTTTGAAAATACCTGTTACAGTCGGGCTCGGTGGCTCAGCCTGTAATCCCGTGCCTTTGGGAGGCTGAGGTGAGTGGATTGCCTGAGCCAACGGGTTCGAGACCCACCTGGGCAGCGAGACCTCATCTCTACAATAAATCAAAAAATCAGCCGGGCGTGGTAGCACATGCCTGTAATTCCGGCTACTGGGAAGGCTGAGGCGGAAGGATCGCCGGAGCCCAGCAGGTCGAGGCTGCGGTGGCCGGGAGCGGCCACTGCACTCCAGTCTGGGCGACAGAGCGAGACTCCAACTCAAAAAAAAAAAAAAAGAAAATACCTGTTACAGAACCTTAAAAAAATAATCACAACAAATGCAATTTGGTTCCACCAGTGGGTTGAAATCCCTCTGAAGGCACAAACCCTATTTTACTAACCACTGTGCTCCCAGAACCCAGCATAGAGTCAGGGCACAGAGAAGACTTTAAGAAAGGTTTGTGAAATAAACACGTTCATCTATGACAGCTATACTAGTTTTCACATTTCTTAGGTATTTAGAAATCAGCTATTCTCCAGATCAGTTGTTCTCAAACTTTTTGCTTCAGTACTTTTTTACATTCTTAAAATTACTGAGGCCTCCAAAGAGCCTTAGAGTTTTGTGAATTATAGCTATAGATATTCACTATATTGAATAAAACAGAAAAAAATAAATATTTATTCATTTAAAAATCAATAATAACCCATCAAATGTTAACATGACATTTTTTTCTTTTTTAGAGACAGGGTCCACTCTGTGGGCCAGGCTGGAAGACAGTGGTGCCATCATAGCTCACTGCAGCCTCGAATTCCTGAACTCAAGCGATCCTCCTGCTTCAGTATCTCAAGTAGCTGGGACTATAGGTGCATGCCACCATGCCCAGCTAATTTTAAAATTTTATATAAAGATGAGGTCTCACTATGATGCCCAGGTTGGTCTTGAACTCTGGCCTCAAGCAATCTTCCCATCACAGCCTCCCAAAGTGCTGGGATTACAGGCATGAGCCAATATGACATACTTATAACAAAAGGTAATTATATTTTCTACCAAAACAAAAAAAGTGAATGAAAAGAAAGCCATTGTTTTTGTTTTGTTTTGTTTTGTTTTGGAGTTGGAGTCTCACTCTGTTGCCCAGACTGCAGTGCAGTGGCCACTCCCGGCCACCGCAGCCTCGACCTGCTAGGCTCCGGCGATCCTTCCGCCTCAGCCTTCCGAGTAGCCAGAATTACAGGCGTGCACTACCACACCCGGCTAATTTTTTGATTTTATTGTAGAGATGAGGTCTCGCCTGCCCAGGCGGGTCTCAAACCCGCGGGCTCAGGCAATCCACTCACCTCAGCCTCCCAAAGGCACGGGATTACAGGCTGAGCCACCGAGCCCGGCTGAAAGCCATTGTTTTATATTTCTGTAAATCATTTTTAAATGTCTGGATGAATAGAAGAAAGATTGCTCTCATATCTGTTTAGATATTTGAACAACAGATAGTCAATGTCATACATCATGCAGCCTCTGGAAAACTCCACTGTACACTTGTGAGAGAATGAGTAAAAAAAGACAAATAATGAATTACCATCATTATTAATTCAGTTTTGACCTGATGGGCCCCCTGAAAGGGTTTTGGGAATGTCCAAGAGCCCCCAGATCACATCTTGAGAACCACAACACTAGAGCAAGATTTTTCAACCTTGGCTCAATTGTGTCTTGGGTCAAAGAAAATCTCTTTGCTGTAGAGAGCTGTCCTGTATATCACAGGATGCTTAGCAGCTTTCCTGGCCTCTACTCACCAGATGCCAGCAATACTGCCCCCCTCAACTGTGACAACCAAAAATGTCTGTAGACATTGCCAAATGTTCCCTGGGGGGCAATATTACCTCCAGTTAAGAACCACTGCCCTAGATATAAACATGCAGCAGTATTCTCCCTCAACACCCACACCAAACTATCTTCTACCTTGATAGTTTCTACCATAAGGACTGCAAAAGCTAAAAACTTCCTTTCCCAGCTTCCTTTGCAGAGAATGCCACCTCTTCCTGTTGGGAAGAAGGCAGAGAAGCCAGGCATTCAGGCAGTCATCCAGCCTTCATGGGCTCATGTGTGAACAGAAACTCAAGGGTAATGCAGCAGAAAGACCAAGTACCCAGATGTCAATTGTAGCAGGAGCCATGACACCAGCCTGAAGAATCAGACTCATGACTGACTGCCTCTAAAGATGCAACGAAATGGTTCTCTTTGAATCTAGGGAACTTCTGATCTCTACTCAGAAAGCTGCTTTACTGGCACCCAAGATAAACATCTTTTTGTTTAAGCTAGGATTAGTCAGGTTTTTCTGTTCTTTGTAGCCAAAAGCATTATTAACTGATTTAGTTAGAAAACCAACTCAAACACTTTAGTGAGTTATTTTAAGCCAATTAGTCCTGAAACCATTACTCAGTTCAAGAAATGAAATTTGCCAATCTCCCCATGTCCCATCCCAATCTCAAACCCCTCCTTCTCTTAAAAGGAACCACTAACTTGAATTTCACAGCCATAATTTTCTTACTTATCTTTATAGTTTGATCACCCAAATGCACACTGCTTGGTTTTGCCCACTTTTTCCTACTGTATAGGTTCTCTCTCCATTCCTTTCTGGCAGCTCTTTTCTCATAATGTCTTACTGTTTAGCTCCCTCATTTCTGAATTTCCTAATCCTGATGCATACAGTTCTTTCATACCTTCTGTCATTGTCTTAATTTCCTTTAGCTGCCTTTGAAATATTAATAAAGTTTCACCTTTTGGAGGCCCTATTTTCTAGTACGACTTCATTAACTATAACTTTATTATTCAGAGGAGCTATTCTCATTTTTTTTCTTATAATATGTTTGCATAAAGTTCAACCTCAATCCATTTCTGTTGCTCATATTTAAGTGAGGTGGGTAAGGGGAGAAGTAGGCCCAGAAGAGCTGTCCTAGTTCAATGGTTCCAGGGCACCCTCTTCTGGTTTTATAATAAACTATTAAAAACATGGCCTCTGGGTGTAGCTACTTTCTAAACACTTTCTGAGAGCTACTGCTCTGGCCTCTCTTCTTTCAGTTTCTGAGCTTTCTTCATCCTCTCATACCCTGTCAATCAGAGTGGCCCTAAAAGTTCATCTTTAGAGAGGGACTCTGTCCTTCTAGAAAGATCTTTGCTGAGGATCCAGACCACTCCTATGGCCTCTAACTTCCCCCAGTCTCCTTGCACTCACCCACAAATTGGAGCCT
Source organism: Cephalopachus bancanus (assembly GCA_027257055.1). Lineage (NCBI taxonomy): Eukaryota > Metazoa > Chordata > Mammalia > Primates > Tarsiidae > Cephalopachus > Cephalopachus bancanus. Next base: position 110,717 of record JAPVLO010000687.1, read on the forward strand.
GTAAAGTCCTCTCCCAGTTTTAACTGTTATCAGACATTCCCACAATGTTCTTTACTCCCAGTAGGGACCCTCCCTTTTTGTTAGTGTAAATACTTGTGGAAAATTTCTGGGTTCCCTGATGGTCAAAATGATCAGGAGTCCCCTTTCCCCCAGTATAGCTGCTATTCCTGTACCTAAGACTCACTGCTGCTGGTGGGTGGTGGGATACTCTGTCAGTTAGTTCTGTTTTGCTTTTTTTTAAGACAAGGTCTCACTATGTTGCCCAGGCTAGCCTCAAACTCTTGGCCTCAAATGATCCTCTCGCTTGAACCTCCCAGGTAGCTGGGACAACAGGCTTGTGCCACCACATCTGGCTTGTCAGCTAATTTTGTCTTTGTGTTTTTTCATTTGGGGAAGTGTTTTCTCTATTTTCATTAGAGATTAAGGGAGATTTCAAAATGACACTGTCTCCATCATGCTTTCCTTTTTAAAAACTTTAATTCATTTGACAGTAAACAAAAATAATTTAGATTTGAAAAATGTCTACTATATCATGAGGCTGTTCCAGGTTATTATAAATCAAGGAGATAAAATCACTCTGCATCCAGACACTAACCAAACATCAACAGGGGGCATACCCATCAGCTGTAGTTCTTAAAGGACATCTTCACAATACAGATGTCAACACAAGACGCAAAGTTAACCTCTTTCCTTCACCCTTAAATACAGCTTAGCAGTTTACACAATAGGAAAGATCTTCAGGAATTAGGCTTTTAAATGTTATTTTCTGGATCATTTATTACATGAACAATATTTGTGACTCCTTACACAAAACTTTGACTCTGGCAGTTTACCATGATATGACATGATGAGTGTCTCGTTTTTAAGCCACTGTTGAATAAAAATTAACAATGATAATAACAACAGTAACATTTTTTCTTATGAGTGTTTATTTTTAAAAACTGAGACAATTTGGTAATTATGAATAATTATTTTCTAAGTTGAACAATATATCCATTCAAATTAATTATATTCATTTCAGTATAGTGCCTAAGTATACCAGATAATCACTTGTGTCCCAATTTTACCAGGAATATATAGTATATGCAAGAGAAATATCTATTTATATTTATTTTCTGAATCATTGGCATATTCCTCTCTTATCTCTCATTGCTGTGATATATGATTACTAGAGAGAATAACCTTTAGTTCAGAAGGTTAGATTCAATACAAATGAATACCTCCTGTGGAAAATCACACTAGTGACTGCCTCCAAAGATGCAATGAAATGGTTCTCTCTAAATGTAGGGAACTTTTGATCTCCACTCAAAAAGTTTCTTTACTACACATTATTGTGGCTGTACCATGCTGGAGATTAAAATTGATGATAAGCATAAGTTTACTTATGTTGGGGATCAATTATGCACTCAATAAACTAGCCCATTAATACATTCTGGTTACCCATTCATTGCTTTGGAATTCTATGGACCCACTGGAAATGTCATTTATTTAAAGAATGGACTTTTAATGTCTGTATCTACTCAGTTGGATTCTATGACAGTATGTATAAAAGAAAAAAGAACATCCAAGTAGGTACTATGTCAGTGAGAAATAATGGAAGAATTATTATTATTATTTTCTCCTGGTTTTAATGAATAGCCACAAGTAATGCATACCCTTCTTATGTACTTAAGAGAGAAAACAGAGGCAAACTGGCATTAAATGCTTTTTAAAATTATTATTTCTCATCCTTCTCTATATTGGCATATTTTAATTAAAGATATTTCCTTTTGTCATTCAAAGCTAACTAGCTTCCAGATTCTATCCTCTTCTTCCCATTCCCTCTTCCCTTCACACTGTCATATTAAATACTGAATCTTGAACTTGTCATTTTCTGCTGACTCATTTTCCTTAGCATGTAAGTATGTCGATTTTTAAAATATTTTTAAAATCCAAAATGCTTCTGTCTTTCACAGGAAAATTTCTTGAAAGAATTATTTCCCCTTGGCTTTCTATAATACTAGAAGAAGAACGTTTATTATGCCAAGATTTGTTACATAGGTCTATTGTCTGATGGTGAAGTTTGGGCTTCTAATGAACCTGCCCCCCAGGTGGTAAGCACAGTACACGATGGTTGGTTTTTCAACCCTCATTCCCCCTCTCTCCTTTCTCCCTTTAGTAGTCCCCCGTGTCTGTTGTCCCCATCCTTGTTTTTGTGTGCACCCAGTAACAATTACTGAGGACTTGCCATGAAACAGGCACTATGCTAATCATTTTTCAATCTTAGTTTTCATAAAACTCTATAAGGTGGGTAGTATTATCATTTCCTCTAATTTAGAGATGAAAAAACAGGCCCTGTATGATGGGCTGCTTTATGCTAAAGTATCGAAATTTCCAAAATCTCAGTGGTTGAACACAAGAGAAGTTTTACTCCTCACTCATACAACATGTGCATCATGGGTTAGTATAGAAGGGCTCTGTTCATATCAGCCCCTCAGGGACTCAAGACTGATGGAGACTGATCTTCATGAACAGAGCCCAGGCTTGGCAGTCTAGGAGTCCTGAGTTATAGCATACTATCAGTCAGGGTCTGGGCAGGAAACAGATGGCACCCTCAAATCGAGCAATTTGAGGAGAGTTTAATAAAGAGGTTATTTACAAAAGTATGGGCAGAGCGCAGGGAAATCATAAGGGAGAAGGCAGTTCCTAAGGCTGGAGTCAGGGAACTTTTTGTACCATCACTAGGCCTAAAGGTTCAGGGGAAAGAATGGTAACCAGAACCTGGAACTTTATAGAAAGGGTGCCTAACAGGAGCTGTAGCCTCTGATCAGTAGACACAGCCGGCCTGCAGGACCCCTGTATCTCTGTCCCTCCAGTCTCCCATTGGTGTTCTTCCATGGACAAATCCAATGAGAAACCAGAAGGCAAAGGAACCCTTGGCATGTTCCATACAAGCAGCCTCCTGGGACGAGTCAATCTGCAGGAGCAAGCAGAAGACATCCAACAAGCCACTAACTGACCAGGAAAGCTGAGTACACAACAAAGAATTTAGTCAAGTAAAGGTCTTGGTTACATGGCTTCCCAAAGCTCTTCAACTTTTAAACATGATTTCCCTGAAATACTACAGTTACCAATGGTAAAAATAACATGTGTTTAACTTATTTATCCATGTGATAAAAGCATAATTATAATAATTACAATAAACATTTGCATAGCACTAGTCTGAATTTCAACTTCTTATTCTCCCAGTCCATCACCTTACAAAACAGGTCAGGAACTCTGCTGTGCTCCTCCTGAGCAAATCTATGCCTGACCACAAGGAGGGATGTGAGTGCTGACAAAAGGAAGACAATGGGGTAGGGATGACAGCCTGGGTGAGTGGTTTCTAAAGGGTGAGATTAAACAGACAGTGCCCCCACCCCCACACACAGCAGAAGCCTTGAAATCAGATAGAACAGGGTTACAACAGCTATTTCCAACTGAACACAAACTGATAAATCACAATTAACTGACTGAAGACCACTGGTGCAGGCAGTGGGGAAAAAAATCAAAGAAAGGCAGATATAGGAGAAAGGAAAAGTCAAGAACCTAAATTTGGTCATTCAACTAATTTTTCTTGAACATTTCATTCATATACTAAAGAGTACTTAGCACTTGCGAGCACTCAGTACAAAGCAGCAAGTCTCTCATTATATACAAAACAGACTTAACACAAAGAGCTAACAGAGCAGATAATGAGAGTCTAGGACGAGTGACTAGGCAGATGGCACATTTGAACTGAGCCTCAAAGGATGAGCAAAAACTAACCAGCCAGGTGACGCAGCTAGAAAATTAGTCTTGGACAACAGAGATCGCAGATTTTGAAGTCTGTAAGGCTGATTGACTCAAGGAGTACAAAAGTGACAGAATAAAAATTGGGGAAATCACATTATAATGGCTCACAGGAAGGAACAGCACTCGTGCTCTCTGGTTGCTGCCTAGGAAGGCACTATGGGGTAGACACTTAGGTTTTCTTTCCTTAATTGCAGACCCATCTACAAAAATGGTACATGGCATCCATGACACGTGACCACAGAATGGAGAGGGCTCCCTATCACAGAGCAGCCTACGTCATCCCACACATACCATATCACCTTCAACCAGAAGACTAAAGACTGGTGTCTCAAGTCAAGTACAGTAATCAGGGACAAGAACTCTTATTCCTTCATATCAATACCACTCTGCATCCCAATACCAGAATCTTTGTTTGATGCGCCAGGCACTAGAAAGCAATCTGGTCTTGTGATCTCCTCTAACTCTGCATTTAAGTTTTTATCTCTTTTATGACCCAAGTTTTCAAATAACAGATTTTTAGGGGGCTGGTAAAACTTCTAATTTACAAAAACATTCTACATTTCAGGAAGATTTCCATTACAAAAGCAGTTAAAGTTAATGTCCTGATGTTTAATAAGTTTAAGCTTTCAATTTTCTAGAACTTCTATTTATATAAAACTCTTACTGTGCCAATCTTCATAGGCCAAATAAAAACAGTGTAGCATGGTAATGCCTTCTGTTATTTTCTACCATAGCATAGACACATTAAAGGGAAGGAAAGAGAGGTCAATTTTTTAAATGAAGATAATCTGGAAAAGTAAGACTTTCTATCCACTTAAATGAAGCAACACTAATAACTTAGAAAATAACATCAGTAATCTATATGTTACACTAACCTGCCTTTACTTGTTGGTGGTACTAGTGGGGAGTTAGTAATAAAGTTATAGATGAATTTAGTTAGTAATATATTTTCAGACAGATGAAACACCTTTCTTAGACTTATGAAGAATCTACTTCTCAATAGACACACATCTGGAGATAGTCACAGACAGTATAGTATTAAAATAATGAAGTTGATTTTCAGAGTGCTTTTTGGAAATATGCTTGGGTTAATAGATGATCTGTTATTTATTTAAAAAAAAAAAAACATGAAGAAAATTGAGAAATCTCTGCCTGAGTCTGATATGGATAGGAACCAACATAATTTGCAGATGCAAATGCTAGCTGTTTCACATGCGTTGTTTTATTTAGTCTTCACAATAGCCCTAGTAAATAGGTGCCATTATTCCTACTTTATAGATTAGGAAACTGATGGGAGGGGATAAAGTGTGCCCAGATCACCTGATTAGTGTCTGAAAGGGCTAGAACTCAACCTGAGGCCTGTGATTCCACATCCCACCTTCTTTTCACAAGCCAAGGTGTCTCAAGCAGCTAAGTCTTTGATACTAATTTGCTTAGGATGTTTGTAATAAAATATAGGGGTAAGAGAGGTCAACTTTTTTTGGAACACTGAGATTCTTCAGAATCACACAACTGTCTAGAACTATGCTATCCAATGTGGTAGCCACTAGCCACACATGGCTATTTAAAATTTAAATTACTTAACATTGAACAAAATTAAAAACTCAGTTCCTTAGTTGCACTATCCCACATTTCAACTGCTCAATAGACACATGGGGCTACAAGCTACCACAATGGGCTGAGCAGATTGTAGAACAGTTCTATCTTTGCAGAAAGATCTATAGGATAGCACTGATCTAGAGGATCCCCAGTGGACGTGGTCAAGTGGGGGACCTTAGTATCTTTAGGTTATTGCTGTCTAGAATGTTAGAGGGCATCATAGACATTGAACAGACCTTTTTGTCTCCACTGTTAGGACAGGATCAGTTCATTCTCCTTAATGTCTTTTCCTAAGATGTACTCTCGATAGTTGACATTAGAGAAAGGAATAGCTGTAAATACTTTATGCAAACTGATTACATTATAGGTTCCAACTTAGACAGGAGAGCTTTTTGTTTGTTTGTTTTTGAGCCACAGAGGGGAAGCAGTATGTAATAATTCACTTGTAAGAACTGGTTCAACGAACACTTGAAAAATATAAAGCAAGAGATTTGTGAATAGAAAACCATGTCATAGTGTGCAGTCATGCAGGAACATCACACAAAATGAGTTTACAAATTACATTACATTCACTACAGGTAACTTTATGTGTTTCCACTAAGAAATGGTATTATTTAAACCAAATGACATGTTACCTAAAAGAAGTCAAAAGCACAAAAAAGGAAGAAGAGAGAAAGAAGACAGTCTAAGTATAAAAACTATGACCAAATTAGTCACTCTAAGACGAAAGGCAAAAGGGAAATGCAGGTGGAAGCAACACAATTGCACGTTGATGGATGAATAGATAAACAAAATGTGGTGATCTATTACTCAACCTTAAAAGGAAGGAAATTCTGACACATGAGACAACATGGATGAACCTTGAGGACATTATGCTAAGTGAAATAAGCCAGTCACAAAAGAACAAACACTGTATTATTCCAAACACTGTATTATTCCAAACACTGTATTATGTGAAGGATCTACAATAGTCAAGTTCATACAGACAGAAAGTAGAAGGTGGTTGCCAGGGACTGGGGGGAGGGGGGAATGACTGGGGAGTTGTTTAATGGATACAGAGTTTCAGTTTTGCAACATTCTGGGGATTGGTTGCACAGCAATATGAATATAGTTAACATTATTGAACTGTACATTTGGTACAAGAGCAGACACATTGACCAATGGGACAGACTAGAAAATCCAGAAATAAACCCAAATACCTACATATATACTAGGGAAAGAACACCCTATTCAACAAATGGTGCTAGGAAAACTGGATAGCTATATTCAGAAAAATGAAACTTGATCCCTATCTCTCCCCATAAACAAAAATTAACTAAAGGTGAATTAAAGACTTAAAACATCAGACCTGAAACTAAAAATTCTAGAAGAAAAACTAGGAAAAACTCTTATGGACATAGGCCTAGGCAAAAAATTTATGGCTAAAATTCCAAAAGCAAATGCAATGAAAACAAAAATAATAAAAAAGTGGGACTTAAATGAACTAAAAAGCTTCTGCACAGCAAAAGAAATAATCAACAGAACATACAGGCAAACTAAGAATGGAAGAAGATACAAACTATACATCTGATAAAGGACTAATATCCAGAATCTCAAACAAATTAGCAAGACAAAAAGGAAATAACACCATTAAAAAGTGGGTAAATGGCATGAACAGACAGCTCTCAAAAGAAGATATACAAATGGCCAACAAAAATATGAAAAATGCTCAATATCACTCATCATCAGGGAAATACAAACTAAAATCACAATGAGAGACCACCTTACACCAGTCAGAATGGCCATTATTTAAAAAATCAAAAAACAATAAATTCTGGCACAGATATGCCAAAAAAAGGAACACTTATACACTGTTAGTGAGAGTGTAAATTAGTACAACCTCTATGGAAAGCGGTATGGAGAGTACTCAAGAACTAAAAGTAAATCTACCATTTGATCCAGTGTTCCCACTACTAGGTATCTACCCTAAGGAACAGAAGCTGTTATACAAAAAAGACACCTATACCCGCATGTTCATCACAGAACAACTCATAATTGCAAAAATGTGGAATCAACCTAAATGTCCACCAGCTGATCGGTAGATAATGAAAATGTGGTACACACACACACACACACACACACACCATGAAATACTATACAGTCACAAAAAAGAATTAAGTATGTCCTTTGCAGCAACATGAATGGAGCTGTAGATTATCATTCAAAGTGAACTGACTCAGAAACAGAAAACCAAGCACAGCATGTTGTCACTCGTATGTGGTAGCTAAACAGTCACAAAGATGGAAATAACAGACACTAGGGATAGCAATAAAGGTGGAGGCAGAGAGGGTTAACTACCCATGGGGAACAATGTTCACTATCTGGGGGAATGAGCCACCTGAGACCCAATCCCCACCACTACACAATATGTCCATATAAAGAATATACATATATACCCCTGAATCTAAAATAAAAAAAGAAATGGTTAAGATGGTAAATCTTATGTTGTATATTTTTACCACAATAAAAATAAAATAGGCCGGGCTTGGTGGTTCAGCCTGTAATCCCAGCACTTTGGGAGGCCGAGGCAAGTGGATTGCCTTAGCCCGCAGGTTCGAGACCCACCCGGGCAACCTGGTGAGACTTCATCTCTACAAGAAGTCAAAAATTAGCGGGGCGTGGTAGCACACGCCTGGAAGGCTGAGGCAGAAGGATTGCTGGAGCCCAGCAGGGCAAGGCTGCGGTGGCCGAGAGCGTGCCACTGCACTCCAGTCTAGGCGACAGAGTGAGATTCCAACTCAAAAAATAAAGTATTATAATAATAACAATAATAATAATAAAGGAATTACATGCCCTTCTTGGAAAAGCCATCAAGGTCTGTTAGACCTACCTACTAGTCACTTCCTACACCATTCCATCTTAATTCCATAGTCCCCCTACTGCAACAAAAGTGAATGGCTGCTCTGAACTTTTAAATATTTAAATAATGGAATATGATAATGATAAAGCCAAATATATAAATACCTGGGTCAGTGGCGGAAATGATTGCTCCAAAAAAGAGACAATCTGTGTAATAAAATTTATCTGAGAGCTGTCCCACAATCTTCATGAGCTTCACCACACCATACATGAGATTTCTGTAAGAAGGTAAGGTAAATTATGTCAGAAGGAAAAAAAACTGTGTAACCTAGCAAACATGCAAGCAGAGTGGCATTAGAATACTGTACTTTGAGGGAGATTTTAAAAAATAACAGGCAGCTTCTATGGTTGGACACTTACCAGGAACATGGGCAAATAGGACTTTGGCACCAAGTAATGGTTTGCAGTTAATGCATCTTGCTGAAACATCAGAACACTTCACTTTTAAAAGCTGCACTTACTAATAACTATAGCAGTTCTGAAGTATGGATAACTGGGTAATAGAGGGGAAAGGAAGAGAGAGAAACTGGCATAATGTACAATAATTTGCTACAAAACTCACAGAAAAACGTCATAGAAATGAGTAGACTAGATGACACTGGAGAGAAAAAAAAATAGGTTGGTGACAAAGATCCCAGGGATTGACCTATTACTGCCTTCTCTGCCTAGAATTATTTCAAAGGAGGGAAAAGAGGCAAACTTTTAAAATGTCCTATTAGAACATCAGCATACCCATCAACATGTCTGGCCTCTCACTCTTTCCACAGGTCAGGCAGGCCAGCAGCCTCCTTATGCTATGTAGAATGTCACATGGCCCAAGAGGGGCTACCAAGTTAAATTTTTCAGCTTGGCTGGAGCACGTTTCCTATAGAACAGCTTACAAATTTGGAGGAGTGTGTGTGTGTGTGTGTGTGTGTGTGTGTGTGTGTGTGTGTGTGTGTGTGTGTGAGAGAGAGAGAGAGAGAGAGAGAGAGAGAGAGAGAGAGAGTGTGTGTGTGTGTGTGTGTGTGTGTGTGTGTGTGTGTGTGTGTGTGTGTGTGTCTGGGCAGCGGCAGTGATAGCAGCAGTAGCAGCAGGAGCTAGGGGAGTAAAACTAACCACAGACTTGACTCATTGTACCCTACAGTCAAACCTCTAATAACAAGATTCACGATGGGAAGGATCATGCCATTACCCAAATTTGTGCCTTGAATACCTATAACAGTAGATTAGCTAAGCAAGAAACAAAAGAACTATTTGCAGAACGGGATCCCTTAAAGAAGAAAAAGCTATAATTTAATGCTTGCCTACTGTGTGCCAGATACTGTCCAAGACACTTAGCCCATTCAATTTCAGTTTCCAGCAACCCTATGACACAGATATGCCCTTTATTGCTTATCAAAGGCAAAAATGTATCTACTTTTTAAACATTCACTGTAAGTAGATCTTCCTCTCCATATCCTTCTACCATAATCTTAGACCTGGGCAATAGACTTTTCTGGCAGCCTTTTCCCCATTTTGCCTCCCATCATCACCAATGCCAGTTTTATAACCTGTCACTCTTTAGTGACTTATAATCTCTTTAAGGACTAAGTTCAAGCCCCTCCTTTTATAATGGCATTGAAGGTTCCTACTTTTATCTTCAGGTTTCCAGCTAATTTTTTTTTTTTTAATCAATAAAAATTCTTCCTTATTCAGATTTTTCTTACTTTTTACCTAATGTCCTTTTTCTGTTCCAGGATCCCATCCAGGATACCAGATGACATTCAGTCATCAAATCTCTTTGGTCTCCCTTTGGTGGTGACAGTTTCTTAACTTTTGCTCATTTTTTATGCTCTTGACAGATTTGAGGAGTACTGGTCAGATATTTTGTAGAATGTCCCTCAACTGGGATTTTTCTGCTTTTTTCTCATGATTAGACTGAGATAATATGCTCTTTTGGGTAGAAAACCAGAGACTTAAAGTGCCCTTCTCATCACAAATATTAAGGGTGCATAATTTGTAAGTTGTTCTATAGGAAACGTGCTCCCTCTGTCAACATGACTTGTCACTGCTGATGTTGACCTGATCACTTGGCTAAGGCAGTATCTGCCAGATTTCTTTACTGTAAAGTAACTCTTTTTTCTCCTTTCTGTACTATACTCTTTAGAAAGAAGTCACTGTGCACAGCCCACACTCAATGCAGAAGTAGAAGGACTAGGCTCCACCTTCTTGAGGGGATGTATCTATACAAAGTATTTGGAATTCTACACCGGAGATTTGTCTCTTTGTCCCAGTTTATTTATTCATCCAATCATTTATTTATAACCATACGGACTCAGGAATATTTATTTTAAACTTTGGGTGATAATTGAATACAATATTATTTATTTTGTTGTTCTTTAGGGGGACCTCTGGCCATTACAGGGGCTTTCGGGTTGGCTCTTTCTGTCCCTTTGACATGGCCCACATCTTTTTGTCTATCTTTGAGTATTTCCTTACTTTCTGGCATAACATGATGCCCCATTTTCATCTAGTATATTTCCTGCCCCAGCACTAGAATTAGTCATTTCTCCCATCCAAGTAATAACCAGGCCTAACCCTGCCTAGCTTCTGAGATCAGATAAGATCAGGCAAGTTCAGGGTGATGTGGCTGACAGAGTTAGTCAATTCTCTAAGGGGCTTTGGTTCTTTTTATCGAAGAATGATAGTAGAAACCAAGATCTGGGCACTGGATTTAACTTTATTTCATTTTAATTAGTCTTACTTTAAATAGCTACATGTGACTAATAGCTACTATACTGGACTGTGTAGCTCTTGAGCCAAATTGCCATAATCACAAACATCAAAATACTGGACTTCATGGACCCATATGAATCTTATCTCCTTGGAAAGTGTATTAATTTGGATTTATGACAAAGATTAACTTACCCAATAATGAAGCAGGAAACAGCAGTCCCCAAGAAGGCATAGGCCAGAATAGACCCAAGATTTCTGAAAAAGTGTCTCTGAATAAAACAAAAAACCCCAGTAATCACATTGTGATTTTTGACAGTGAACATAAGAAACACACTAAAAGTCTCTAAAAAGTAGAACTCTACTTACCATTTCCATTACATCAAGTGATAACTGAAGTTACACCTGAATAATACTACTTACCCTTAAACATCATAGTTTTAAAATATCTTCTGCATTGCCAATCACTGAGCAAGTAAGCAAGGGCTTAGTACATTTTCAGATCAACTACTCTAGCTGATTTTATTAAATTACATTGTGTGTGTTTGTGTACATGTGTGCATAAGTAGATCAATCATTTTTATAGATTTAACCCAAATTATTTTACTTGGTGATTCAGCATGTCACTTCTAGTTCTGGTGGTATCTCAGAAGATCATTACAGATATAAGTTTGAAACAAATAAAGCATGAAAGGGCTATCTAAGGAGCTTTCTGCTTAATTTGATATCAGAAAACAGAAGTCTGAAGTATCAGCTCATAGGACCTCAAGTGTCCCTTATATTCATCTGGATTAATCTTTGAAGCCTGGGAAAGAGGGGCAATATATGGTATGTGGAGAAATGAAAAACACGTTGTTCTATTTAAGATGGACAAGGAAGAAATTCATACCAATATAAGATCTAGCAGTTATTCGAAAGAAGTGGTAAAAATGCAATTCTCTCAATGCCTTTGCTCATTTATTTGTTACTTTAAAAATCATAAACACACACAGTGGGATTTACTTCTTATACGTCATTAGGCCTATGGGATATTATAACAGAGGGAAAATTTATCCTGTTCCTGGGACCCTGAGCCACAGTTGGTTCTTCTTCCTCAAGGCATAAGCTATTCTCATTCAATAAACAGAATTATATAAAAAAACAAACAAAATTCTCCAAACACCCTGATCAAACAAGGGCCAGGAACACTTTATCCAAAAATGTTTAAAAAGTCAGAGAAGTCCCACCGTACCAGCTGAGCAACATCCGGGAAAGACAGGGCACAGGAAGAGGGACCTAGCCTGGATCAGGCTGCCACACCACCACAAAACATGGCCAGAAAAATGACTGTGGATGTCCTCTGATCTGCGCCCCAGAAAGAGGGCTTGAGACTTCCCCAATGCTTGCTCATATCTGCAGCTGCAAAGAAGGTGTCAAGGAATGTCTAGGGCTCCTAAGCCACCTGCTCAGAAGACAATCCTTCATGGATTAGCCATGCCAATAGTCACCACATGAGGGTGCTGCCTGTACATATGATGGACACATTATGTTTGCCTCTGAAATCATTGTCCCTCATCTTTTTGTTTTTAAGCTAAAGCATTTACACACCAATGTTTTGCAAAAAAAAAAAAAAAAAAATTTATTATTATCTTGAGTTGGGGTCTCACTCTGTCGTCCAGGCTGGAGTGCAGTGGCACAATCATGGTTCGCCACAGCCTCGGCCTCCTGGCCTCAGGCAATCCTTCTGCCTCAGTCTCCCAAGTAGTTGAGACTACAGGTAAGTGCCACCACACCCAGCTAATTCTGAAATATTTTTGTAGATATTGGGTCTTGCTATATTTCCCAGGCTGGTCTTGAATCTGGGGCTCAAGCAATCCTCCCACCTCAGCCTCCCAGTCCCGGGATTACAAGCATGAGCCACCATGCCTGGACAAAATTAATTATGTTTCAAAAAATCAACAATTGTTGAGTCCACTTCCCTTTAAGAGTTCCATCAAGGGCTTAAATCAGGAAGTGTTAGGAGTGTATTAAGAATGAGGCATGATGACTGGACGCAGTGGCTCACACCTGTAATCCTAGCACTTCAAGAGGCTGAGGCAGGAGGACTGTTTGAGCCCAGGAGTTTGAGACCAGCCTAAGTAACATAGTGAGACCTCATCTCTACAAAAAATCAAAAGCTAGCTGGGCATGGTGCCACATGCTCATAGTCCCAGCTATTCAGGAGGCTGAAGAGAAGGGATCACCTGAGCCCAGAAAGTTGAGGCTGTGGTAAGTTGTGATTGTACCACTGCACTGCAGCCTGGGTGACAGAGTGAGACCTTAGTTCTATAACAAAAACAAAACCAGATGAGGCATGAGACCAATAACACTCATGTGAAGTACCCAGGAACAAATTTCAGTTCCAGATGCGGTTTCTCTTGCCACTTAGCTTTCTTTTGGGCAAATAATCCCATGGTTAGTCTGAATATATATTAGATGAATTGATATTCATGATATTAGCCAAAGCAAAAAATTAGGAATATAAATTTGCCACCAAAAAACATTCATAATATATTCTAAAATCATATACAAACATGCAATTACCCATCTCCTGTTCATATCTGCTGAAGTGAGCTGAAATTTTACTGTACCTTGAAGAGATATAATACTTATTTGTATATTATATGTAGTATTTAAATGTATTCTTCATAGGCACAAAGTACTTTCACATAGATTAGCCCACCCAATTCTCACAACAACCCGAACTGTGAGGTGTTGTTTGAACCATCTTACATGAAGAAATCTAAGGCTCAAAGTATGATGTAAGTTGCTTGAAATCACATATCCACCAAAATATAGGCCCAGAACTAGAAAGCTAGCTTTCTCACCCCAGAGCATCATGCCCTCACTGTGCAAGCTGCCCTGCTACCCAGGTCCTCAATTCCCACCACTTCTCTTTGGGAACAAATGGACAGAAGGTGTCAAGTGAAATCCTAGATCTTTCATCCTATTCTTATTTGGCTACAGTACAGCTATGACTGGTTGAGAGTCTCCCCTAATTTCCCCTCTCAATTACAGAATGACAAGAAGAGACAAAAGGAGTTGATGGCACACTCTGGCAAAACTTTCAAGAATCTATAGTTTTGCAGTTGGCGCAGTTAATAAGCTGAAAAACGAACTGTGATATATATATATATATATATATATATATATATATATATACACATGGTTTTTTGTCTACAGTTCCTTGCTCATAACTCTTATAGCCCTTATTACAGCTTTTCACAATCAATTTACGTTGTTTTTGAAATGTTAGCCTGAGTAGGAGAAAAAAAACCCACAAATTCGTTTTTATCTACTCTCACATCACAATAATCAACACAGAAGATTTCTTTGACCAAGTGTCAGGGAGGAGGCATTTCTCCCCACCAGCAAGCAAGCAATCAATTCTGCATCAGACACCAGCTGGGTATCCTCCAATTCAATTCTGACACTATCTGCCTGGAGATAGTGTCAGATCCTACAGCTTGAGGGCTCATTTCACAAGACTGCTTCTCCTTCAGACACCTGTCACAAGTCTGGGCCTCCCAAACTTCTGACCTGCTGACTTCAAGTTGGGGTTCCCACAAACCTGGCTTTTGGGCTTGGTTAATTTGCTAGAGTGGCTCACAGAACTTACTAACTTATATTTACTGGTTTATTATAAAGGATATTACAAAGGAGACGACGAAGAGATACATAGGACAAGGTATGTGGGAAGGGGACGTAGCACTTCCATGCCCTCCAGGAACCGCCATGTGTTCATCTACCCAGAAGCTCTTGCAGCCCTGTTCTCTTGAGTCTTTTATGGAGACTTCATTGGATTGGTATTACTGATAACCATGTAGAAATATGATTAGACAAAAGGATATGATTTCATACTAATAGATTGAATGGAGAAACCTAGCAAGGCCTGTCTGTTCAGATTCTTCTTGGCCTCTCTGTGCAGCATTCCTTCCTCCCCAGAATGGAGCAAGACTCCTTCTGAAACAAGGATCTTATGGCCCACAGTCAGAAAGATGGGGGAAGATTAGAATATATTTTTTGTTTCTATAGCCTGCCTGGGGGAGAAAAAGGAGCAGGTAGAAGGAGGGCAAGAGAAGACCAAAGAGAGAGATTCTGTTTTCTGAGGCCTCCTTCTGAGAATTAAAGTGCCCCAACATTATAACTAAACTATTTGAGCTTATAATTTATAACCTTCAAAACTCTTGTTATTTATTGTTCTGTGAGGTGATAGTAAATTAACCAAGCACAAAGAGAGTTCTTGGGAACCCCAACTTGAAGCCAGCCGGCCAGAAGTTTGGGAGACCCAGATTTCAGAACTGATTGATTGCTTGCTTGCTGGTGGGCAGAAATACCCCCGCTTCCGCCGACATTCAGTCACATAAGTCTTCAGTGTTGCTTACTGTTGTGTGAGAGCAGATAAAAACCAATTTGTGGGTTCCCCCCTACTCAGACTAACATTTCAAAAGCATCCCTGCTATCTGAGAAAATAGGGCTGATAAAAAGAAGGTTTTGTAAAACCTAAGGTGCTTTTCAACTATTACAGTGGCTTTCACACCCATGATTTTGTTTTATTTTAAAACAACTGTGACTTTGATTACACATTAAGACTAGTTATTTAAAATAGATCATTCATAACTCATTTTATCTGAAGAAGAATTCCCAAATTCTCCATTTAAGTAAAGAATAACGTTATTTATACCCATAATAACCATCTCCTAACTATTATGTGTCAAAGGATGACATACAGATCCAGATGATGTTGGCAACCCCATAGATTAGTCAGGAAAAGGATGTGTTTTTCATACAGAAAACCTAAATTCAGAGGCAATGAAGCACAAAGAAACAAACTTGGGCCCTGGAGTCACACAGAGAGGGTATAACCTTGACTCAGTCCCATATCATCTATGCAACCTCATATGCATCATTAATCATTCTGAGTTCAGTTTCAACATTAGTGAAATGAGGGATACTCTCTACATGTGAGTAAATAAACATGTTTTGTTTTGGTGTGCAGAAACACACAGCTTCCTGTTCATCAAACATCCACCATGGAGAAGGGACTTAGGCTCCATTTCTTGCCCTCTTCTCTTCCCACCCTAAAGGTGATGCAGTAATGAAGAGTGACTTGATCTCTGAAAGAGGAAACCAGCTTGGCCCTGACTTACAGTCTTGACCCTATTGCACAAGGTGGGAAATTGTCCTTGCTCCTCTAGCTTCCACGCTGTGAGCAAAAGAGGCAGTCTTTGTCAGGCCCACCAATTTCTGTGATCTCTCCATTTCAGCCTCCCTAGCCATGACTGTGACCAACCTGATAGCTAAAGGGCATCTGTCTTCAATACATGAGGTGAGTGGTAAGGAGACCCAATACTAAAGGCTAAGCTACATACTTTGACATGCGTTTACCAAGGACTTTGGAGCATAAACTAATCACTTAATCACAAATTAACTCCTTGTATCTGTTTATCAATGAGTGGGAAGCCTGGAAGAGAATCAGTGTGAGCTAATCTCCAAACACCATCCCCTTCTTACAGAGTTTCTGTAAGGATTAGAAAGATATAGAACTATTCCATTACCATAAAGATGTCTCTTGTGCTACCCCTTTACAGTCACCCTCACCTCAACCGCCCCCACCATCCCCATCCACTGGCAACTACTAATTTGTTCTCCATCTATATAACTTTTTCACTTTATTATTATTATTATTATATTATTATTATTATTTTAGTCAGGGTCTCACTCTGCTGCCCAGGCTAGAGTGCAGTGACACAATCACAGCTCACTACAACTTCCAATTCCTGGGCTCAAGTGATCCTCCTGCCTCAGTCTCCCAAATAGCCAGAGCTACAGTGCACTACCATGCCCGGCTAATTTTTTAAATTTTTTAGACATAAGGTCTCACTAGGCTGCCCAGGCTGGTCTCAAACTCCTGGCCTCAAGCAATCCTCCTGCCTCCACCTCCCAAAGTGCTGGGATTACAGATGTGAGCCACTGCACCCAGTCAATGTTATCATTTCTAGAATGCTATATAAATGAAATCATAGAGTATGTGGCCTTTTGAGACTGGATGGATCTTTTCCACTCAGCATAATGCCTTTAAGATCTACACAAATTGTTGCATGTATCAGTAATTTGTTACATTTTATTGCTGAGTAGTATTCTATGGTATGAATGTAACACAGTTTGTTTAACCATTCACCTATTACAGGATTTTTGTTTGTTTTCAGTTTTTGTCTATTACAAACAAAGTTGGTGCAAACAATCAAATATAGGTTTCTGTGTGAACATAAGTTTTCATTTCTCTGGGATAAATCCTCAGGAGTGAAACTGCTGGGTCATATGGCAATTTCAACTTTAGTTTTATAAGAAACTGCCAACTTGTTTTTCAGAGCAGCTGTACTATTTTACATTCCCACTGCCAATGCATGAGAGTTCCAGATTTTAAAACAGAAATGAATCATTGATGAGAAGTCAACTATAGTCTCTGAGTGGGTACAGAACACAGCAATAAGCAAACTGGGAGGAAAAAAACAACTAGAAAATTATGCAGGTAAATTAACATAGAGATTCACATGCTTTAAGAATACTGGCAAAAACCTCTTACCTTCTTCAAACTGTATCCAGCATGGAAAATAATTGGGGGCAGCAGAATGTTGAAAAATACCTCTGGATCAAATGTTACCTACAAATTTAAAAATAAACAAAGCCAATTTTTAGTTTAACACCAACTGGTGCTATAATGTTTGCTTAATACTTGAAGCCATTGACTACAGTTTGAATATTTAGAGTAAATAACATAAATGTGAAAAAATCATGACTCATCCCAGAAGAGAATCCACAACTCCCCTGCATGTTCTTTTCCCTACAGCACTTACAACTTCAAATCTTGGTATGTTGTTTTAATACGTATAAAGCACAGCAGTTCAGTGCAATTTTGAGAACTCACAGAAAGCTTCCAGCTAATGTTTTTCAGCAAGAAGTAAAAACATTTTGATTTTCATCAACCTTTATAAAGAATCAACTGCAATAAAAGATACTGTCATGCCAGATACAGTGGTTCACGTCTGTAATCCCAGCACTTTGGGAAGCTGAGGCAAGAGGACTGCCTGAGTCCAGGAGTTCGAAACCAGCCTGGGCAACATAGTGAGACCTTATCTCTACAATAAAAAATAAAAATAGAGCTTACTTCAGCAGCACATATACTAAAATTGGAACGATACAGAGAAGATTAGCATGTTCCCTGCACACGGATGACACACAAATTCATGAAATGTTCCATATTTTTGGATAAAAAGTGTGGTATACATACATGATAGAATATTACACAGTCATAAAGAAGGACAAAATTATGAACTTCACAGCAACTTGGATGGACTTACAGTCTATGATACCGAGTGATCTTTCACAGAAACAAAGAACTGAGCATCACATGTTCTCACTCATAAGTGGACCTTGAACAATTATCGTAATACCATAAGAAAAGGATTGGCAGTAGCAGGAAACTGCTGGGGGAGTGGGGGGGAGGCAGAATTGGCAATAGTGGGAATCTTCCGGAGGAGGGGGGCAACACCTCATCAACAAGGGTACCTGCATAATGAACATCTGTATACCTAACCCTGAATTGTACCCCACATCTTTAAAATTAAAAATTAAAAATAAATAAATAATAATAATAATTTTTAAAAATTAGCTGGGCATGGCAGCACATGCCTGTAGTCCCAGCTACTTGGAAGGCTAAGGCTGAAGAATCACCAGAGCCCAGGAAGTTGAGGCTGTGGTAGCCATGACCATGTCCTACTGCACTCCAGCCTGGGCAACAGAGTAAGACTCCAACTCAAAAAAAAAAAAAATTGCTGTCATGATTATTTATTAACTTCCTAGATCCTCTTACAGAATCTTTTATAGACATAATTATATTGAATTTAAGTCTCTTTTGAGTAACTACCCTTCTTGTGATACTTGATGTGGCCTAGATTAAAGGCACCAGTGATGCTAGTGGCTGCTTGAACATCAACATAAATTCAGCAACTCTAAAGGGACTGAAATTGCCTATAGGTTCAATAAAGAGAAATTACTCTGAAACTTTAAGACAGCAAAGTCATATCACATTCAGAAAAGAATTAAGCATTCTATAAACATGCTAACCTTTTTAAAGAATCTGTTCATGTTGGAAGATTAATTAGCTTTTATTTCAGTTAATTATTTTAAATATCACTCTAGTTATTAATGGCTAGCTTTTTTCTTTAGAAATTAGAGGTGTTAATCAGTCTAATTAAAAACAGAATGGTTCTTTCAGATTATTTTTTATTCTATCTTCTTGCTAAAGAGAAGAGTAGTCTTGCAAATCAGGGAATGACAGAATGGGAAGAAGCCTTAGACAATACCTATTCAACACGAGGGAAATGGGCCCAAAGATAGTGGGACTTGCCAGAAGTCACCAAACCCAGTAATGTACAATCTCGCACAGAGGTTTTCTTGAACTTTTGGCCTTAAGAAATCCTCCCACCTTAGGTTCCCAAAAGGCCAACATTACAGGCATGATGCTCTGCGCCCAGCCAAGCACAAGGGTTTTCTGACACCCAGTCCAATGCTCTTTGCATCAACCAAGCTGCTTCAACATGCCTCTTTCTCCTTCAACTAGCAGCAATAATCTCACCCTTGTTTGTTTTCTCACCTTTGCTTTGTGCAGCAAAATTTTAAACAGAAGGAATTTAAACAAACACGTTTCTAAACACAAGAGACCAAAAGTCAGCTTCACCTTAGATTACAATCTAAAAAATGGAAATGGGTTGGTATCATTACCCCTTTTCCCTTATCTTATTCAATATGAAGGATTCAAGGTGGCTTTTCCAAATAGCCATTAGCACAGTATTTACACTGGGTATCTTTCACAGTTGCATTTAATTTTAGAATGTTTATGGAAATCCCATGCTTTCTTATGAAGTGTTGAGAGCAAAGAGCACACCAGCACTGCCATTAGGGACACAGAGAAGATGGCTGGTCACGTTTAATGCTCTGGGTCAAGAATAATTTTCCTTAAGGATTAGAGTAGATTTCAAGAACAACATAATAATTTAATTTTTGAAGCCCATTCTGCCTTTGACTGTAAGCCTTCACCCACCTTAGCCTTGTTTTATACTAAAAGGGGATCCCCATAACCTCAATTTCCCTGACCACTATACAGAAGCCTTCCTTCTGATAAGCCCTGGTCCATAAGGTAATAGAATGTACATCGATTAATATAGATCTCTTGCTTATCCCAGAAGTCACTCACATGAGGAGATACATAAACCTTTTTCCTGTGGAGTATTTTTGCTACCCCAACAACAAATGGAAAACAATGCCTAGACTCAATTCTAAGACAAGACCTTCTTCCCCTGAAGATTTGTTAAGCTTTTGGCATCAATTACCAATGAGAGAAAACACTCAAATATTTGTAGAATATGGCAAAAAGACTATGAAGAATTAAGAATACACTTCTGAATACTGAATAATAAGCTAAAAATGAAATCAATGTTTTTTCTTTTTTTTTTTAGTCAGGGTCTCACTCTGTTGCCCAGGCTGGAGTGCAGTGACATGATCACAGCTCACTGCAGCCTAAACTCCTGGGCTCAAGCAATCCTCCTACCTCAGCCACCCAAGTAGCTGGGACTACAGGTGCACACCACCAAACCCAGCTAATTTACAAAAAAAAAACAAAACTTTTTTTTTTTGGTTAAAGAGGTCTCACTGTGTTGCACAGTGATCCTCCTACCTCCACTTCCCAAAGTGCCAGATTATAGGCATGACCCACTGCATCCAGTCTAAATCAATCTTATTTTAAGAAAGAAGCAATCTCATCCTTAAACCACAGCAAAGATAAGAGACATAGCAAAAAAGAGATGGTAGTTGGAGAAATTAGCTGAGTGGGGATGTACAAAGCCATTGCATTATTAGCAGCCCACATCAACTACAGCTCCTAAAACATCAATGAGGGTCACAAAGCTGAAAGGCTCAAGTTAAAATCTGGTTCCTTCTTCTCCTCATCATGACCCAAAAGCTTCCTAACAAAACTGAGCACCAGGAATGTTACTGATATTCAAGGAGTTTGGAAGGATTTCTCTCCAAGGTCAAGATGGAGTCAGAGAATCAATAACCATGTCAGGACAATATTGGCTGAGTATCCTCAGTCATACACAAGACTCACCTTCCGCAGCATGTCATTCTGCTCTACATTGTTGATCTTGCCAGGGCTGATTTCTCCTTTCAGGGTGTATTCGAAGAACTTCCCACTGACATTCACTAATAAGGTGCTGAAGGCCCTGTCTTCCTGAGTGCAGCTGAGTGACTTGTCATGGCCACTGGTGGCAGGGGTACCATACCTCAGGATCACCCCAACAATGAGCCCTGAAACAGAGTAGGAAAAACCCCATCAGGCCTGAGGAAGTATAGAGAGACTATGGAAAAAATAACAGTTGATTTTCAACAACTAAGAAATGCAGAAGCAATGTTAGAAACTAGGTATAAGGTGTATATTTAGGGGCAAGTGCACAGTCCTTCAGGGTTGAAAGGGGTAAGTATCCATCTGTTCTGATTTGATCTAAGTCCCTCAGACACCCAGAATGACAAGGCGGAACAGAGTATCTTTGATGGTTATTATGGTACCCTGAGCACTTTTAACACTTGATCGTGTCTCATTTATCAGACTTTTGGTGGAGGAAGATGAGATGAATGCAGTGAAGTTTTTTCTGCCCAGAACAGCACAAAGCAGAACTGCTGAGCTCTTTGATTTCCCCCAACATATTTCCCTCAAGCCAGCAAGGACCAAGTCACTGGAATTTCTAGCTGCTATAAATGTAACCTGCTTTGCCACACATCAGAGGAAGGGGAGGGGGGAAAAAATTATTTTGCTTAGGTCATTTCAAGCACTAGTTATCGTGGAGAAGATAATTACACCCCTTGGGAAGCTAAACACTGCAGTGCAAGTTTGAGCAGTCATGATCTTGGGGCTGTGGCTATGATACAGCTAAGATAATCAATCAGCTGCAAGTCTTTAAGTCTCATTGCCTTCTTAGTAGGGCTTTCCCAACAAGGAAAAATAAAAACAGCAAAATTGTGTACAAGCATTCAACGCCGTGAATTAGGAAGGAGTGCTGCTCCCCTGGTCCTGGACATGAGTCAGACATGCCCAAGTAAAAGTGAGTGAAATGTGAAAAAAAAAAAGGAATAAATGACTAACAGATACTTTCTACAATTCTCTTAGGAGGAAAATTTCAGACTTCTATCTAAATTCAGTTCTTTGCCAGCAATATTAAAAGAATAATAAAATGCTCCTCCATCTCATTTTTCCATTAATGGAGAAAGTTACATGAGAAAGAGAAAGAACAATGTTTACTATATTCTATGTATAATGTTCTATAATGTCTCATCACCAAGACATATAAGAATTTACAAGACATTGTTGAGTAGCAAATAATATAGAAAATCTAGAAAAATGTTGTTCTTTAAGCCAAAAGCTATGTCTGTGTTGCATTATTATTATCATTATTAAAGACTTGTATTAACAAATATTTGCAATGTGTTGACTTTTGTAAAAAAAAAAATGGGTTGTAAAGTTTTATTACAAATTAAAAATGAAGTTCTTAATAACCTTAATCTGACCAGATATGAAACAATTTTAAAACCTTTAAAAGTATATGAGAAAAACTAGACAGTAAAAAAAAAAGTTTGTCACTGACAAAAAGAGATGTTTTTAGGGAAAAATAATAAAAACTCCATAATTCAAATGGTTCTAGTTATCTGGTAAATAAACAAAAAGCAAGCACTTAAGGACCTATCTTTTGTTCAGGTATTATAGCTGGAATTTATATTCGTTTCCTCCTTTCAGATGGCAAAGCAGATAACAGTAGACATGGTTGGCCGGCATTTACTCAGACCTGCCCTGCTCAGCCTTGGTAGTGGGCTTCCCAGCTGTCAATCCCTTCGCCATCTTGTGGTTCAAGGTATTCTGGGTATCTGTGCTGGTAACTCAGGGTGTGGGGTAACTATATTGAGGTGGCTGCTGGTCTTGGGTCCTATTGCCTTGGTCTTCCTGCACCTCTTCATTACTGGCTAGGTAAGAAGGGGTTCTGGAAACTCATGGTTTATAATCCCAATACATAATGTGTTTCACTGGTCTACTTGTTCTCTTGCACCCTGGTTATCAGCACCCTCTATCACTTCTCCTTGCACAGAAGGGTCGGAATACTCTGGTCAACACCCACAGGGTCTCTGCACAGAGCAAGGTGGGAGACATTGCCTGTGCACTGTTGGGTGTGATGCTGAGGGGAATTCTACAATCCCTTTTTTCCATTCTCACTGTTCTACTAATTCTGCTGGTGACCCTATGGAAGACTCTGATGATGCCAATAATATCTATAATGGTTACGACTTGCTGCATATTTAGTGCGTGGCACTAGAACTTCACCAGGGCCTGCAACCTTTGCTGCCTATATACACATTTCTCCTTCAAACTCCATAGATTCTCTATTCCCTGTACTGCCAAGGTGCTTCCTGGGGGTTTTCTTCTTTACAACCATCTGGTATACAAATACATTTTGTTTGGTTTCATTCCTGTGAATGAAACCATATCTATTTCTTACATCGAACCATTTCACTGTTCCCAAACTCCCTGCAGTAACCTTCTTGTCCCATCAATGGGCCACCACTCCCTCTGTCTCTGCTGTGGTGTCATGCTGGGTGTCTCAGCACTGCTGCTCATGGCTGCAGTCACAGACTAGGGCTGGCTGTGGCAGTGGCACCTTCTCCCTGGGTGTGTTGGTAACAAGGCAGCTGGTGGCAATGAGGCTGCTCAGGGATCTTGGGGGCCCACTCTCCACTCCAGATGGAACTCTGTGATGCTTTTTAATCTCATTTCGTTCCCTTAACAACCTGGAAAATTACCTGGTTAGGCGGTTATTTTCTGACAAGTTTTACATGACAAGGACCACTCCATAGCCTTTCAACACTCATCATAATACAGGACTATCTGCAGCATCTGGAGAGGGCTGCCTGTCACACAATCTTACTTAAACATCTTCATCAGGAAACCAAAATAAGTCATTTATGGAGAGTCTGTTTTTCTCCTAAGTCAAAATCTGCCTCATGTAACTCACTGTTTCTTGACTTTATTAACTTCATTATTAGCAGAGCTAACGGAAAGACTAAACCATACCAGCACAGGGTCTTCACAGTAAATATCATTCTAACAAAAGAGGTTTATATTTGCAGACAGATTCCTCAATTACAGGAAATGCTCCCAAACTCATTCCCAGTTATCATCACTACCATATCTAGAATCGTTATCAGATGATGAATATTGTTTTTTAAAGTTATAAAACCTTTCCCGAAACAGTGAAGATGACGATGCTGTCCCATTCTTGTTAAAACCTGGCAACACAAAACACCACAGGAATTGGTAATTTTGACCAAGCCACAGGGTACACTACTAATTCAAGGTAGAGTTTGAATAACCCTCAAACATTTTAGATTCACATTTATTACCACTGAATTTCATGGCATAATAATATTAAATTCACATTTGGCATTTTCAGTTTAAAGAAAGAATAGGATATTAGGACTGCAGAGGGGCATTTTGGTGCGAAAATGATTAAGACTTAGAGAAAACGTGAATAGCATATTTTCATCTGCTGGATCTGGAAGATATCCTCTAATAAGGAATTGTGAAGAGGTCATAACTACAAGGAATTAAAACACACATTAGATTTTTTTTTAAAGCTCAGAAAGTTCAGTATTCACACACACACACACACACACACACACACACACACACACACACACACACAAAACAATGAGAGCAAGAGGCACTAATGGGTTGACCTCATCGACAGCATAGTATTTTAGACTACAAAAAGAAATAACCTATTATACATGTGGGCCAGAAAAAATAGCAAATATGACTTCAGCTGGTGAAGAGAAAATCACTGATTTCATAGGTATATGACTAATATCAGGAAATAACTCAGTTTTGAACTTTTACAGAAAGTAAATACAGATGAAATCCCTTTGACATTAGATGTAGCTTAAAACAAGATGGTGAACTCCAAAGATGCAAAAATTCAAGACTGTTTCAACTTGTGGGTATGAAAAAAAATTCATTCACAACTGTATTAGTATGTTGTGCTAATGATATACAATTGTCAATGTTTCTAATTTTTAAAAGAAAGACATAACAAAAAAAATTCCTATATATGTATGTCCCCATCCAAAACTTGGCAATATGATGAACAAGGTGGGTTCAAAAACCCAATGGGTCAGTAAAAAAACCAACCTCCATTAGTATGGTGCCAGTTTCCTTTCTGTGACTGAAGTTATTGGAAGGACAGCTGAACAAGTGGACATGGTGAGGTGTAATTCTAGACAACCATCCATCAGCTGCAATATTTAAATGTCTATGTTAATAAGCCTTTGTTAAGGACAAGGGGAACAGGTGCGTGGGTGCACTGTTCTCAGTGAGACTTCACCTTCTATTATGTACACTACTGAGGAGACGTGATTGCCTGATCAGTTTGGCCACTGCTGTAGAGTTGTTTACACCACAGTAGGGGCTGTTCTGAGTTCTGAAGCTTCATTACGTACTTCTGAGAAAAGAAAGCACCTCATTTCACATCCAGTTATGCAGTGTTTGAAGATAGTGGTAACTACTTCTAATTCAATAAATGAAGAGGATCCAATGGACTCTAGCAGTAACAATGACTTTTCAGGTTTGGGAGTCATTCATGAATGGTACAACCTTTCCAATACTGTTTTCTATTTGTTCTCTTACTTATTATGCAGTGACACTATTCATTAATATGTTAGTTTCAAGGAGAATTCATTCAAAATATTTTTGTTCCTTGTTTTGAATGTGAAGTAAAACACGTTTAAAAAACAATTTTATTGAGGCATAATTTATATACCATAGAATCCATCTATTTTAAGTGCACAATTCAATGATATTTAGTAGATTCACAGAGCTGGGCGATCATCACCACAATGTGATTTTGGAACACTTCCATTTGCATCCACTCCCTGTTTCCCACTCCCATCTTCAGGCAATTACTGATCTACATTTTGTCTGTAGAGAGTTGCCTTTTCTGGACATTTCATATAAATGGTATCAGACAATATGTGGCATTTTGTGTCTGGCTTCTTTCACTTAGCATATTTTCAAGGTTTTGTTCACATTGGAGGCATATATCAGTACTTCATTACTTTTTATTGTTGAATAGTATTCCATTATATAGAAATACCATATTTTGTTTATCCATTCACTAGTTGATGAACATTTGGGCTGTTTCCCCTTTTTTGTTACTGGAATCATTCAGCTATGAACATTCACGTACAAGTCTATGTGGACGAGTTTTCATTTCTCTAGGATAGATTTCTCTAGAGTGGAACTGCTGTGTATTAGGTAAATCTACATTTACTATTTTAGAAAATCAGTGACTCATGTCTATAATTCCAACATTGTGGAAGACCAAGGAAAGAAGATGACTTAAGTCTAGGAGTTCAAGACCAGCCTGGACGACAAAACAAAACTCTGTCTCTGCATAAAATAAACAAGTGGCCAATGTGGTAGCATGTGTCTGTAGTCCCAGCTAGTTGACAGGCTGAAGCAGGAGGATCACTTGAGCCCAGGAGGTCAAGACTACAGTAAGCTATGATCACACCACTGCACTCCAGCCTGCACCACAGTGGGAGACCCTGTCTTTTTAAAAGCAAAACAAAATAAAGCAAAAACTGCCAAACTGTTTTCCATTTGGGAAACTATATATCATTTTATATTCCTACCAGCAACATTTGAGAGCTAGAGTTTGTTTACATGGACAACAGTAATTGTTACTGTCTTATGAGTATGCCTGTTTTAAAGAGTGTTAAGTGGTATCTCATGGTAGTTTTATTTTGCCCTTCCCCAATGCTTAAAGATGCTAAGTATCTTTTTAATGTGCTTATGGGCCATTGTATATCTTCTTTGGTGAAATGTCTATTCATTCAAGTCTTCTGCAGTGCTTTAAATCAGGTTATCTTATTGAATTGTAGGAGATCTTTATACATTCTGCATACAAGTCCCTTATTGATAGTATTATTTGAAAATATTTTCCTCAAATCTATGATTTATTTTTTCTTTTCTTTTTTTAAAACTCCTTTGATGCTGCCTTTAAATTTTTTAAACTTTTTTATTGTCAGTCAATAAAATTGATTTATTTCTTTTGATGTATACTTCTGTGGGTTTTAACATACGTATAGATTCATATAAATACCACTACAACAAGAATACCAAGCAGTTCTAGCACTCTCCCAAAACTCCCCCGTACTATCCTTTTATAGTTACACTTTCACCCTATCTATAACCCCAGCAACTACTGATTTGTTTTCCATTACTAAAGTTTTGTCTTTTCAAGAAGGTTAAAAAAATGAAAACATACAGTACATAATCTCTTGAGACTGGCTTCTCTCACTCAGCATATTGCCCTGGAAGTTCATCCAAGTAGTGTGTGAATTAATAATTCATCCCTTTTTACTGTTGTGTTGTGCTCTATTGAGCCAAAGTTTATCTACTCACCTACTGAAAGACATTTGGCTTGCTTCTAGCTTTTGGCTATCACACATAAAGCTGCCATGAACAAACATGAACAGGTTTTTACATGAACATGTTTTCATTTCTCTACGGTAAATACCCAGAGTAGGATTGCTCAGTCATATGGTAAGTGTATATCTAACTTTATATGAAACTGCAAGCCATTTCCCAGATTAACTATAACATTTTGCAACACCCTCCCCCCCACAACAGCAATGTATGAGAGTTCCAGCTGCTCCACATCCTAATCAACATTTGATATTGCCAGTGTCTCTTATTTAAGCTATTTTAATAGGTATGTAGTGACATTTCATCATGCTTTTAATTGGAATTCCCTAGTGGCCAGTGATTTTGCATATCTTTTCATGTGCTTACTGGTCATCCTAATATCCTCTTTGGAGAAGTGTTTTCAAGTCTTTTGCCCATTAAAAAAAATGGGTTATTTTCTTATGATTACATTTTGAACGTTCTTTATATATTTTAGGTACATGTCCTTTTTCAGATATATGATTTCCAAATACTTTCTCCTAGACTGTGGTTGTCCCTTTAGTCTTTTGACATTGTCTTCGGCAGGGCAAAATTTTAAAATTCTGATGAAATCTGATTTATCAATTTTATTTTATTGCTTGTGGTTTGGGTGTCATATCTAAGAAATGCTTGCCTAATCCAAGGTTATGTAAAAACAAACAACATTTAGATCTTTAACACAACTTGACTTAATTTTGTGTAAGGTGTCAAGTTAAGGCCCAAATTAATCTTTTTGCATGTGATGCTGGTGTTGAAGTACCATTTGTTGAAAAAACGATCTCTTGTCCAGTGAATTCACTTGATACCTTTGTTGAAAATCAATGACCATAAACAAAATGTTTTTTTCTGGAGCTGGTGGGAGAAATGGGAGCTGCAATCCAATCCACCTGCCAGGATAAGTCTTCTTACAGCATGGATCTGGTGGGCATAACACCAGTCTTAAAAAGTCACAGACATCTACTGTTCTTACTGAGATTCTGTACATTTTCTTTAATAAATGCTCCTCAATTTATTGTTTGACCTTTAGTCAATTTACAGAAACTTTAGATTATTTTTGACAATTCTGTACAGTTTTATTGCTGTGCTTTGGGAAGAAGATTCGTTGTATTGTCATACAGCCATTCCTTGAGTCCTGTCATGAGTATCCACTCTTACTACATGCAGGAGCATGAATAACAATTCCTGCATGCTTGTTATTTTGCTGTTTTATACCTTTTTTCCCCCCACTGAAAATGTTTGTTTTTACATATTGTAGCAAATTAATTCTAATGCATCATTTGTACTTTTATACCAATATTTGCTGATATAGTTATTTTGTCTGGTAGTAACTAAGGAGCACAGTAGAAAAGAATTTGGTAGATTCAGTGGGAGAAGACCTGGGTAGGTAACTTCACTTTCCACTTAGCTATAATCCAGAGCAAGATACCTCTCCACTGCTCCTTTCTAAAACTGGGCTGTTGTAAGAATTCAGTTAGAACACGCATATGTCAAAACCCTTTATATATTACCAAATGCTGCACAAATGCTACTTTTTATGAGTCCTTTAGAAGCAGTTATTTTTTCTGTGCATTATCTCTTGCTATAAAAATAGTACATATTGGTTTTCTCTGTAAGACCTTCTGGGAAAAAAAATAGTACATGTTGGGGGACTGGGATTAGGAAGACATGTGATGTGTAGGCTGAAGCAAAACAGAAAAAAATATATCTAGAAAATAAACAGAACTCCCTATCATTTAAGTTGTCCAGTCCAGTAAAGGAACAGGACACCATAACTTCCTTATTCCCCTCTAGCAGTTTTCTAAGTGCCAGTAAAATGAGCATTTGTACAGCAATGTACAGTTACAAAGGGTTTTGGCCAGAGGAAAATTTTTAGAATAGGAATAATTCCCCTTGTATAAATGCTTATTATATTTTATAAGATTCTTCCATATATTTACCAAAATACATAATAACAGTAATAAAACAATAGTCATATGTATAATCTTGTGGCACTATAAATTGGTAAACAGGTCAAAAAGTAAGCAACCTTACTATATCAGTTTTCCCAAAATAAATGAAGGATTGTTCTCTAATAAGAATTAAAAGACTGCAAGGAAGGCAAGTTTTATGAGACCAGCAATCTCACTGTTAAATATTTCCATTAAAATGGGAAATAAGTATCTGCCATAAAATGGGCTTAACTTGAAGTAAGAAATACAAACTACTGATTTTATTGCTTAATTTCTTCAATGCATTTAGGTCTCTTAAATTCAGGTGAACTGCACTGTATTTTGAAGAACGATTTTTCGGAATTGCTTAAGATTTAATGTTGGCACTGAACCATCCCAGAGTTAGATCTGAAACCCACCACAATGGTCATGGGTCCTATCTGCTTGTCCAAGGAAAAGCCCTCCTCAGTGTTTCCTATATACCTAAGGTAAGTCTGTGGTTGCCCCACACTCATTCTATCCAGATCTCATACCATTAGTAAATGCCACAGTTGGAAGGGACAAAAGAAGTCCAATTACCCATCACATTTATAAAACACTCCAATAGCAGATCATACACTGTGGTTTTCAGAGTCACCTGGGGAACCAGTTAAAGTACAGGTACTTAGGGTCTCTCTTGTAGCTTCTAAACCTGAAGGTATAGGGAGTGAGTGAGGGATCTGTATTTGAAGTTCCACACCTGATTCCAATGCACACTTAGAAATGAGAACTACTGGTCTCCAAGCTTCTCACCATGGTATTATACAACCCTTGCTTAAACACAACCACTACCTTCCAGGCCTGTCCATTTTCAGCAGGATAACACTGGCTCTTTAAACAGAATCAAACTTTGTCTCCCTGTAACTTCTGCCCAATGGCTTACAGACTATTTATTGTCATTGAGAAGTGATTCTTCTCCAAGTTTTGGATTCCCATGTCACCAGAATTTTCTAAATGCTAGTTATATGAGTAAATGCAAGTTGTACAATTACTCATTCTGTGAAAAATGATCAAAATGTAAGACGTATACACTGAAAATTACAAAACACTGTTGAAGAAAATGAAATGATCCAATTAAATAGATTTCCCATATTCATAAATTGGAAGACTCAATAAAGTTAACATGACAGTGGTCCCCAAAGTGATCTATAGAATCAATGCAACTCCTATTAAAATTCCAGCAGATTTTTTTTTGCAGAAATTGACAAGTTAAACCTAAAATGTAAATGGAAGTTCAGAAGTTCCAAAAGATCACAAACTACCTTGAAAAAGAATAACTAAGTTAGATGGCTTTCACTTCCTGATTTCAAAACTCACTACAAAGATAGTGTGATAGTTATATAAGGATGAAAATATAGATCAATGGAACAGAACTGAGTTCAAAAGTAAAGCATTGTATTTATAATCAATTGATTTCCTATAAAGACGGTAACCCTCATACATTGTTGGTAGGAATGTACAATTCTGCAGCCACTTTGGAAAACAGTTTTCAGTGTTTTCAAAAGTTAAAAATAAATTTACTTCACAACTCAGCAATTGCACTCCTAGGTATATACCCTAGACTAGAAATTAAAACAGATGTCTACACAAAGACTTACACACAAATGTTCATAGCAGCATGAATATTCATAATAGCCAAAAATGGAAACAACTCAAATGTCCATCAACCGATAAATGAATAAGCAAAATGTAGTATATCCATACAGCGGGAAAAGGAATGAACTACTGTTACATGCTACAACATGGATGAACCTAAAAGATATTATGCTAAGTATATATGCAGAGTGAAAAAACCAGTCACAAAAAAAATCCCATTTTTGTATAATTCTATTTCCTATGAAGTGTCTAAGACAGGCATATCTATAGAGATGGAAAGTATATTAGTGATGGCCAGGGGCTAGGGCCTGAGGAATCCTACTGTAATGATAAAAATGATCTGAAACTGCATTATGGTCACGGTGGCACAACTTCGTGATTTTATTGAAATTCATAGAATTGCATACATTAAAAAGTGTATTTTTATTCCCCACACTTTGGGAGGCCAAGGTGAGAGGATTGCCTGAGTCCGGGGGTTCAAGATCAGCCTAGGCAACTTGGTAAGATCTCCTCTCTACAATAAATCAAAAAATACACAGGGCATGGTAGCTCATGCCTATATTTCCAGCTACTTGGAAGGTTGAAGTGGAAGGCTCGCCTAAACCCAGCAGACCGAGGCTGCAGTGGACGTGAGTGTGCCACTGTACTCCAACCTGGGTGACAAAGTGAGATTCCAATTCAAAAAAAAAAAAGAGTATATTTTTATTATATGTCAACTATATCAATCATTTGGGGCAGGAACAGTGGCTTACACCTGTAATCCCAGCACTTTGGAAAGCTGAGGCAGGAAGATTGCTTGAGTCCAGGTGTTCAAGACCAGCCTGAGCAGCGTAGCAAGAGGTCATTTCTTCAAAAAAATTTTTTAAATAGCCAGGCATGGCGGCATGTGCCTGTAGTCCCTGCTACTCAGGTGGCTAAGGTGAGAGGACTGCCTGGGCCCAGGAGGTTGAGGCGCAGTGAGCTGTGACCATGCTACTGCACTCCAGCCTGGGCAACAGAGTGAGATCCCCTACTCAAACAAATAAAGAAAGAAAGTTGTTTTTAAAAAAGAACACCAGTATAAACATTTGTCAAAATTAATCAAATGTACACTTTAAATGGCTGCCATTTATTAATTTGTTTTTAAAAATTAAATTTGATTTGTATACCTAACCCTGAATTGTATCCCACATCTTTAAAACAAAAAAATTTTTTTTAAATTAACTTTAGTTTCTGCATGCCTTGCTGGCTTTCCTTCCTTAATAATTTAGTTCAAAGTCTTTATGTGGAACCAAGCAAGGTAGGCATCCTTGCAGGGAGGCAGTGGCAGAGTAGCAGGAGCAGCCCAGCACCAGTTGCTGGATCCTGAGTAAGATGACGAAGGCATCTGTGTTGCCAGTCATCAGCTCCAGCAGTTTTTTCTTGCCATTTTGCAGTCCATCCATCCCTCACTTCAGATAACCACTGATCTGTTTTCTGTCACTGTAGATTAATTTGTTTTCTTAATTTTATATAAATGGAATTATACAGTATGTATTCTTTTGTCTACCTTCTTCCAATTCTATGATTTTGAAATTCATTCATGTTGCTGTGTATACAATAGTTCATTCTTTTAGTTGCTGAGTATCATTCCATTATATGAATACACCACAATCTGTTTATCTATTCACCTGCTGATGGACACTTGTTTCCAGTCTTTGACTACTGTGAACTAGGCTGATACACCCACTCTTGTATAAGACGCTCCAAAGAAGACATACAAATGGCCAACAGGTATATGAAAAGATGCTCAACATCACTCGTCATTAGGAAAATGTAAATCAAAACCATAATGAGATATAATCTCATACCTCTTAGAATAGCTATTATTAAAAAAAATCAAAAGATAACTGATGGTGGGGATGTGGAAAAAGGGAACCCCGTGTATTGTTGGTGGGAATGTAAAGTAGCATAGCCATTATGGAAATCAGTATAGAAGTTTCTCAAAAGAATTCATGTGATCCAACGGTTCCCCTTCTGGGCTTATATCCAAAGAAATAAAATTATTATCTCAAATAAATATCTGCACCCTTATGTTCATTGCAGCTTTATTCATGGTAGCCAAGATATTGAAACAACCTAAGTGCCAACAGATAAAGAAAATTTTTTAATGTAAAAAAAATAAAATAAAATAAATAAAAAAGAACAAATGAAAGGATGAACCTAGAGAACACATCTGCAATCCCTTCCAGTGCTAGTGTTCCACATTCTTCCATTAAGGGTTTCTCAAAGTGAGAACTGAACTGATATAAGACCACTAGAGTGTATATTTTGTACTGTAAGGGCTACATGCAGAAATATGTGCCAGCAGGTAATACATGAAACACAAATCTAAATCCTTCAGGACCCTGAAAGAAACAAAAAGGAACATATGCATGACTCCTAGGAAATGACAGCAGGTTAACTCCATTTAAATGTAGTTTACTATTTTTTTTCCAATGGGAAACACAGTCTAAGTGTCACTTCCTCACAGAGACCCTCCCTGACTCCCTAGACTAGGTTAGGTTCCAAGGGTTTATACTCTCACTACACTGTGTGCTTTCTCTCTCATAAACACACCACATTTTGTTATAAGCATTTGTATAGTTTGTCTGCCCAGCTGGTCCAACTGGTAGATCCATGGGAGGCAGGAGGAGGGGGACAGATCTGTTGAATTGCCTTCTGTATCCCTAGCACATGAAAGTTCTTGGCACACTAGGTATTCAAAAAATATTTGCTGACTGGCAATCAGATACAGGCTCAATTACACTCAAACATATGCATTAACAGTTTCTGCAGTAAAATATATAACAAGTGTTGGTATCACAGGTTTGACATGAGGAAACATTTCTGACTAGAAAAGTTTCTTTGAATCTCTTTAAAAATAAAGAAAATGTCACCTGGACAATAAACCTAAAGTATTCTTAAAGCACAGGTGTCCTTAAATGAAAATTCACCCACCTCCAACTCCCTGGAGGAAAAAGTACAACTTTAGCATTATAATACATGAAAGCTTCCACCAACCAAGTGCTTAGGGCAACCATAAAATAAACCAACAATTCTATCCTGTGAAAATGATCAGCTATCACAGCCCAAGTTTTGCTTACTTAACATAGCTCATGATCATTGTTTTCTTCCTTCCTTCCTTCCTTCCATCCTTTCTTTATTTATATATTGATGAGTTAATATTTTTTATGCATTCATTCAAAAAATATTTAGGTACCCACTATGTGCCAGGCCCTGTGGTAGAAACTAGGCATATGGTAGTGCCTATGTATTCTGCCCTCATGGAGTTTACAATCTGAAAGAGATTAACAAAAACAATAGTTTAAAATTTTGGTAGCGAATAGAGTAACACTAATTAGACCCCTCAAGTTCCACCAATATGGATGTCCACACATATTCTTATATGCTTTTAAAATAAAATTCACAGAGATGTTTGAGCAGAAAATAATGGGAGTTCAGCACATTCCTGGATTAGGTCTAAGTACCTTTCAAATTATAGCATCAGTTTTCTGTTTTAAATCAGGTGAATGAATATGTATTTGTTTCTGCCTCATACTCTGACATTTGCTAAAATCAAGGGCAGTATGCCTGTGGCTTAGTCACCACTTAACACATTTTAATTGCTGTTTTGTGCATTTCCCCTTCAATTAACATAATCAAATTCAAATCAGTTGCCTAAGGACTAGACTACAAAGGTTACTACAGCAGATCACCACATGCTTTTTCTGACCTGTTTGTCACTCTTTTTAAAGGCCCAGGCCAAGATTTTCATCTAAATATCAGCTATGCTTTGATATATATTAGTCTTTCCTCTGAGCCTCTGCCTGGAATTCTCTTCCCACTCTCTCCTTCCTAACTGTCTTCACTGAGTCAACTCTTAACCATCTTATAAGTCAAAATGGGGAATTCACTTGGAAGAGGGTCTTTACCAGAACCCAACCATGCTGGAAACTTGATCTGGGACTTCCAACCTCCAAAACTGTGAGAAAACAAACTTCTCTTGCTTAAACCATCCAAGTCATCAAGATGGCTAATATATTATCTTTTGGGGAAATTGTATGTGGTTGCTCTAGACCATCAACAATATCCCCATAGCTAACTCAGACCTTCCAACTAATTAAACATTTCTTTAACAGATGAGTTAAGGTACCACTGCTCTAACACAGGGTTCCTAACCCTTACTCCAGAGATGTTTTTGTTTTTCCTTCTTTCACAACACCATCACAATAAGTTTTCTTGATCTTCTAAAGGAGACTTTCACGATATGACTTCCAGGCATGAGCTGTACTTTTATGGAAAATATTATCCTAAGAAATTAACCAAAAAACTACCATACTTTTGTTCTCCATAATCAAAACTGATAGGGACAGATGAACGATTCATTTTTACTAATGCTTTTAAAACACCACATACTCTAGGAGATGTTGAAAATGTGTTGTATTTAGAAATTCTGTTACCAGCATACAATACACAACTTTTTACTTGGATGATTAACAATTCTAAAAAAAAGAGAGAGAAAGATTTAAATTCAAATTAATTATTATATATACACTTGTAAGATTACTAATAAAAAGATTATAAAGCATCCCTTTAAAAAAACCTTATGAAATATATC
Organism: Cephalopachus bancanus; assembly: GCA_027257055.1. NCBI lineage: Eukaryota > Metazoa > Chordata > Mammalia > Primates > Tarsiidae > Cephalopachus > Cephalopachus bancanus. Next base: position 146,526 of record JAPVLO010000687.1, read on the forward strand.
ACAAAAAGGACTAGACAGTACAGAGAAGAAGCAAAGTATTTTATAATTGGGAAGAATACATGGGGGTTCAAAGGTACTGGCAACTTTCTGTTTCTTAAACTGGACAGTAAGTTCAGAGGTATTTATTTCATTTTTTCCTGCACATAAATTACTTATTTTTATATGTAATATATTTTGCAAGAATATAAGAGGATAAGAATGGTCTACCAGACATCTATGTGTCCACCACTCAGCTTAAGCAATAGCACATTACCAAGAGACCTGAGCACTCTGTATCCTATCCCAATCAAGCTCCTTGCTTCTCCCATCCCTTCCCTCAGACATCACTGTCTGAATTTGATGTTTATTATGTCCTTAGAGTATTACTGTGTCGCTTTCAATAACGACTCTCACACGATTCTTCTGCAAGCTGCTTTAATCCCAGGTTACTACATCGTTCTTCTTCAGCTTCAGCCTCAGCTTCAGCTGTTTCTCTTTCCCGTGACCTTAAATCTAGTATCTCTGCCAATCAATTAAGGTAACGCGGCACACACCGATAGGCCTGCGAGAGAGGAATGTATGCTAACATCCTCCAGCTGCCTAATTAGGGCTTATTTTGTCTTGAGGTCTGGCCGCTTCGGGCGCCATGTTAGGGCGGAGGCGCTCCACATTACTGCAGATATGTTGTTTAATTTTGCATATCTTTGTATTATATATGGTACGAATTATTCTGTAACTTGCCTTATTTCTCCCCACAATACATTTCTCCCCATACAGACATATGACTTGAGTTCATGCAACCTCACTGCCGTGTAGTATTTCAGCATGAGGATATATTTTCCTTCTGTCTCTCTATGGCACTTTCTGGATAATTTCTCACTTCAGTTCTTTATTCTACCTACTGAGCTTGTAATTTCAATGACTTTTTCGCTTCTTGAATTCGATTTGGTTCTTTCCCCAGTATGCCTGACTTTCAGTTTGTTAACAGAATCTGAATTAAGAGTTTAATATTTTGACCACCCTCAGCTCCGCACTCTACAGCTGCTGCTCACTTATTCCAATCTGCTTCACGGGACAGATAACAACACATTATTATAAATTGCCTAAACCTTTTCAGTGAACATTGGTTGAGTGATGACCAAGGGGAACCAGTTAAATAAACTGTGGTCCACTCACATAACAGAGCCTATGGTCATTATATTAAAAAGAATACAGCAACTCCACACCCTATGCATTAAGTTGAAAAAAGCAAGATGCAAAACAAGTTGCAAAGTATATTACCTTTTGTGTGGGAGACAAAAAATAAAATCTATCTCAGTTTTGTAACGTATCAAAACTCTTTGGAAAAGGAGTACTCACAAGAAAGTGTAACAGTGGCTGTCTCTAAGGAGAGGACTTGTGTGGCTGGGAGTCAGAGGAAAGACAGGAATTCATTTTTACTGTTGAACCATTTGTATTTTATAACGTGTGATATATATTTCCTATTAAAAATAAAAATGATAGCAAGATACTAAAGTTAGCTATGTCATTCCCTACCTCTCTACTCTGTCAGGTATTTCTCCTAGTCCCTACCTTCCCTCTCCTATCTACTGGATCACCCTGCAGGATTCGGCTGAAACATCACCACCTTTGTCACAAAGTCAACCACTCCTTTCCCTGTGCTATCATTGCCCACACAACTGTTACCATGTGTCCTTTCCATGAGACTATAAGACCCTATGAACCCAGCACAATATCTGGAACATGGTCATCACACAATAAATGTTTGCTGAAGGAATGAAATAATGAATATCAAAAACTGTAATTAACCACAAATAACATTAACAGATTACACACACATGAAGTATCAGTTCCCTAAATTATGAACATAATGCTTTTTCCCCTTGTCCCAGTTTTGACAGGCAACAAAACAGTATCTGGAAAGACTAGAGTTTTGTGTTTTATTGCAATTTCCTGAGTCATGAAATTGGTGTCTGGGAAGTAGCCAAAGTCAATGACCAGAGTCGTCATTAATGACACAACAAGAAATGCTTCATCTTATATACCCAACAAAAAAATTCTTTATTTGTTTACAAAGGCAGAATTCAACGTAATTACACACTGGTTTTAACTCAGCCCGGCTCAAAATGATATAATATTTAATAGGCTATTTGACAAAACTATTTTAAAACAGAACACAGGATGGAGTAGAATAGAATAGAAAATCTGTTGTTCATCCTCCTAAGAGTTGCACCCAACAGGTAGACCCTGCATTCCACAGAGGAAAGCTCTGGGTTGAGTGCTGAGAAGTAGAGCTGGCCAGGAGATAGCACCTGCCCTCCTAACCACCCCCCCCCACACACACACCTGTCCTACTTACAAACACATAAACACACAACTGACAATAAAGTCAGCTAGGCTGTAACAAGTGCTGCCAAACAGAAGCATACAGAGGTGACACTGTGGGGAACAGAATGAATCAAGTTTTTCAGGTGAAAAAGTAGTTGAGGAAAATGTCACAGAAAAGGTGGCTTCTCAGTTGGACCTTTCAAGATGAATCTGACTTGTGCAGAGGATGAAGAGGAGGCATGAACCACATTTCAGAGAAAGCCCTCAGCATGAGGTGTGAAAGTGAACATTAGATACAGTGGCATGGCTGGAGCTAGCCTGTGCCAGGGAGAAATGGGGAGGAGGGAGACTAAGTGTCAAAAAGTGAGACTGGCACAAGGAAGAGCCATCCCTTTAAGCCAAGTTCATGAGATGAGACTTTATCACAAAGGAAACAGAGGCCACAAAGACTTCTGGGATAAGAAGGGGTATAGTCAGGCCTAACTTTTAGAAGATACCATACATAGCAGCAGTACAGAGAATTAACTGTAGGAAAAAGAGGTTCCACGTACAAGAGTTTTACCAAGCTTTCCTAAAAGCATCATACCTTCCAGGGGAAAAAAATTAAAATCATTCCTCTAATTAAGAAAATCCCTACATTTCTGGCTCACACAGATCCCAGAATGCTCTGTGAAAAGTTACCCACTCAAACCTACTGATTAAGAGAGGTTGATGAGACACAGAGATATATCAATCAAACATTATTGGAGAGCCCTTATTTAGATCTAAAATCAAACTTGAAAAAAAAGTCAGCTGGGCTCGGTGGCTCAGCCTGTAATTCCGCGCCTTTGGGAGGCTGAGGTGAGTGGATTGCCTGAGCCCGCGGGTTCGAGACCCGCCTGGGCAGGCGAGACCTCATCTCTACAATAAATCAAACAAATTAGCCAGGCGTGGTAGCATGAGCCTGTAGTTCCAGCTACTTGGAAGGCTGAGGCGGAAGGATCGCCAGAGCCCAGCAGGTCGAGGCTGTGGTGGCCGGGAGCGGCCACTGCACTCCAGTCTGGGCGACAGTGAGACTCCAACTCAGAAAAAATAAATAAAAAATAAAAAAGTCAATTGGAGAAATGTGAACTCACTGGATATTTGAAAAATATTATAAGGTTACTATGATTTTGGGGGGGGTTGGGGGTTTTTTTTGTTTGTTTTTTTTGAGTTAGTCTCACTCTGTCGCCCAGACTGGAGTGCATTGGCCACTCCTGGCCACCGCAGCCTCGACCTGCTGGGCTCCGGCAATCCTTCCGCCTCAGCCTTCCAAGTAGCCGGAATTACAGGCACGCGCTACCACGCCCAGCTGATTTTTTTGATTTACTGTAGAGATGAAGTCTCACTGCCCAGGCGAGTCTCGAACCCGCGGGCTAAGGCAATCCACTCACCTCAGCCTCCCAAAGGTGCGGGATTACAGTGACAGTAAGGGATTTCTTCAGTCAAAGCAGCCAGGCAACCCTTGCCCAAAAGACATCATTACTAGCCAGGATCCTCTCAGTTCTGTATTTATGCCAAAGTCAACCTGACTTCCCCCTCAGGAGATGGAGCCCAAGGCTCACATATTCATGGCAGCTACCTGACTAGATAGGCAAAATATGGCCACAAGACAGAGTTTTTCTCCATGAGACTAAATGATCTTGTTAAGGATCAAACTTAAACCTAATCAACTAACCTCCTCCTAAATATGAGTAACAGCATCTAAGCAGAAGAATCAAAACAGACATTAACCATAAAAGAAGAAACTGAGCTGGGTGTGGTAGCACACACCTGTAGTCCTAGCTTCTACTTGGGAGGCTGAAGCAGAAGGATCATCTGATGCCAGGAGTTTGAGAATAGCAACATAGCGTGACATCATCTCAAAAAAAAAAAAAAGGAAAAATTAAGCCACAAAAAGGGCATATTCTGTGGTGAGAATAACAAATAGGGACATGAATCACTTTTATTAAAGCTACTCAATACAGGTTAGTAAAATACAAGAGAGGAGTGTTTGGAGAATATTCAAGGCACTGAGAGCAGTGTCCAAGGTATTTTTTCCCAGCACCAACAACTATGTTGTTTCTTCCTTCCACATGACTCTCGGTCACTCAGCACCAAATGATAGATTCTACATGCAGAGATGAAAAATATCTCCCTGGTCTCAAAGCACTGACATCAACTAATATTGAACAGAACAAAGAGAAATCCAGGATTGGTGACATTAATCAGTTTAATGGCAACACAAACAATTGCTACCTCAACCAGGTTACACATTCAACAAATATTTATTGAGCAGCTTACCACATCCCAGGCTCTTGGGAACACAGCAGTCAACAAGAGGGACAAACATCCTTACATCCTAGTAGGGAAGAGGATGTTTAAGAATAAGATAAATAAGTTAAACAGTATGTTGTAAGTAGTAAGGGTGAACATAAAGGGAGAAGGATGACAAGTACTGTTGTGGGAGGTACTGGGGTAGAACAGTGGTGCAGTATCAGGACAAGGAACGAGAAGGTTTCACTGAAAAGAAAAGGGGCTAATCCACCATCATACAACAGGTCAGCTGCTCATCTTCCTACCATTATATTCTCTGACAGCAGTTACTTTTTTCCATGTTTTTAAAAACAAATGCCCACATCCATTCTTAAACTAACAAAAAGAGTGTTCACCTCATCACTGGACAAATATACTGTATTGTGAGCCCACTATGTATAAGACTGTGTAAAGCACCAAAGGGGATATACCAGAAATAGCACACAACGCTTCCTGTTCAGTCAACTGAAGCAAATTATACAAAACTGAAAAAGCATTAGATGAAGACTCCAGCGACCATCCTTCCAGTTTATACTATAGCAGTGGAGGCACTCAAGGTTCTCAGGGGAACCATCAAGCAGTGTGGGAAGGGAAGGCATCTTGCCATCTAGATGGGTACTGACGGCAGTCTAGTGCAACAGAAAGGAAAAGTCTGCTGTAAAATACCCACCTGGGGGTAAATCAATGGAATATGGTGATGAAGAAGATATAAATGAGGCAAACAGATGAAGAGAAATAAAAGAAAACACCTAGGCTTTGAGCTTAGGTGACTGGTAAGATGTGGATACCATTTACACAAGTTTGAAAGTCCAGTGGGACAGCTGGTTTTTAAATATTGGAAGGTGCTAATTATGTTATCACACACACTGATTTTAAATAGAGCACGGCATGTCCAGGTCGAAACAGCCTAACTGATGAGAGTATTTGTCTCTGAGGAAGAAAATAGAATATGTTTCTCTCCAGGGGGGAAGCAAGGTTGATTTTTCAGTTTGCCTTCACTTGTAACTTTTGAATTTTGTACCATTATATGTATTATCTTGTCAAACTATTAATTTTAAAAAGTAATTACTTTCAGGACTGTATTATAAGAAGACATTCAGGACTAAATATAAAGACCTGGAAGCTAGCAATGCAAAAATGAGATCTAAAGGCACATATCAGAGAGCCAAAATTATCAGAGCACGTACTGCCTCTTGGGCATTTCCAGATTTAGGCAAACAGAGTGAAAGCAGGGACACTGGGCAGACAGAAAGACTGCCATGTGACCGCCATTAGAACCTAATTCAGAAATACAACTAAATGCATCATGGAATGTACTGGAATAGGGCAGCAGACCATGAGAGTCCCCCATAGATTTGAAGGCAACAGAATGAAGGTTTTTTTCCTCAGCATTAGCCAGCAAAATTGTTATACACTGAATGAGACTAGCAAATTGTGGAAGTAAACCAAGAGATTAGCTGTGTGTGTGTCTTTAAGAGCCTGGGAGTCCCCAAACCATAAGATGACTCACCTGGAATGCACCTGAGATTCATTTAGGGAAAACTCTTTCCAGTCTGTGGAATCCGGTTTGGAAAAATAATTTGGAAAACAAAAAAGGAAGAAAGGCAAATCGCCAAAAGCCGGACGGTGAGACCACCTACGCAACCACTGATAAAGGAAAGGATACAGGAAAGGCCTGGGCTGGTGGCAGGGAGAGAGGGAGACAAGGCTACTATCCCTGCAAGGAGAGGGACCCATTATCCTTTTCCAGTCTATACACAAGCGTACCATAACCAACTGCCTCTGTTCTTATCTGTCCTCTCTTAGCAACCTTCTGAAAACTACCTGGGCTCCCCTGCTGCTTGCCTACTCAAAGAAAATGCTCTGCTCAGCCAGAACATACATTCTGCTCTGCAACAGTCAAATCTCTCTTCATAAATTAATCAGTTGACACTCTGGTATAGGCTCAGGCTCTCTGAGCCTGATTAACATGAGCCTGCCCCTGAGAGAGTCACCCAGGTTGCTGACAATTTTGACTTTTGAGCCGGCAATGGCATTGTCTGGAGTCTGGGCCAAGGTGCATGCCTCCTGTGAGGCCCCTTGCAGTCCACCAGTAATGCCTATGCCACAGGATTTAACATCAAACTGCAACAGCATCTGTTTCCCCAGGTCTGTTTCACAGCTCACTCCTGTCATGACAATTTTGGCTCTATTCTCCAGGTTTGTTTTAAGGGTAAACCACTATTTTCTTTTAATCTAATAACTTCATATAGGGTAACAGTCACATTAAAAGCCATCAGAAAACAGCTTGGCATAAAGCAACCAAAAATCTCAAACACACAGATTCTTTGTCATTTATCACTGAATTACCTATCCTGCTCCAACGGTTGACTGAGCACTACAGACAGAAAAGAGAGAATCCCTTATGGCTTATAAAGAAAGAAAGTTGGCTGTATTGTCTCCCTCCCTACTACCTCTGAGGCAAACATCATTCATTTTAGACTGTATCCAGTCCAAGGTTTACTAATGTACATATCCAGAGATATATAATATTCTTTTGCTTGGTTTAACTTACATAAATAGTATTATATACTATAAGGAAGCAGGTGTGGCTGCTAGAACAAAGACCAAAATAACAGTGGCTTAAGCAAGACAGAAGTTTATTTTTCCCTCACAAGAGTCAGAGCATAAGTATTCCTCAGATGAAATGATGGTTCCCCCCCTTCCCTGTCTTCCTGCTCTACCACCTATAGTGTGTTGCCCTGACCATCAGGCCCACATGTCAGGCAGAGGGAAATGAGAAAAGGACAAAGGAAGGCACTCCCTTTCCCTTTAAGGGCACAGCCTCTAAGTTACACACAAATTACTTCCCCTCACATCCTATTGGCCAAGTACTTGGTCACACGGCCACATCTGGCAGTAACAGAAGAAAATAGTCTTTCTGGGAGGCCATTTATCCTTCTAAAATTCTATTAACTGTGGAAGAAACGGAAAGCAGATACTGGGGGATGAGTAGCATTTTCTGCCATGTTAACTAAATGGATTTTGCTGCATCTCCCTTTTTTCACCCCATATTATATTTATTGAGAGTTCCTCATGTTAAAACATATAAATTCATGCATATTCGTTGCTGTTCAGTTTTATGTTGTACACTGAATCTTGTATAATGGCTCAGTGACAGATTTGCTTTAGAATTTAAGATCACAATTCTAAATGTGGTGTATGAATACACCACAATTTCTTCAACCCTGCCCCTACTGCTAGATATCTAGGTATTTTAAACACTGTGTTTACAAAATGTTTGAATCACATCAGGGGAAATGTTAAGTTAGTAAAATGCCAAATTATAGGGATTAGTCTCAGGTACCCTCAGGTTGGTTTGTAAAGCCTTCAAAATGCCTTATAGCAAGCCAATTAAAATAGAAACTGACAATACTGAACTATAGCACAGAAGGAAGAAGTAAATTTATGGTCCTCCTAGACTTTCTGTTATTGTAATCAAGCATTACATAGTGTTCTGAGTTTCTTGACAACTAAAACAAAAAGGAAGCATTGTGTGCCATTTAATTCTCACCATCTGATAAAAGGAAATAAACCAGTTAAGAGAAATAAATGTTTTCTTAATCCTAAATTCTAAAAGCTGAGCCCTTATCCAAGGGTCAAATAGCAGGAAAGAATAACATCTTTAAAAACCAGTTATATTTAATATGCTGTTCTCACTTATAAGTGGGAGCCAAACAAAGAGTACACATAGACATACAAAGTGGAATAACAGACTCTGGAGACTGCAAAAGGTAGTAGGATGGGAGGGTGGATGAGGGGAGATGTTCACTATCTGGGTGATGGGTACACTAAAAGCCCAGATTTTGCCACTACACAATGCTTGCATGTAAGAAATCTATACTTGTACCTCGTGTGTGTGTGTGTGTGTGTTTTCTTTTTTAAAAATGCACAAGGCTTCTCCAGGAAAACAATTCTTGGCTGACCTTTAACAAGCAGACGACTTAATATTAAAAGTTTTCTCTGCAGAGGGAAAGGTTAGTGCACCAGGTTCATGTCAACATGGGAGTCCTGCCCAGAAATGGATATCCATGAGGACCTGACCACTCCAGAAAAGCCTATTCTCCAGAAGCCTGGGGATTCCCTGGTGGTTTGGTATTTTCAGAGACCATACTACTAGTGACTCCAGTATTAGGGGATTTTCCTCTCTCCTGTAATTAACTCAAGTTTCAAACCATTTTGGAGAAGTGAAAAGGTACTGGTTATTTCAGTGGGTTTTTTAATGACTGTAAAATGCCCAAATGTAGTATCTTCCTTTTCATTTGTACTTGTATTTGAAAGTTATTTTTCCTAAACCACAGTTACAATATTCCACCTCAAGATAACACACTCAATGTTTTTGCTTCTATTACTCTAAGTAATATGCCCCAAACAGAAAAAGTACATTTTAATATGTTGAGACAATAATTTCAAATCAACTAGTGCAGTCTAAGAAATACTTATTGAGCCGGGCTCGGTGGCTCAGCCTGTAATCCGCGCCTTTGGGAGGCTGAGGTGAGTGGATTGCCTGAGTCCGCGGGTCCGAGACCCACCTGAGCAGGCGAGACCTCATCTCTACAATAAATCAAAAAAATTAGCCAGGCGTGGTAGCGTGTGCCTGTAGTTCCGGCTACTTGGAAGGCTGATGCGGAAGGATTGCCGGAGCCCAGCAGGTCGAGGCTGCGGTGGCCGGAAGCGGCCACTGCACTCCAGTCTGGGCGACAGAGTGAGACTCCAACTCAAAAAAAAAAAAAAATACTTATTGAACATCCACTTTGTACTAAGAGTTTTACTCACAATAATACTATCTCTTAATTTTCACCACAACTTTATGAGGTAAGGATTACTAACATCACATTACAGTTAAGAAAATGAGACCTTCAAGAGTAAATAGTTTGCCTAAGACCACATAGCTGGTAAACTGGAGTACTAGGATTCATACTCGCATACTTCCAATTCCAAAGTCAGATTTCTTTCCGCTATTTCCTGATACCTCACAGACAAGTAAATTATAAGTAATAGTTTACTCAGCTTTGCAAATTATATATGTGCCTACTATGTTGAAGTTCCAAACCTCCCCTCAACAAAGGATATTCTATATAATCGGGCCATAAAGAAGCCCCTCCCCAAATTTTATTTCCTACTAGACTCTATAAGTAGCTCACCCCCACCACAATCTGATCTGGCAGGTTTCACCATTGCCTCCACACTTATGGACAACATATTCATTCAACAAATATTTTTTGAGTTTTTCCTATGTCCCAGGCAGCACTGTTCTGTGTGTGTGTGTGTGTGTGTGTGTGTGTGTGTGTGTGTGTGTGTGTGTGTAAATCAATGAATAAAACAAATAAAAATTCCTGCTCTCTTGGAACTTCTTTACATTTCTAGTATGGGTAGAAACACAAAAAATAAGTAGATTACATGGTATTTAAAACACAGTAAGCCAGGCTTGGTGGCTCAGCCTGTAATCCCAGTGCTTTGGGAGGCTGAGGTGAGTGGATTGCCTGAGCCGACGGGTCCGAGACCTGCCTGGGCAACTTAGTGAGACCTCATTCATCTCTACAATAAATCAAAAATTAGCTGGGCATGGTAGCGCATGCCTGTAGTTCCAGCTACTTGGAAGGCTGAGGCAATACGGATCGCTGGAGCCCAGCAGGTTGAGGCTGCGGTGGCCGGGAGTGGCCACTGCACTCCAGTCTGGGCGACAGAGGGAGACTCCAAGTCAACCCCCCCCAAAAAAAACAAACAAAAAAACAAATAAAATACAGTAAGTACTATGGTAAAAAAAATAAATAAAGCAAGGAAAGGGTTAAGGAGAGTAGTGTGGGGTAGAGGATTGTGATTTAGAAAGAATCAATAGAAACTCTAGAAATAGAAACATGATCTTAACATTTTATTTCATTTTCAAGTTCAACAGCAGACTAGACACAGTGGAAGAGAGAACTGGCAAACTGAAGGACAAATTTGCTGAAAGAGAGTCATTCATCAAGTAAATTAATATGTATTAAGCATCTACTATGTATCAGGCACTATGCTAGATGCAATCATTACACCTTCATAAAATTCCTTTTCACTTGGATTATATTTCCAGGTTTTTTGTTTTGCTTTGTTTTGTTTTGTTTCGAAGTGAGAAAGCAGGATTTATTGAGAGAACAGAAAAGCTCCCACAGTGGAAGGGGACTCAAGGGGATTTCCCAATATTTCCAGGTTTAACCTCAACTCTATAAAGCCTACCCAAGCTCCTTACTTACATTGATATCTCATTTCTCTCAACAAATACCCTACACATAAATTATAAATAATTTAAATTTAAAAGCATTCATTTGTATCACAGATTAGTCCAGTTCTTAAATTATTCCATCTCTCTACTACACTGTAAACTCCTTGAAGACCTTATAGATAAAATTTATTTTATATTTCCCATGTGGAGTAGCATAATCTCAGGCATACAATAGGTATTTAATAATACTTGGTATATTTATGGGTCCCTATAACTGAACAGTTTTTTCTTTATAATGGTTCACATACAGTTAGCTCCTGAAAATGGTCACAATATTGTTAATAACTACATTATGATTCACTGATTCTTCAAATTTAAAGTGAGTCCAGTGGGAGAAGTCTAAGTCTTTTGTGAATGTGCCCTCATTCTCAGTTAGTTGAAAATGACAAATGTCACACAGTGTATTTTTCAGTTTTAAAAAGTCTTTACACATATAGACAGCCTCTGACTTTTATAACAGTTCAACTTACAAGTTTCCAACTTTTCCATGGTGCAAAAGTAATACACATTCAATAGAAACTGTACTTTGAGTATCCATACAACCATTCTGTTTTTCACTTTCAGTGGAGTATTCATTAAATTACATGAGATATTCAACACTTTATTATAAAATAGGCTTGGTGTTAGATAATTTTGCCCAATTGTAGGCTGATGTAAGTGTTCTCAGCACATTTAAGGTAGGCTAGGTTAAGCTATGATGTTCAGTAGGTTAGGTGTATTAAATACTTTTTCAAATTACAATTTTTCAGTTTACAATGGGTTTATCAGGACAAAACTCCATTGTAAGTCAAGGAACATCTGTACATTACTTAATTTTATTCTTAGCAAAAGCCCTTAAGGTAGGCAGTACACATATTAATCTTATTTTCTAAATCAAGATGCTGAAATCTAGAGATATTAAGTAATTTGTTCAAGTACAGATGGATACTGAAGACTGAAGCAGTGACTCCAACCTGAGAGACTTCTGGCTCCTAGGCCAGTACTCACATACACACACCTAGATGCATTTATACCCAAAACATCATCAAGGGGATAATTGGTAACGTTAACACTTGCAGGGCCTTCAAGGGCTCTGATTTCCAATATTTGGCAAAGATATGCTTATTTGGGGCATATAAATAAAAACCAGCCAGTTTCTCCATTAACAAGAGAGAAAACATTAATAAACCAAGAAGGGGAGCCCTGTTGCCTGCCTTAATTCAATAAACATTCACTGAACATTTTTCTGCCACTGGATGCTATGAGCCCTGAGATGACTCAGGCAGATTCCTCCTCAGTAAGACCAAAAGTCTAGCATACAGCATGGGCACTATGACAGATGCAGGTGCAACGGAAGCACTGAGGAGGGGAAGAAATTTCCTTGCCCAAATATGCTCTCAAACTCCCCATTCACCCCCAAAACACTTTAAATGTAGAACTGGGTAGACACTAAGCCTATCATGAAGGCGCTGAACTCTCTTCTGGTTCAAAATATCCATCGTAACCATTAGCAAATGAGAGATTTAACTGATTTATACCCATACGAGATGACTCTGATATAAACAGGCAAATACTGCCCAAATAGCTTTAAAATACTATTTGAAGCTATTTTGATCATAATCTGGTTTTTCAAAAAAATTTTTTCTGTTTTTTATTCTAGTTCCTTGTTGTTAGGGAAAGGAACCACCTTGTCCTGAAGTCAGTTAGCTTCTGTATAAAGCCAGAACTCTGACCAAAAGGCTAAGGGTTGCTCAGGACAAAAACAAAACAAAAAACCTTAGGCCTGATTCTGCAACCTAGACATCTGGTCACATGAGTTATGCCAAAATGCATCCACAAGAATAATTACATTTTCCCAAAGAAATAGTGAAATAATTAGGAAGGTGGTTTCCCATTCTTGAGCAAGTAATCAGCATTCCAGACAAAAGATGTGTCATAAAAAGCAAAGTTGTAATTACATTATATATTCCTGGAAAATACCTAAAATGTGCTCCAAGTCCTATAAGATGGACACATATATTATACACATTAATTACATGGGGTCAGGTGACTAGAAATCCCACACTGTACCACAAAAATTGTCCCAATACTTCTTATGTTAGAACTAAGAGTATTTTGTGTAATAAAGTGCTTTAAGTTATTAAGAAAAAATTACTGTACAAGGAAGTCTGAGCAGTCCTCTTCTTAAATATCCCCAATAAATACTGATGTAGGGTCATCCAAAACAGTCATTCATTTTTAGAAACATAATTTAAATATTCACCTAATTGAATAATTTAAATATTCAACTAATTGAAATGGTTTAGAGTAAAAACAGAAATCCAGTTAAAATATCAATGAGCACAATAAATAAAAGAAGAAAAGCATAATTTTTTTAAATTGTCTGAGAGAAACCATAGAAAATAAACTTAAAACTTTGTGCTGCTTGTCAACAAGAAGAAAATGGAAACACTAGAAAAAACATGAGCTTTCTATTCTAGCCTAAGGCTTGATAAATCAAAAAGTTATTTTATTGGTCCTGTGTTCTAAGAAGAAGCCGTCTCTGGATTTTTGTGAAAATTGCGGGGAGAGGGACCACTAAGGCCAATAACAACCTTAATAGCATTTTTCTCCTAAATGTGAAGGCATTCCACATATAAGTAGCCCTAAGAGAAAACTAAAGACATAATATGAGTTTGGTTCAATAAGGGCAATTCCAGAGGTGGAAGATTGGAGGGCAAAGTAACATCGTCTAATCTGTCATTTCCTGATGTTTTGTCTTGAGTTATTTTTCGAAGAATTGGTAAGTAATATATTCATTAAGAATATTCCTCTCTCAAATACCAAAAATTTCAGCTAGGCTTCTGACAAGAGCAAATGAATGACAAACATGACTAAGGTCATTACTGAAAACCTCAACAGCCGGCAATTTAAAATATCTATAGGCTACAGTTTCCAGGTGTATTGGTGATAAAGACATGTTATTTTTTAAAAAATTGAAGATCTTGATCTGTATATTCTTGCCTGCTGACGAGAGGTTCTAAAATCACAAATAAGATTTTCCTCAAAAAGTAACTCTGATTCAAGGACTCGAGCAATTATTTGACTCAAGCACAAATAGTACCACTGAGCAGCACCTCATCACCCCCACATCCTATCCTTTCCCAGTCCTACCAACTCTACTTCTCAAGCAGTTTTTCTTGCCATTCTCTCTTCTTACTATAATTTCTACAGTTCAAGTTTCCTGCCTAGACTTTCTGCAATAATTTCTTAACGATCCTTCCTACTTCTCACCGGGTTCCCCAATTCAGTAATTTCTCTGAATCACAAATGAGCTAGTTATGCTGCAGCCCTGCTTAAAATTCTTAAGTGACTTCATCATCTATGGGGGAAAAGAAATCCAAGCTCCTTAACATGGCATTCAAGGCCCACAAAGACCTGGCATCTGCTACCTCTCCAATTTCACTTCCTAATGCCATCTGCCCACACTTCCTAATGCCATCTGCCCACCTTGCTGTCCTCCTCTAACTGAGAATATTGCCCTCTTAGACCTCCCCCACGACACTGACAGAGGAGAGGAAAGAAGAGGGGATCCCGGTTAATGGAGCCTATTATCCAAATAAACACTGGGAATCATTGAGATGATATATACATTTTTAGGTTGCCAAGACTATATCTTGAATTCCCAGATTAAATCTTCCCCCCAAAAATGATGAAGCAAGCCAGGCTCAGTGACTCAGCCTGTAATCCCGCGCCTTTGGGAGGCTGAGGTGAGTAGATTGCCTGAGCCTGCAGGTTCGAGACCCACCTGGGCAGCAAGACCTCATCTCTACAATAAATCAAAAAATCAGCCGGGCGTGGTAGCGCGCGCCTGTAATTCCAGCTACTCAGAAGGCTGAGGCGGAAGGATCGCCGGAGCCCAGCAGGTCGAGGCTGCAGTGACCGGGAGGGGCCACTGCACTCCAGTCTGGGCGACAGAGTGAGACTCCAACTCGAAAAAAAAAAAAAATGATGAAGCATCACAAGAGTGGATGTTAAAGGTAAGGTCTGAGGTCTCCCAGTAGAAGAAAACTCAAACTTAAGAACAAAGGAACTGAACAAAGGACTTCACATTAGCATTCCCACAAAATGAACACCTCTGGTCCAAGTACATATAACTATATTAATAATAGTTTTAAAATATTTTTTGGACTGTGATTATCTTTATGGTTCTATTTAAAGATATCATTTGAGTTAATCTTACAGAATACTAGGGAATAATTCTTATTCTTAATAAAGTTTAACATAATAGTCTGTTGAAATGCAAGTGCTCCAATAGATAAGGTTCTTTCCACTTCTCAAATTAAATTATTTAATGAGAATTGCCAATAAGATACTTTATTAATAATTCTCCCAAATAATAGAGAACACACAAGATGTGTTTCCACTGTTCTACTCTTATCAGCCAGCAGAAGAGTGGAATTTTCAAAGATGCAAATAGCTCCCCTTGGTTATATTACCCTGGACAGAAATTAGAACTGCAAGAAAATAGGAGACTGAGGAAAAAGGGCAGACTCCTCGCTCATCCTCTGGTTTCCAAAGCTAGAAGCAAATGATTGTTTTCCCCCAGTCTATCCATTAAGCCTCCAATAAATAAATAAGTTTGCTTAAAAATTCAATTTTCCATGGGGTCATCTTCAAATACTGCAGGGTTTTAAGTTATAATTAATCACAACACAACATGGCTTCCAAAGTGAAGGCCCAGGGTTGAGATAAGACCCTCCCCATCAGGCATCATCATCAGCCCACCCAAGGCTATGAGGCGCTCATGTGACCAAAATCTGAGCAATTATGAAGAAGACAATCAAGGACCTTTTTCAACCTTACAGTCTAAAGCAGGTAGGGAGGACTAGCCAATAAAGAAGTAAACAAATAGCAAAGATGATACATAGTAAGTAAATGTAGTTAGTGAAGGCAGTAGGAAACATTTGCTAGCAAGATGCATTTCTTTCCATTTTGGTTCCCACATCCTCAATCAACATATAACTTCATGATTTAAACTATTAACTACATAAATACTAGGACAAAAATTGGTTTCCTATTCTAGTCCAATAACTGATAAATCAAAAAGCAATTTTAATGGCTCTGGGCTCTAAGAAAACTCTGACTGGTTTTTTTGTGGAAAAGGGAGTACTGGATACTAGGGTCAACAACAACCTTAATACCACTTTGCCTCCAAATGTAAAGGTGTTCCACATATCAGGAGCCTATGAATATGGATTTCAAAACAAAACATAAAACCTTAACTTACAGTTTCATTATGTTTTAGAATCATCACTGATTTAATGTTTAAATACCTATTTAAGTTATCCTAATAAGGGACTCCTGTTTACGGTTTTTTTTGTAAATATAAATACAGTGGTCTATATAAAGCTTTAAAAAACATTTTGTTTTGTGACAATATTTTTAATCTATTTAATTATTTGTTATTTGCAGAAAAATGGAAAATAGAGATTGTTCTTCACGTATAAGTAAGCACTGTGTTCCCTCAAACCTTAGTCACCTGAGTTATTTTAATGTCATTTGTAAAAACTAAAATTCCATGCGGCAAGGAAAGGCATTTATTATGTTTAATTTCCGTATTACACATAAAGAATTGAAATATTAAAGAAAGTAACCAATGAGAGAGGATACTTAAAAATAACATTAAGTAGGTGATTTGAGAACTCGAAAACTTTATATGACAAAGTTATTTCTTCTTTGTGCCTGCAGGTCATTGTAACACTGGGACCGCAATTTATTAGATGCTGTATGCAAGTTCTATTGTAGGCTCAAAGCAGAGGTGCAGGGAAAACCTCCAGAAGATTCTTCCTTAGTAAGCAGCAGGTACATTCTGTAATTTTAGGTCACTGCATGGAACCAATTGTCACTCACAGCTTCTGTCACAGAGTGGGCTGTGTCATGCTTCATTTAGTGTAAAATATGACACTGAAAAAAGCCAACAATTTGATCAATCTATTTCAGCAGCCCTTGCTCAGCCAGCAAGCACTGTGAGGAGCTGGAGCACTGTGACAAAGCATTAGGCTGCTTACGGTGCCGACCTAGAAACCAAATCACTGCTTTGCAGAAAGGAATGAAAATCGTGATTTAAAAAAAAAAAGCTACAGTTGATCTACCCACCTAGCCAGTGAAAGATAGATAAAATGCAATCACTAGCACATATAACTGGCAGACTTAATGAAAGGGATAAACAATAATCTATGTATTATAAGGCTTATCTTCAAAAAGAAATATTTTGCTTCCTTTGCTATGACTAACATGCCTGGGTAGAGCAGCCTGTATATTGACAATGAGATTTCTTCCAAGAAAAAGCAAAACACCACCACCAAGCAATGTCTGAACCCCAAAAAGAGTCCCAAATAAACACCCACTGCTCTGACCTTGCCTGGGTTTCCTCCCAAAGCAAATTTACTCATTCCCTATGAAAAGACAAAGTAGGAGACTGCAGGAGCAGGAGCATCAAAGCTGTGAACCCTGTCAAGGATGCCAAGAAAAGGGGAAAATACATCTTCCAACTCCATGAATTTTGGAGAGGGGACTGTCTCAGTAGTAAAGGAAGTCAACAGATGTGATATCAGGTCCTGAAACCACAGCACAGGCCTTCCCTGGTAAGTAGGACGGCAGTACAAGCCAAAGGGCAAGTGTTATCCTCACCCACGCACAGCATAAGGAATCCGTGCTACTTGGAAACTGCCCAGTGATGTCACTCTATGCAGCTGTAACCTGCATGAGTGTTCTGACTCAGTCATCAACAATTACATTTTTAAAACTATTACTTCCTATGAGGAAGAATGGGGAAGAGAAGCTATAGGAATCAGAAGAGTTTAGAGCAGGGAGTCTAGAGTCAGACTGCTTGGGTTCAAAGCTTAGCTTCACCATTTACTAAGCTAGATAATCTGGGCAAGTCACTTGACTTCTTTGTACCTCAATTTTCTCATCAGGAAACTACAAATTGCATTGCGTTGTTATGAGAAATTAAATGAGTTAATATTTATAAAATGCCTGGAATAGTGCTTGGCACATGTTAAGTACTGTTTATTAATTTTTTTTAATTAAATTTTTTTTAAAAGGCCGGGTGCGGTAGTTCATGCCTATAATCCCAGCATTTGGGGAGGCTGAGATGAGAGGATTGCCCAAGCCTATAGGTTCGAGACCAGCCTGGGCAACTTGACAAGACTTCATCTCTAAACTAAATTTTAAAAAAAAATTAGCCAGGCATGGTGGCACATGCCTGTAGTTCCAGCTACTTGGAAGGATCGTCTGAGTCCTGCAGGTCAAGGATGTGGTGGCCATGAGAGTGCCACTGCACTCTAGCCTGGGCGGCAGAGTGAGACTCCAACTCAAAAAATAAAAATAAATTAAATTAAAATAATTTTTTTTAATTGAGGTCTCACTCTGTCACCCAGACTGTAGTGCAGTAACACAATCACAGCTAATCACAGTCCCAATTTTCAGGGCTCACAAGATCCTTACACTTCAGCCTCTCAAGTAGCTGGGACTACAGGTGTGTACCACCAAGCCTGGCTAATTTTTTAATTATTTGTACAGACAATGTCTCACTATGTTGCCCAAACTGGTCTCGAACTCTGGGGTCAAGCAATTCTCCCACCTCAGCCTCTCAAAGTGCTGGGACTAGAGACATGAGCCACCATGCCCAACCTAAATTAAAATAAAACATTTTTAAATGTTGACTCAACAAGGAAGAGCCCCTGGCCCCATTTGGATCTCTCACCAAAGATGTAGTTGGAAGTTTTGCTCTCCCTTCGGCCCCAGACCATATGCCAAACCTGCTGACAGAAGTCTTGGCACTTGTCATGGGGGTAGATGCTCCTAACTATTCTCACCTTCTCGTTATTCTAACCCCAACTCAGGTCCCCCTCATTCTTAACATAAGTCCAGTTCATAATGCTAATCTTTCATCAGTGCAGCAGCACAGCTGCAGTGATGGGGTCAAGCTGGCAACCAGACTCCCAAAAGTATGAAAACAGGTTTTCATTTAATATAACATTTACTTTGCATTGTAGAAGGATACAGGACAGGAAACACATCAGGGATGGCAGCTTTACCTCAATGGGAGGCCCAGCAACGACCCAAGTACATAGTTTCTTCCGCCCCCTCATCCACATGGGTCATGTGTGACTGCCACGGATAATAGGCAAGATGTTTGTAGATCTTGATGAAAAAAACCACAGCCCTTTTTTCTACCAATCTTTTATACCACCCTCAGGATTGCCAAAGGTCCTGATGCCATCTTACAGCTCCCCAATCGAGGGTCAGCTCCATATAACAACAAAAGCAGGCACAACATCCCGCAATTATCATAACTTTACTGTTTTCAAAGACACAGAGTATGGGAGGCCAAGATCATCTTCAAGTAGGCCTAAATAAATCCAAGCCTTCATTCATGAATGGCAGCCCACTTCTGAAGAGAATGGCGGCTCAGACCCCAAAAGAGCAACTGAGGCCCCCCACAATCTGTTCCCTGAATACGTTTCCTGTCTCATTCCCCTGTAATTGATCTCCACATGCCCTAAACTCAGCCCCATAGCCTGCCTCATCCTTCCATTGACTATACACAGTTGTGCTCAGTGTCAATACAGGGGAAGAAACCTTTTCTTTATTTCCTCTTCCTATCACCTGACACCCCAGCATAGTCTCTTAAACAATAAAAACTCGGCAAAAATTAACTGTATTTAAGTAACAAAATAATTTTGGTCACAATTATTCTGCTATAGTGAAGGAAAGTTATGGAATTTTAAAAATTCCAATACCTGGATGTCAGTAATCCCTACACACATGAAATGTTAAAGGCCACAAGCCTCATACAAACCACTCTTAATTCCCATAGGAGAAGGAAGACACCCCAGAGAGATCACAAAGTTAACGTCTGAATAACCTCCTCTGCATAGCATTCCCATAGCCATCTGTGTGAGTAGGGCCTATGTCCCTACACAACAGTCAACACATGCTTGGGTATTCAACACACGACTTAATCTTGTGAAAATCATGATTAGGCTTACGTGGGTCTCTTTATGGAAAGATTGGAATCTATATTTAGTAGATAATACCAAAATAAACATAAGGAACCAACCAATATAAATTAGTCTGACTTAGGTAAAGTTCATCTCTAGTCTTCAGAAGAATCACTGAGCATCTCCTGCAATGTCATTTTTGGAATCCCTTAACTGTTAGTAACCAATGACCACATGATGGCATATGTTATCATCAAATGTGACCAGCATAACAATCTGAGAAATATAAACAAAGCATGCCATTTGTATTTATTAAGCCTGTTTATAAGTTGGAGTAAAAATTGTCTTACATGTTTTACATGTAGAAATTCTATTAATTTTTTTCATTTTCATTTTCATTTTTATTATAAAAATGTGGGGTACAATTCAGGGCTAGATATACAAACGTTGATTATGCAGGTACCCTTGTTGATGAGGTATGCCCCTCCCTCCCCTAGCAGCTTCCCTCAACTGCCAATCCCACCCCCCCGACAGTTTCCCACTACTGTCAATCGCTTTCTTATAGTATTATGATAATTGTTCAAGGTCCGCTTATGAGTGAGAACATATGGTACTCTGTTCTTTGTTTCTGGGATAGATCACTGAGTATGATCGACTCTAATCCATCCAAGTTGCTGCAAAGTCCATATGTTTGTCCTTCTTTATGACTGCATAATATTCCATTGTGTATGTGTACCACATTTTTTTATCCAGTCCAGCTTCAATAGAGCTGCAACAAACATATGCATCTTTTTTGTAGAATGATTTGAGTTACTCTGGGTACATTCCCAATAGGGAAACGGCCAAAACAATCCTTAGCAGAAAAAACAAAGCAGGAGGTATTACATTTCCAGACTTCAAACTTTACTATAAGGCTACAGTAATCAAAACAGATTGGTATTGGTACAAGAACAGGCACATAGACCAAAAGAACAGGATAGAGATTCCGGAAGCAAAGTCTCAATTTCTCAACCAACTCATCTTTGACAAAGCCTCCAACTGCAACCACTGGGGAGAGGAGAACCTATTCAGTAAATGGTGCTGGGAAACTGGTTGATCATATGCAGAAGATTGAAACAGGACCCCTACCTATCACCATACACAAAAATTAACTCTAAATGGATCAAAGACCTAAACGTAAAACCTCAAACTTATAAGAATCCTAGAAAACGCAGGAGACATCCTTATGGAAATTGGAACTGGCACCCAATTCCTATCCAGAATCCTAAATGCCCATACCGTAAGAAATAAGATAGACAAGTGGGACCTCATCAAACTAACGAGCTTCTGCAAAGCAAAAGAAACCATCAAGAGAGCAGGGAGACAGCTCACAGAATGAGAAAAAAATATTTGCCAACTTTATATCTGACAAAGGCCTAACATCCAGGATCTACAAGGAACTCAAACACACTGAAAGGAAAAAAAAAATTCTATTAATCTCTTAAAGGATATATTTATCTTTATTACTGTAAGAATAAAATGTTGGCTAATGACTGTGGGAGCTGTTAATTTGATACACAAAATAGTTAACCAATTAAAAATGTAGTAAGACGGGCACAAAAAGCACAAATCACACAGAAAAAATAATAAGCTGGACTTTATCAAAATTTAAAACTTCTAATTTTCAAAAGACACTGTTAAGGAAATTAAAAGGTAAGCCACAAATTGTTAGAAGATATCATAAAACACTTATCTGATAAGGGACTGAGACTCAGAAAATAGAAAATACACAACTCAATAAGAAAAAATAAATTTTAAAAATGGGCAAAAACATAAACAGAGACCTCAAAGATAATATATGGATAGCAAATAAGCATAAGAAAAGATGCTCAACATCATCAGTCATTAGAGAAATGCAAATTAAAACAATAATATACCAATGCACAATAGAACTGATACAATTAAAAATTCCTAAATAGCAAAAGTTGGCCAGAATGTAGAGTAATTGGAAATCTTATACACTGCTGCTGGGAATGCAAAATGTTCAGATCATTTGAAAAAGACTGCCAGATTTTTATAAAGTTAAACATACACTTCCCATGCAACCCAGAAATCTCACTCTTGGGTGTTTATCCAACAGAAATGAAAACACATGCCCACACAAAGACGTGTAAGCAAATGTTCATAGCAGCTTTATTTATAATACCCCCAAACTGAAATAACCCAAGGATTCAATGAATGGTAAATGTGTTCATAAACTGTGAAACATCCACACAATGGAATACTACTCAGCAATAAAAAGGAACAAACTATTGATACACACTACAACAGGGATGAATCTCAAAAGATTCGTTATGATAAGTCAAAGAAGATAAACACAAAAGGTTATCTAATATACAATTTGATTTACACTAAGCTCTAAAAAAGGAAAAACTATATAAACAGAAAACAGATCAGTAGTTGCCAGGAGCTGAGAGTAGGGGGAGGAAATGGTCTGCAAAAGTGAATGAGGACTTTTCATGGGAATAGAAATGTTCTGTATTGGCAACACCTTCAGGTCCCCTCCCACTGTGGGAGCTTTTCTGTCCTCTCAATAAATCCTGCTTTCTCACACACACACACAAAAAGAAATGTTCTGCATTTGATTTCAGTGGTGGTTACACAAGCATAAACAGCATCAAAACTCACTGACCTGTATATTTAAAAGGAGTCAAAAGCAGGCCCTAAACATTGGCCACATGAGCACAAAGGTAGGAACAACTGACTCTGGGCGCTACTAGCAGGGGGAGGGAGGGAGGAGGGATAAGGGACACACAACCAACCATTAGGTACAATGTCAACTACCAGGGGGAGACAGGGCCTGCTAGAAGCCCAAATCTCACCTGCACATAATTTACTTAAGTAGTAAATCCTTGACAGTGGCAGGAAACTATGGGGAGGGGGGCAGGGAGGGGAAGGGAGGTGGGATTAACAGTAGTCAATATCTGTCTGGGGACGGGGGACGGGGGGAGCCCACGCCTCATCAACAAGGGTATCTGCACAATGCGTATTTGTATACCTAACCCTTAACTGTACCCCACAATTTTAAAATAAAAAATATGTATTAAAAAAGTAGTAAATCCTCACATGTAGTCCACAACTCTAAAATAAACAAATAAATGGAGTTAATTATATTGCATGTAAATGATAACTCAACAAACCTAGCTTTTAAAAAGGAATATATCAAAAAATGGGTAAACAGACAGTAAATGTCTACTGAGTAAATGAATAGTACAATAGTTAAGTAACTTAAGGAAAAAATATATTTGGTTAAGCCAACAAATATCTAAAAGTTTAAGTAACGATACAAGATAGAATAATAGACATTAAGTTATAACAATTCAAATCTTTGTAGAATTTTTTGGTGCATTAGCATTTATAACATTACAAACAAACTTTTAGAGTTGCATTTAACTTCTAGTTATCTCTTTGGTATCACACACACAATCTAATGAACTTACATGTAATCTAGCAGCTGATGGTACCAAGAAATCATCTCTTGCCTTTCAATGTCAAACTAAAAATATGATTCCTGACATTTTAAATAAAATTGCAAAAATAATGTATCTCTGAATAAAATTTCAGATATACTGGAGGCGCCAAAAAAAGTATACACATCATAAGAGATGCTCACCATAATCAGAAGTGTTTGGACCCTGATGGCAACCATTTTGAGCACCTCTTGTAATTGCAGAAATCAAACATGACATGTTTTCATCTTACTGAGCATTACAATTTTAATACAGTTTTTTTCCTTTCTTAAAATGTGTATAATATTTTTTGGTACCCTCTGTATTTTACTCAGAGGTTCACTCTAAGTTGGTGATGCTTTGGTTTGGTCTTGGCCAAATATTGATTTTTAACACGTGCCATTCAACATTTAGCCAAAATAGTTATTCTGTGGCTAATCTGTTAACTTTCAGGCTTTCAGGCTTTCAAGCTCTGGTTCATGCTCAGCCAGCCTCCACTAAACCAGTGTCAAACACACTGTGGGGTTCAGTCTTCACTGCCTTCAAGGACTTATAATAAGCCCACCATTACCAACACTGACACTAGAAATCCTAACCCATTTTCAGTACTTTGGTTTGCCACATAAATTTTCAAGATAATTCATTACAAGGCAGAAATACAATAAAAATCACCTGACAATTTTCAGGAAATATCCTGGGCTATGAAAATGAGAGTAAAGAAAATGAAAAATAATGTGGCTAAGCAAAATCTTTTTAAAAAAGGAAATCCAGAACAACAATACACTTTAAAGATATAATAGACAAGAAGACCTTATTTCTAACAGTAACAGAAATATAAAATATCTAGGAATAAATGTAAGAAATGTATACAACTTCAGAGGAATACTCAAAAACACTCCAGAAGAACTCAAAAGACTTTAAACAACAGAAAGACTCAGGAGATCTTTGAACAGGAAGAGTCAACATCATAAAAATGATTCTCCCAGCTTGAGTCATAAATTCAATGCCATCTCAATAAAAATATCAATAGGCATTTGGACAGAAACTAGGCAAGCTGATTCTAGAGTCTTATGCAAAACTAAATAAATAAGAAGAAACAGAAAAACTCAAGGAAAAAAAAGAGCAATGAGAAGGAATTAACCCTAGCAGATTTTAAAACATACCCTAAGGGCTGCAACAATTGGTACTGTGGTGTTAATTATGAATAAAGACAAACGAGTGGAGAAGAGAGAGTCCAGAAAGACATACAGGAAAGACATACATGATAGAGAAGCCATCTCACGTCAGTGGAGTCAATATGGACTTTTTAGTGACTGGAGTTGGGACAACTGGGTAGCTATTGGGGAATATCTTTCTGATGATAAAGTCCAGACATCTTAAATGAAAAAAATTGAAAACTTTGATTACTTGATAGCAACAACAACAAACTTCTAGGGGAGGTGTGGGACAGGGAGAATATGTTAAACAAAGCAAGAAAAAAGAGAGAGAGAGAGAAGGAAAACTGAAAACAAATATGTGCAACTATCACAGATAAAGAGCTAATCTCCCTAATGTACAAAAAGCTCCTAGAGTCAAGAAGAAAATAATCCCATAGGAAAAAATAGACAAAGATTATAAGCAGGCAATTCACAGAAAAAGATACAAATGGCCTTTAAACTTTTAAAAGGATATCCGCCGGGCTCGGTGGCTCAGCCTGTAATCCTGTGCTTTGGGAGGCCGAGGTGAGTGAACTGCCTAAGCCGGCGGGTTCGAGACCCACCTGGGCAACTTGGCGAGACTTTATCTCTACAATAAATCAAAAAATTAGCCAGGTGTGGTAGCGCGCACCTGTAGTTCCAGCTACTTGGAAGGCTGAGGCGGAAGGATCGCCGGAGCCCAGCAGGTCGAGGCTGCAGTGGCCGGGAGCGAGCCACTGCACTCCAGTCTGGGCAACAGAGTGAGACTCCAATTCAATAAATAAATAAATAAATAAATAAGTAATAAAAGGATCTCCATCATTACTTATAAGGGAAATGCAAATTAAAATGACACTGAGACACCATTCCCTCACACTGCCAAAAATCCAAAAGTTTGATAATACTTGTTGACAAGACTGTGGGAAAACAGGCACTTTTATACATTGCTGGTGACACTGAAAAATGATACAACCTCTAATGAGAATAATCTGGCAATATCATTTAAAATTGCAAATGCATTTACCCTTTAATCCAACCATCCCACTCTCAGCAATCTATCCCATAGATACATGCACAACATGTATAAGATGTTCAAGGCTACCTACCCATTGCAGTATTGATTACCATAAGATAAGAAACAATCCTAGTGTTCACCAATAAATGATCAAATTATGGCACATCCACATAATAGAATACCATGCAGCTGTCAAAGAAAGGAATGAGGAACTCTTTGTATTAATATGACAACATTTCTAAGAAAAATCAAATGAAAAATACAAGGTTCAGTAAAGCAGTCATCTCCAGCCTTTTTGGTATCAGGGACCAGTTCCATGGAAGACAATTTTTACATGGATCAGGAAGGAAGTTGGGGGGGGGGGTTTCAGGATGATTCAAGCACATTACATTTATTGTGTACTTTATTTCTATTATTATTACATTGTAATATATAATGAAATAATTACACTTACATAACTCACCATAAGGCAGAATCAGTGGGAGCCCTGAGCTTGTTTTCCTGCAACTGGATGGTCCCATCTGAGGGTGATGGAAGACAGCGCTAGCATAACTGTCTCAGCTCCACCTCAGATCATCAGGCATTAGATTCTGATAAGGAACACACAACCTAGATCCTTCACATGTGCAGTTCACAATAGGGTTCACATTCCTATGAGAATCTAATGCCGCCACTGATCTGACAGAAGTGGAACTCAGGTGATAATGAGAATGATGGGGAACAGCTGTAGATACAGATGAAGCTACTCTTGCTTGACTGCTGATCACCTTCTGCTATGCAGCCCAGTTCCTAACAAGCCACGGACCAGTACTGGTCTGTGGGCCAGGGTTTGGGACCCTTGCAGTAAAGGACACATGGTATACTACCTTTTGTGAGGAAAAAAAGTGAAAATGTATAAGTAACTATAAACACTGCATAAATGCAGACATTTTCCTCTTTTCTTCTCTAAACTTAAAAAGACATAAAACTGAATTAAATAATAATTATAATA
Organism: Cephalopachus bancanus; assembly: GCA_027257055.1. Classification (NCBI taxonomy): domain Eukaryota; kingdom Metazoa; phylum Chordata; class Mammalia; order Primates; family Tarsiidae; genus Cephalopachus; species Cephalopachus bancanus. The sequence continues at coordinate 173,082 of JAPVLO010000687.1, forward strand.
ATATATTGTTGAAGTTGTGACATACACAGATATAATACATTTTATGATACTAGCATGAAAAAGGGATGTGGTGATGAATCAAAGAAAGTTTCAGTGTTTTATTGCATCAATCCCCAACCTTGTTGACATCAGGAACCAGTTTTGTGAAAGACAATTTTTCCACTGATGGAGGAGGAGGTGGTGGTTTGGGGATGATCCAAGCGCATTATATTTATTTGTGTACTTTATTTATTATTATTATTACATTGTAATATATAATGAGATAATGATGCAATTCATCATAATGCAGAATCGGTGGGAGCCCTAAGCTTGTTTTCCTGCAACTAGAAAGTCTCATCTGGGGGTGATGGGAGACAGAGACACCCAAAGTGTGTTGCTTATATCCAGTCTGCTCTTTAATCTCATTTTGGTTGCTGTCACTGCAGAAAATCCTACTTCACAAAGATAGGATGCTGGAAATGGAAGTAGCCTTTTCAGAGCTGATCTGACAGAAGGCAGAGCTCAGGCAGTAATACAAGCAATGGGGAGTAGCTATAAATACAGATGAATACAGATGAAGCTTCACTCACTCACCCACTGTTCACCTCCTGCTGTACGGCCTGGATGCTAACAGGCCATGGGGGGGGTGTTTTACTGGAATTAAATTAGCATCACACTAAAGTAGATTGTAATCCCTACAGCAATCACTATAAAAAATAACTCAAAAATATAGAAAAAAGGAGTTAAAATTATATATATTATATATGCACATATATAAAATATATGCGTGTGTGTATATATATGTTTATATATATTATATATATATATATATATATATAAAATCACATGAGGAGTCAGTGAAAAAGTAACCAAAAATTACAAGAAATATAGAAAATAAATAACAAAATGGCAGATGTAAGTCCAACCATGTGAATAATTACATTAAATATTACTGAACACTGCAATCAAAAAGCAGCAATTGTCACACTGCTGAAAAACTTGAGATTCAACACATTTAGATTCAGAGTTTCTCAGTCTTGGCACCACTGAAGTTCCAGGCAGGACAATTCTTTGCTGTGGGGTGCTCCTGTGCATTGTAGAATATTTAGTAGCATCCCTGGCCTTTATTCAATAGATGTCAGTAGCTGCCACGCAGGTGTGACAACCAAAAATTTCTCCAGCTATTGCCAAAGGTCACAAGGAGGGAGCTAAATTGCTCCCAGCTAAGAACCACTGCTATTAATGAAACACACACACACACACACACACACACACACACACACACAGGTTGAAAGTAAAAAGGTAGGAAAATATATGTCAGGTAACACTAATCATAGAAGCCCTGGAGTAACTATATAAATATCAGACAAAACAGACTGTAGGACAAGAAATATTATACACAAATAGAGACCCTTCATAATACCATCAGGAAGACATACACTTTATTAATGTAAATGCATGTAGAAACAAAGCACCAAAACACATGAAGCAAAAACAGACTTTAAAATTTCAGTCCATGTTTATCTGAGAATATCATTATTTCACACTCATTTTTAAATGTAAACCTTCATTACTTTTGTTCCTTAACTGCTGACAAGTCCATGATGTTCCCTGTGCTGGCAGGGACCTAAGGAATTATTGAACTGGACCACCTTCACAGCTCAAAGACTCTTCAAAGAATGGTCAAACTGGCTGCATCCATTTTTTTCACATCACTATATTCATTTTTTAAAACCCTTTATTGAATTATAATTTATATCCCACAAAATGTACTCAATATAAGTGTACAATTTAATAATTTTTGGTAAATTTACCAAGTTATACAACCATTACCACAATCACTCCTATAAGATCTCTGGTACCCATTTACAGGTAATACCTGTTTCCTCCCCCAGCCCCAGGCAACCATTAATCTACTTTCTGTTGCTATACATTTGCCTTTTCTAGAAAACATTTCATGTAAATGGAATCACACAGAGCTGGTCTTTTGTCCATGACTTCTTTCATTTAGCATAATCTATGTCTTAATATTTAAAATTTCTTGTAGACAGCATACAGCTGTGTTTCTTTAATCCAATCTGACAATCTTTTAGACCATTCACATTTTCAAATTTGAAGATACTACTGATATGGTAGGATTAAAATCTACTATCTTATTTGTTATTGTTTGTTTCATTTGTTCCTTTTCCCCTCTTTTTCTGTTTTCTCTATGTTTTAGTGAGCATTTTTATGATTCCATTTTATCACCTCTATTGACTTATCATTTATGCCTCTTTTTAAACTTTTTAAATGGCTTCCCTAGAGTTTACAATATACATTTTTAAATAATCTTAGTCTGCCTTCAAATAATTAGACCACAAGGAGCATAGGACCTTATAGCAATATTTTACCAATTCCTCCCTTCATCCTTGTGCCACTGTTGGTATAATTTCACTTTTACATATGCTATAAACACACAACACACTGTTCTAATTTCTACTTTAAACAGTCAATTATTTTTAGAGTAATTTAAAAACTTTTTTTTTTTTTCGAGACAGGGTTTCACTCTGTTGCCCAGGCTGGAGTACAGAGGCATGATCATGGCTCATCACAGCCTCAAACACCTAGGCTTAGGTGATCCTCCTGCCTCAGTCTCCTGAGTAGCTGGAACTACAGGTATATACCACCCCTGGCTAATATTTCAACTTTTTGTAGAGACAAAGTCTCACTATGTTACCCAGGCTGGTCTCGAACTCCTGGCCTCAAGCAATCCTCCTGCCTCAGCCTCCCAAAGTGCTGAGATTATAGGTGTGAGCCACTGCACCCAATCCAACTTTTAAGATTTTATTTTATGTTCACTTATTCCATTTCTGACATTCTTTGGCTCTTTTCCATCCTATATCGCTTATTTCTGACTGAAGAATTCCTTTAACATTTCTTGTAAGGTAGGTCTGCTGGCAATAAATTCCCTGCTTTTGCCTCAGGAAGTCTTCATTTGTGAAGGATATTTACACTAGATGTAGAATTCTAGGTTGACAATTTCTTCTTTTAACACTTTAAAGATGTCACTCTATTGTCTTCTTGGTTGCATGGTCTTTTACTGAAAAGTCTGCTGTAATTCTTATCCATTTTTTCTCGGTAGATAGTGCTTTTTTCCCCCTTCTGAGTGCCTTGTTTTTGGTTTTAAACAGTTTGAATATAATATGCCTAGGTGTTTGTTGTTTGAGGCATTTATCCTGCCTGATGTTCTCTAAAGTTCATGGTATGAGCCGGGCTCAGTGGCTCAGCCTGTAATCCCATACTTTGGGAGGCTGAGGTGAGTGGATTGCCTGAGCCCATGGGTTTGAGACCCGCCTGGGCAACTTGGTGAGAACTCATCTCTACAATAATTCAAAAAATTAGCTGGGCGCAGTAGCGCGTGCCTGTAGTTCCAGCTACTTGGAAGGTTGAGGTGGAAGGATCACCGGAGCCCAGCAGGTTGAGGCTGTGGTGGCCGGGAGCGGCCACTGCACTCCAGTCTGGGGGACAGAGTGAGACACCAACTCAAAAAAAAAAAAAAGTTCATGGTATGACTTGCTGTCTCATTAATTTTGGAAAACTCTCAGCCATTATTTCTTCTAATATTTCTGCCTCATTCTCTCTCTCTCTCTCTCTCTCTCTCTCCCCCTCCCTCCCCAAATTCTAACTATGTGAATGCTAAATTATTTGATATTGTTACTCTTCTCTGTTCTGATATTCTGTTCTGATATCCTGTTCTGTTTACTTTACTCTTTGCCTTTTAGTTTGGGTAATTTCCATTGCTCTATCTTTTTTTTTTTTTTTTTTTTTTGAGTCAGGTCTCACTCTGTTGACCAGGCTGGCACAATCATGGCTCACCACAGCCTTGCCTCCTGGGCTCAGGCAATCCTGCTGACCCAGTCTCCCAAACAGCTAGGACTACAGGTGCATGCCACCATGCCCAGCATGCCCAGCTTTTTTTTAGAGAGAGACAAGGTCTTACCATGTTGCCCAGGCTGGTCTTGAACTCCTGTCCTCAAGTGATCCTCCTGCCTCAGCCTCCCAAAGCGTTGGGATTACAGGCATGAGCCACCCTGCCCAGCCTCCATTGATGTATCTCTAAGTACACTGATTGTTTTAAGTCTATTGAAGGTGTTCTTCATTTCTGTTACTGTAATTTTTTTATTTCTAGCATTTACATTTGATTTTTTTCTTTATATTCCATCTCTGTGCTAAAATTAGTTATCTTGCATCTTATCTACTTTTTCCACTAGAGCTTTTAAAATATTAATCATAATTTTAGAAAATTCTCTGTTAGTTCCACCATCTGTGTCATATATGAGTCTGGTTCTGCTGACTGCTTTGTCTCTTCAGACTGCGTCCTGTCTCGCCTTTTGGTCTTATAACTTATTTCTGATAGCTAGACATTGTGCGTTAAACAGTAGGTACTGAGGTAAATATTTTTTATCTTAAGATTAGCATAACTTTTTCTGATAGGTCTTTAGTGCTGAAGTTTGTGTTAATATATTCAGGAGATGGGCTGACTTTGAAGGTTCTTGTTTCCATGGTTATGCTGAGTGTCACAAGAGCCTTCAAATTCCTGAAGTGATACTTTGTCTTTATGGAGCAGGATTATTTGACACAAGGTTTTCCCAATATCTTCCCCTCACTTGGCTTTGGGTCTCCATTCTTGGCTTTGAGAGTTTGGACTGCTCCCCAGAGAGAATCTATATCTTACAACTCTCCAAGTTTTATTCCATTGTCATTTTTTACTTGATACTTGTTAGCTTGGTAGTAGGAAGGTGGGAGATGAGGACAATCTCTGAGGTTCTGATTAATTCATAATATTAAGCAGACACTGTGAACCTCGGTCTTGGGGTTGTGACTTTCACAATAATTCCTAATCCTTCTCCAAATATAATGCTGGGCCTAGAAGGCATGTATTTCCTTCCCTAAATACAGAGCTTCTTTGTTTTTCCAGTCCTCCTTCCTGAGCTACAGTGGGTTTCCACTAGGGCTCTCAATTTCTGTTACCCTTCTTCCTGCAGATCAAAACTTTTGTTCCTTAGGAAGATGGGGAGATACATCTAAGCAAATTTTGGCAGTGGTTGTTGTTCTCCCAACCCAGGTGACACATGGGGGAAACTTTTTCAAGATTTTCCCTGATCTTCCCTGTGAATAACTGGTAGGGATCCTGAAGGAAAAACCTGCAAGAGAGCAACAACCCCTTACATCTATGGTCCCCCAACTTTTAGCAGTTCGCTAACAATTTCTAGTTTAGTCTTTTTACTCACTTATATGCCATTCAACAGTGTCAGTCCCAGGTAAGTAAATGTTAGGTCCTGTCTCCACTTGCAATGCTGTCTTTCTTTCTTCTGATTTGGGGTTAGTTGTTTGCTCTGAAATCTCAAATTATTTCCTGGATTCAATAAAAGTCATTAATTTGCAATTTGTCCAGTTTTTTCTTGTTGTAAAGATGAGAGCTCTATACACCAAATCTCTGGACTAAAATCAGAAGTCTGTTTATTACTTTTTCAAGTGTATTTATATATCATATACTGCCTTTACCCACAAGGTCTGGATATTTTAAATACTCAAAGACTGTGTCAAGAAAATTATAATATATTAAATAAAATTCACTGAACATTTTGTTAATCAGACATACATAGAAGTTTGGAGATGCCTATTGTATTAATATCCAATTAAGGATCCTGATCAGTTTGAAATAACTGATATTCTCACCTGAGTTGCTATATTCAAAGACAGAATGTATTTTCATTAACTTATATGTTCTTGCAAAACAAAATGCCTGATGTCCATTTAGCCTTTTGAAGTAGAAAAAAACTGCTCAAATCTTCATCATCCTTTAATTTTGTGTCACTGCTAAGCCAGACCCTCTATACTTGTAGGGGAGACTGAGAACATAGCAGGGGTTTAATTGTCCTACTGCCTCTTTTATGGAAACCCAACTCTAATTATGAATGTTTCACTGCCTGAATCGCAGAAATTGAAGAAACAGCACTATAAAACCAAATAACATTGATTCAGACACAGTTTCCATGGCTGAGCTCATCAAAAAGGTGCCTGAAGATGCCAGGGTATCACTGTTATTGCAGCTCTTTGGAAAAAGACATTGTTGCAGAAATATATACCACTTTGCCTACAAAGATTAATGTGTACATTAAATTACAGTGTTAGCTACACTATGAAAAGCGTTCTTTCTGTCTTCATATCTACCACTTCTTCTCCCTAAATAATATATAATAATTTAATAAAACAACATTGACAGATAAGCTTACAAAAGAGCTGATGTGAAGTTTTTAAATGCATATACTTGTATTTCAAATGTGAACAACTGTTTGTCATAATTACCTCATCCCATCCTTCAGGCATATATTACCACAGCAGCTCCAGCTTGTGCCACAATACCTAACTTCCTTTCCCCCAGAGTTTGCTTATAGTAATATTAGTTATTCTTGATCCTGACCACATAGCTTTTTTTCCTTCCTTCCAGACTATGTGCTGGTATTTGTACACATCAGAATTGGCATTCAATTTGAGGAAGAATCTTCATGCTAGACTTGGGCTTAAGTTTTCTTAGATCCATTTTCTGCCCTTTCTTGCTCTGCCATATGTGGCAGGGGATTAAGGGAGAGGCAAATCCTGTAAACTACCATTCTAGGCCCTATTCCAAATCCTGTAAACTACCATTCTAGGCCCTATTCCAACTGGCTTCCAGTTTAGAATCATCTAATGAGAGAGGCATAGATGAGAGACTAGAGGGTGGGAGGAAGGGAGAAGCCAAAGTAGGCATATCTACCTCTCTCTCCACTGCACTCTCACTATCTCTCAGGTGGTGGCTATGTGTTCTCCATGGCTGAAGCTCCCACTAGACAACTCCTCTTCAGGTCCCATGTCTCACTGGGCAGCCCATACAGTGGTTCCAGTTCCTGCCAAGCAACCTCATTCCTGAGCTCTGATAATAGGACCTTCTCCCTGTGTCAGTCCTAGGCATGACAGTGGCTTTCTGCTGTTGCTCACCTTTAGGTTGCTTCAACACACTCTGTTTGGCTTCTCAGTTTTTCCAAGGCCTTGGTAAACAGTTGCCTCCTACTAAACTACCTCATTTTTCCCGAATGGTCTGGCAAGACTTCGTCTGCCACATCAGACCTCCACCCTTTACCAGATCTCCCCACAATGGATAAAAATTACTATAGTATTACCATCTTGTCTATGTCTCTCTTTAGTGCCATCATATAACACTGCTAATGAAAACAGACAAAAGACAACTTTCTTATTCATAACCCTGAAGAGGATCATTCTGGCTCATTCATAGCCTACTCTACTAGTGAATGCAATCTTTTCTTTACCAAGTTCTCTCAGCAACAAAAATATACAGCAGTCAACAGAGTCCTAGACTAGAAAAAGACAGTTTATGATAGTCTTGTTTTAAGTGTGTGTTTGTGTCTATATAGACACAAACTTAACTATACTTAACTGTATAAACACATAAACATATAAACAAAGTACACAGTTTTAAAAAAAGCTAATACTGAAAAACAGAGTATATGTATATTGGGATTACAATAACAAAAAAGATCATACTCCTTTATGGTATTAAGGCTTCCGTAAAGATCATATATGACAAACTACACCTAACATTATACTGAATGGGGAAAGCGAAAAGCATTTCCTCTAAGACCTGGAACAAGACTACGATGCCTACTCTCACCACTCCTATTCAACATAGTACTGGAAGTCTTGGTCAGAGCAATCAGGCAAGAGAAAAATACTAAAAGACATCAAAATTGGAAAAGAGGAAGTCAAATTATCCCTCTTTGCAGATGACATGATCCTATATTTAGAAAAACTAAAGATTCCACCAAAAACCTCTTAAATGTAATAAACAATTCAGTGAAGTTGTAATATACAAAATCAACATACAAAAATAAGTAGCATTTCCATACACCAATAATAAGATAGCTGAAAAAGAAATTAAGAAGGCAATCCCATTTACAATAGCCACAAAAAAAATGAAACTTACAGCTAACATTAATGGTGAAAGACTGAATGCTTTTCCCTGAAAATCAGGAACAAGACAGGAATGTCCACTATCACCATACCACTTCTAATTTAACACTGTACTAGAGGTTCTAGCCAATGCAACTAAACAAGAAAAAAAAGAAATAAAAGTCAACCAGATTAGAAAGAAAGAGATAAAACTGTCTTTATTAACATATGATGTGATTGTGAATAAAATTTAATGGTATAAGAAAAAAAAAGTGGCCGGGTTCGGTGGCTCAGCCTGTAATCCCAGCACTTTGGGAGGCCAAGGCAAGTGGATTGTCTGAGCCCGTGGGTTCAAGACCCACCTGGGCAACTTGGCAAGACCTCGTCTCTACAATATAAATCAAAAAGTAGCCGGGCTCGGTGGCTCAGCCTGTAATCCCACGCCTTTGGGAGGCTGAGGTGAGTGGATTGCCTGAGCCCGCGGGTTCGAGACCCGCCTGGGCAGCGAGACCTCATCTCTACAATAAATCAAAAAATCAGCCGGGCGTGGTAGCGCATGCCTGTAATTCCGGCTACTCGGAAGGCTGAGGCGGAAGGATCGCCAGAGCCCAGCAGGTCGAGGCTGCAGTGGCCGGGAGCGGCCACTGCACTCCAGTCTGGGCGACAGAGTGAGACTCCAACTAAAAAAAAAAAAAAAAAAAAAAAAAATCAAAAAGTAGCTGAGCGTGGTAGCATGCACCTGTAGTTCCAGCTACTTGGAAGGCTGAGGCGGAAGGATCGCCGGAGCCCAGCAGGCCAAGGCTGCAGTGGCCAGGAGCGTGCCACTGGAGGGCGACAGAGTGAGACTCCAACTCAAAAAAAAAGAAAAAAGGAAAAAATGCTACCAAAACTAACAAATGAGTTTAATGAGGATACACAATACAAGATCCATACATAAACATCAATTGTATTTCTATATATTAGCAATGAACAGCTAAAAATTGAAATTATAAAAACAGTATCAATTGTAACACCACCAGAAATATGAACACTTAAGGATAAGTCCATCAAATATGTGTAAGACCCATGTACTGAAAACTATAAAACATTGTTGAGATAAATTAAAGAAACCCTAAGTAAATGAAGAGATATATCATGTCCATGAATCAGATTATCCAATACAGTAATGATGTCCAATCTTTCCAAACTGACCAACAGGTTCAACATAATACCCCCCCCCAAATATCAGCAAAACATCTTGCAAGTAGAGACTAGCTGACTAAAATTTCTATGGAAAGGCAAAGGAACTATAATAGCTAAAACAGTTTTGAGAAAGAAGAATAAGGTTGTGGAGTACTCACACTATCCAATTGTAAAACCCTTTACAAAGTTGCAGTAAGAAAGATGGTGTAGTATTGGCAAAGAGCTAGATGCACAGATCAGTGAAATATAATAAAGTCCACAAATAGATTCACACAAATATGGGCAATTGTTTTTTGACAATATTGCAAAAGTAATTCAATGAAGAAAAAACTGTCTTTTCAACAAAAATATTGGAACTGAATATCCATACATAAAAAGTGAGTCTCAACATACAACTCACACCTTCTACAAAAATTAATTCAGAATAAATCACGGGTCTCAATGTAAAATGCAAAATCACAAAACATTTAGAAGAAAACATAGAAGAAAATCTTTTGATCTTTCAATATGAGATTTTATGAAGAGTTTTTAGACATGACACCAAAAGCATGATTAGTACAAGTTGATAAATTGGACTACATCAAAATATAAAAGCTTATCTCTACAAAAGACACTATTAAGATAATGGGGGAAGAAAGCTAAAAGCTAGGAGAGACTATGCAAATTACACACCTAGCAAAGGACCTGCATCAAGAGTATGTAAAGAACACACAAAGATCAAAAGAAAAACAATAATTCAATTAGAAAATGGACAAAAGACTTGAACAGTAACTTCATCAAAGAGGATATGTGAATGACAAACAAGCACATGAAAATATATTCAACATTAGGGACACGTAAACTAAGACCACAAGGAGATGCCACTGCGCCTCTATTAGAATGGCTACTATCAAAAATACTAACAATACCAAGTGCTGAGGAGAATGTGGAGCAACTAGAACTCTTCTACATTGCTAGTTGGAATGTACAGATGCTCTAGAAAACAATTCAGCAATTTTTTTTATTAACATGCTTACCTTATGACCCAACAATCTCATTCCTAGGTATTTACCGTAGAAAAATGAAAAGTTACATTCATACAAAACCGTGTACAATAATGTTTATAAAAGCCCTCACCAAAAACTGAAACAATCCTAATGTTCTTCAACTAGCAAATGGATAAACAAACTGTGATACATCCATAAAATGAAATCCCACTTAGCAATAGAAATGACCTAATTATAGATACACACAGCAAGGGTGAACCTCCAAGGCATTATGAAGAGTGAAAAATCTAATTATATACTGTGTGATTCCATTTATATGACATACTCAAAAGGACAAAACTATAGCGATGGAGAAGAGATCAGTGGTTGCCCAAGTGGAGTAGTAGCATGAGAGAGTTTTTTTAGAGTAATGAAAGTAGTCTTCATCGTGGTAGTAGTGGCGGTTATACATATCTATACACGTTAAAATTCATAAAACTGTATATCAAAAGAGAAAGTCAAGTTTACTTGTAATAATTTTAAAAATAAAATTAGTAAATCTAAAAAAGGAGTGATTTTAAAAAATAAGAGTGTGGATGAAACTGAGGTAGCTTCATGAACACAAAATGTGAACACCAGTTAATACCAGATGTTACCCTGCAGGAAAAAGTTAACATAACAGGCCTTTTTTGCTATCTCTAAGAGAGCCTGCTTGCATGACCTGATCCTCACAATATCTCCTGGGAACTTGGCCTGTGAGATATTCCCTATGTTATTCATTGATAAGTTTGTTTTATATGACTGGAATACTGAATTCTGCTGTGTCAGCCTGGCTAAATAGTTTTTGCAAATGTGACTTATGGTGAACACCTCCTTTCCTTCTGGGAACCAGAAGTTTCAGTAAGAGTATATGATCTGCCCTCAATAAAAATAAGCTTGAGTCTTAAGCAAGATTCCCTAAACAGAAACACTGCATATTGCTACATTTAATTGCTGGAGGAAGAAGTTTATTCTGGACAACCCCACTTCTAACCTCCTAAGGGAGAACTTTGGAAGCCTACATTCTAGACATTTCCAAACTCCACCCATTATGTCTTTTTTTCCTGCTAATCCTTTCACTGTAATAAATCATAGCTGTGAGTACAACTGTCTCTGAATCCTGTAAGTCTAGCAAGTCGCCAAATGTGTGGGTAGTTGTCAGATGTCCAAAACAGTTACTAAATATAAGTGGCACTTTAAATCTGAACCTTTTCCTCAAACTATTTCTCTGGACTCATAATATCTACTCTTTGGCTTCCCCTAGAGTCCCAAGCAGGGCTATATCCATCATAGTTATGAACATCTGCATCAAGTCCTCAAAACAGCCCTCTGTGTCACATCCAAGTTCCAAGTGAAATCAGGGGCTGGTGTAAAAGTTACATTTAGGTTCAAAAGCAAACAACAAAGACCCATTTCCCTCTCACTTACAAAGAGTACAGAAGTATACAGTCCAAGACTGGCATGGCAGCTCTATGCTGTCAGAGACTCCAGGTTCATCTATCTTATTGCATTGCCAGAAGAGTTCACCATTCCAAAAGCTACCTTTTGACCCAATATGCTGCTGGAGCTCTAAACATTACATCCATATTCCAGGAAGCAGATAGAAGGCATGATTAGAATAAAGGCATGCTCCTTTCTTTTAAGGATTCTTTGTAAAAATCAACACCTCTCCTTCTATCTTTGGTCAGAACTTGATCACATAACTATATTCAGCTGCAAGGGAGGCCAGGAAATGTAGTGTTCTTGTTGTAAAGCAATATGCTGAGCTAATTAGAACAGAGTTCTATTAGAAGAATGAAAGAGATCATGGATATTGGAAGACAACTAGAGTCTCTGCTATACCCAGTTAGTTCTACTCTCAACACAAAGTATTTTGAGAATCAATCCTTCTAATAAGCCAAGACAATTTGAGGCAAGTGTATCTTTCCCTAAAATAAGTTGTAGGGGTAGATATGGAGGAAAAATTAGAAGAGAAATTTGCTAAGTGTAAGCCTAAACTCTCACCTTCCAGCATCTCAGTGAAAACATAACAAGACTATCTCAGGACATTTACTATCTTAGTAACAAGTTTAACAAAACACAAAAGTTAACACTGTTCTTCCCTGAAGACTGTAGTGTATCTGAAAATATATAGAATTTTAATTTTAAAAAATATATCACATTACACAGAGTGTTAGCAAAATGGCAATAAGCAACTCCAAATCCCCATCACTTCACAAAAACATTTAAAAAAACAAGCAAAAGTTGTCAGAAACAATTGTCAAAACTCTAGAAAAGAGTCAAAGGCTTACAGTAACCAACTGAGCAATGAATCAAGAACAGGGCAACTTTAAAATGATAGGAAAGGCTGAGTGCGGTGGCTCATACCTATAATCCCAGCACTTTGGGAGGCCGATGTGAGAGGATTGCCTGAGCCCAGGGGTTTGAGACCACTCTGGGCAACCTGATGAGACCTCATGTCTACAATAAATAAAAAAATTAGCTGGATGTGGTAGTGCGTGCCTGTAGTTCCAACTACTTGGAAGGTTGAGGCAGAAGGATCACCTGAGTCCAGCAGGTTGAGGCTGCAGTGGCTGTGAACATGCCACTGCACTCCAGCCTAGGCAAAAAAGTGAGACTCCAACTCAAAAAAAAAAAAATGATAGGAAAGATGTGTGGCATTTTACTTGCTTTTATCCCACCCCCTCACCAGCCAAGCAGTGGTCTTGAAGACAACAACCTTAATCCCCACTGTAGGAACCTAGTACCTGGTTCCAGAGGGAGCTGAGCAACCTCATTTGCAATTTTTTATGTTTGCCTGATCTAACCTGTCTAGGAATGACCCAAAGGAATAACTTAAGGTGCTCATCTCCAGCTCATCTCCATTTCACCTAACTTGGAGCCCAGTCATAGCAGAGAAGCATCAGGTATTGCTTGAAAGCATTGTAGGGTACACAAAAAACCTGCAGCCACCTGGGATGAAAAATATGGCCCATTCAAAGGGGGAAAAAAAGACAGAAACATTCCTGAGGAGGTTAAGACACTGGACACATTAGGTGAAAACTTTACATCAACTGTCTTAAATATGCTTAAAGAACAAAAGGAAACCACAGACAAAGAAATAAAAGAAACAAGGAAAGCAATGTATGAACAAAACAAGAATATCAATAAAGACACAAAATTATTAAAAGGAAGAATTAGAATTCTGAAGCAAAAAAATAAAATTAAAACATCGACTAGAGAGACCCAACAGCACATTCAAGCAGACTGAAAAAAGGATCAGCAAGTTTGAAGAGAGGACAATTGAAATTATCGAATCTAAGGAGCAGAAAAAAAAAAGAATGTAGAAAAGTGAACAGAGCCTAAGGGGCCTGTGGGACAACATCAAGCAGACCAACATATGCATTATGAAAGTTCCAGAAGGAGAGAGAAAAAAAGATTAGAAAGACATTTGAGGCCAGGTTCAGGATTCAGCCTATAATCCCAGCACTTTGGGAGGTCGAGGCAAGTGGAATGCCTGAGCCTGCAGGTTCAAGAACAGGCAATTTGGCAAGATCTCGTGTCTACAATAAAAATCAAAAATTAAGCCAGACTCAGTGGCTCAGCCTGTAATCCCGTGCCTTTGGGAGGCTGAGGTGAGTGGATTGCCTGAGCCCACGGGTTCGAGATCCGCCTGGGCAATTTGGCGAGACCTCACCTCTACAATAAATCAAAAATTAGCCGGGCATGGTAGCACGCGCCTGTAGTTCCAGCTACTTGGAAAGCTGAAGCGGAAGGATCGCCGGAGCCCAGCAGGTCAAGGCTGCGGTGGCTGGGAGCAGCCACTGCACTCCAGTCTGGGTGACAGAGTGAGACTCCAACTCAAAAAAAAAAAAAATCAAAAATTAGCCGGGCATGGTATATGCCTGTAGTTCTGGTTACTGGAAGGCTGAGGCAGAAGGATCGCCGGAGCCCAGGAGGTCGATGCTACTTGGAAGGATGCAGCAGAATGATCACCAGAGCCCCCAACAGGTCGACACTGGGGTGGCTATGAGTGTGCCACTGCACTCCAGTCTGGGCAATAAAGTGAGACTCCAACTCAAAAAAAAAAGAAAAATATTTGAGGAAATAATGACTGGAAACTTCCCAAATTTGATGAAATACATGAATCTACATATCCAAGAAGTTCAAGAATCTCCAAGTATGATAAACCCAAAGAGATTCACACTGAAACACGTTATAATCAAACTGATGAATGCCAAAGACAAAGAGAGTCCTAAAAGTAGCCCAAAAAAGTGATTTGTTGCATACAAGGGCTCGTCAATAAGATTAAAGTTGATTTCTCGGAAGAAACCTTGGAGGCCAGAAGGAAAGTAGGATGACATATTTAAAGGGCTAAAAGAAAAAAATAACCTGTCAACCAAGAATTCTATGCCTGGCAAAACTATCCTTCAAGAATGGTGGAAAAATTAAGAAACTCCCCATTAAAAGCTAAGGGAGTTCATTACTAGTAGAAAAATGCTTAGCGATTTCTTCAAGATGAAATAAAAGGATACTAGACAGTAACGCAAAGCCACATGAAGAAATAAAGGACTTTTGGTTCCAAAATGGCAGCATAGATGCAAGCTGGCTTCACTCTCCACTAACAGAAAGCAGAAAACAAATATACAGCACCAAGATTTTCACCAGCAATAAACTAGAACTCAAATATTAGGATATGATAGTTCCCAAGGCCACAGAGAAGTGAAAAAACTCTGAGCATATAGTAAAAGAATTGAACTTCCACATCCATGATGACCCTCCCTTCATTCTGCCCAGCACCAAGTACTTGGAAAATTCCCCCCACCCCGCTTCCATTCACAGTTTCTAAACTGGATAAACTGAGATCAAGGTGGACAAACAGCTTTCCCATAATCTTGGGTTCCTTGGCAAGTGACCTCCCCTGCCTTAACCCACAGGAAGCATTGTAAGTGCTGCAAGGAAGAAATACCCCTGAGGACACAGGTGGAACTATCACACCCAGCCCTAAAAACTCTGCTCTGTGACTCACCCAAAGGAGACATCAAATCAAGAGTGAGTTATCAGCAGCACCACTGTGTGTAGGAGGTAAGTTCCACATATCCCCTGGGAACAAACTGCTAGCTGGCCTGCCCACACTGCCAGGATGTCCCTTTTGGAACTTCCCTCATTCGAGATGAGCAGTGGTCCAAGCATTTACTAGAGCCAAGGTGAACTTGAGCTTAAGACTCCACCTAACCTCATCAACAAGGGTACCTGCATAATGAACTTTTGTATACCTAACCCTGAATTGTACGCCATATCTTCAAAATAAAAAATTGAAGACTCTACCTAGAGCTGAAAATGAAGCAGTGACCTGGTGGTAAAGACACTCTAAGGCTGGATGCAGTGGCTCACATCTGTAATTTCAGTACTTTGGGAGGCCAAGGTGGGAAGATTGCTTGAGCTCAAGAGTTTGAGACCAGCCTAGGCAACACAGCAAGACCTCATCTCTACAAAAAAGAAACAAAAAAGTAGCTGGGTGTGGTAGTGCACACTTGTAGTCCCAGCTACTTAGGAGGCTGAGGTAAAAGGATCTCCTGAGTTGAAGAGGTCAGGGCTGTGGTAAGCTGTGACCATGTCACTGCATTCTAGCCTGAGCAACAGAATGAGACCCTGTCTCTAAGAAAAAGAAAACAAAACAAAATTTTAAAAACCCTCATCAAACTTGGTATAGAAAGAAAATATATCATAATAATAAAGACCCTATATAACAAAGTCACAGCTAACCTCATACTGAATGGGGAAAAATTGAAGACCTTTCCTCCAAGATCTGGAACAAAACAAAGATGTCCACTTTCACCACTTTTATACAACATAATACTGGAAGTCCTGGCCAGAGCAATTAGACAAGAGAAAGAAATAAGGGTATCCAAATAGGAAAAGAAGTCAAATTAGCCTTGTTCACAGATGACATGATTTTATATTTAGAAAAACTAAAGACTTCACCAAAAGAACTATTAGAACTGATAAACAAATTCAGTAAAGTTGCAGGATAAAAAAATCAACATACAAAAATCAGCATTTATATGAGGGGGAAAAAACAAAATTCTTTTTTGGAGGGCAGGCCCCTTGTAGGCAAGTGTTCTGGGGAACCCATTGGCATCAGTGTACCAGCTAGTGTTGAGAGGCTGTACATAGCTTCAGTAAATTTTGTTTTTACATTCTTTCAACACGCTTGCCCATTTCATGACAGATGATTTAGGAGCACACCTGCCCACACTGAGCTGAGTGTTCAGCAGTTCTTGACCAAAAACAGCATGACCCCCCCATGCCTTACTCTCCCTATTCACCCGATCTCACCTCAAGCAACTTTTTTGTTATTGCTTCCCTGGATGAAAAAAATCCTCAGAGGAAACGTTTTGCCCATGTTGAAGAGGTGAAACAAAAAACGGTAGAAGCACTAAAAGGCATCAAAATCGACAAGTTCAAAAACTGAGCAGTGGAAAAAGCATCTCGATAGGTGTATTGCATTAAATGGAGAGTACTTTGAAGGTGACTGAAATTTAAACATGTAAGAATAAATGCATAATTTTTAATAAATAAATTCTTGGTTTTTTGGGTCCCTCTTCATACAACATGGATGAACCTTGAAAACATTATGCTAAGTGAAATAACCCAGATACAAAAGAACAAATATTGTATGAATCTATTTATATGAAATATCCAGAATAGGCAAATTCATAGAATCAGAAAGTAGATTAGAGGCTATCAGGGTCTGAGGGGAGGGAGGAATGGTGAGTTATTGCTGAA
>JAPVLO010000687.1:195000-541391 GCA_027257055.1 Cephalopachus bancanus
TGCCCAGAGACTGCATTACAAAGAACATGTTAACAATCCAAGGAAAATGTCACCTAACCCCACACACACACACACACACACACACACACACACACACACACACACACAGAATCTCCTGTTTCAAATGCATTTTTTGCTACCTGTTATTTGCTTTATTTTTAAACAACTTTTAAACTGCAAAAGTAATACATCGCATCAGAAAGTTCAGGTCATTCAGAAGAATATAAAGGGAAAAGCACCATTACTCCCTCCCCCAACAACTGGTTCTACTCCCAAAGGATAACCATCATTAAGCCTGTATATCCTTTCAGAAAAGAATGCATCTTACATAAATGTACATATATCATGCTTATGAACATACAGCGTATTATTATTGAAAGAACAAACAGGATAACACTATACATAATGTTCTGTGCCTTGTTTTTTCCACAACACTGTGTGTGGCCAGCTGCCTTAAAAGGACATCTCAAAACACCTCTATCAGCTGTATAGTATTCCTTAATGAATGTGCTATAACTTAACCAATCCCATATGATGAGTATTGTAACTGACTTTCATTGCAATAAGTATTGCTGTCTACATAATGTAACATTAGTACAAGAATTTCTTAAGGTTAAAGTCCAAGAATTGAAACTGTTAGATGAAAGGGTAGGGTAGGTGCACTGCAATTTTTTTTCTAGGTATTATCAAATAGTCCACCAAAAAAAATATGAGTTTCCTCACTCCCACTAACTGTCCCAATGCATTTTAAAATTATAGCAGGCCACTACTGAACAAACCTCAGGAAGCAAGGTTTGCCAAAGAATCACAAAGTCGAAAGTAAGAATGGGAATATTTACCAAGTGCTTAAGTGCCAGAACTGCACTTGACCCTTTAGAATATCTTACTAATACAACAATCCTATGAGGTGACTAACAATCTCCATTTTCTCAAGAGGAAACTAAGGCTCAGAGAGTTTATCCAATGTTATACAGCTTTATAAGTACCAGCATTTAAACCCAGGAGTATTTGATACCAAAGTAAGACCATACAGAGCTGCTCCAAACTTGGGTCAAAGTGAGGGCTCTTTTAAAACAGGGCGGGGAGAAGGTGGTTCCAAAATGTTCACAGGCTCAAACGTAAATTTTGTGTTACTGCAAAGAGTCATATTTTCCCCTTTCAGACTTTGCCTGCGATCCCACCCTCAGACTGTGCTTAGCAATCCAGCTCCAACAAAGCAACAATGAGCCCACAATCTGCAGAACCTACAGGGGCAGACCAAATGTCCTTGGAAAGTTGATAGGCGAGGAGGAGGAGGAGGAAGCGAGAAACAGGTGGTGGGCTAGCATGGCAGAGTCAGATATTTTGGATTCGTATCAGTTGACACAAAAACATGACGGGGGAAGTGGAACTACTGTATGTCTGAGAGAGAACCACAATTAACTGACACAATCTGTTTATACCACCTTTCCCTGCCTGAAACACTTTCTATTTCTGCTGCATAGACATGCAGGGCCCAGTAACTTTAGGATGGCACTTAATCGCATAACAGAGTCAGACAGCTGGAAGCTGACAAAACAGGTTAGACTGGTGGCAGACAAGTGCCTTGCCCCACTGCCCTGCAGCTCCCATGGCAGGGTCTGGGGGCTGCTTTTCACCTCCCTGGAGAGTAAAGTCTGCAGACACCTTCTCTTGTAGCTGCCCTAGCCTGCAGTCAGGGAGGAGTGCTTATAACTGTCCCTCAGCAGGTAGGGGAGTTCCTTTACGTTTAAACGTTAAGCATTCAGAGTGTGTCTCTTATTGTCCTTAGGTCCTTCGACCCAAGCAAGCGCTTACAGAATCTATTTGTGAACACCACTCCTAATGTAACATAGACTACTGTGGGGATAATGGGATAAAAAGAAGGAAGAAGAAAGGGAGAGGAAGGAAAATCTCTTTCCGTTTCCCCATTTTGTCTCCATCCCAGGCACAAGGCTCCAGAAGCTCTACGAGTACAGTCAACAACTGAAAGGTCACAGAAAATGGATAAAATAATGTGATTTAGGTAGGGAGAAGTGGGAGAGCAATTTGAGGAGCACCTTAAAATGTCATCACAACGCCGGGATAGGTGGCTCAGTCTGTAATCCCAGCACTTTGGGAAGCCGAAGCAAGTGGATTGCCTGAGCCCATGGGTTCGAGATCTGCCCAGGCAACTTGGTGAGCCCTCGTCTCCACAATAAATCAAAAAATTATCCAGGCATGGTAGCTAGCGCCTGTAGTTCCGGCTACTTGGAAGGTTGAGGGGGAAGGATCGCCGGAGCCCAGCGGGTCAACGCTGGGGTGGCAGTGAGTGTGCCACTGCACTCCAGCCTGGGCAACGGAGTGAGACTCCTACTCCAAAAAAAAACAAAAAAATGTCATTACAAGATCAAAAAGCATAAAAGGGTATACAGTAACCTCTCTGTCCCACACCTATTTTACAGCCATCTAGTTCCTCTTTCCCAAGGGAATTAATATTGCTAATCTAATACCTTTTAGAGGTATTTCAAGACTACACCAGCAAATATGCATATGTAAATTTATTTTAAATGTTAAAGATGGCCGGCTAGGTGCCTCAGCCTGTAATCCCGCGCTTTGGGAGGCTGAGGTGAGTGGATTGCCTGAGCCCGCGGGTTCGAGACCCGCCTGGGCAGCGAGACCTCATCTCTACAATAAATCAAAAAATCAGCCGGGCATGGTAGCGCGCGCCTGTAGTTCCAGCCACTTGGAAGGCTGAGGCGGAAGGATAGCCGGAGCCCAGCAGGTCGAGGCTGCGGTGGCCAGGAGCGGCCACTGCACTCCAGTCTGGGTGACAGAGTGAGACTCCAACTCAAAAAAAAAAAAAAAAAAAAACAAATAAATGTTAAAGATGTTCTCAGATTAAAGTGTCACTTAAATATAAAAAGGTAATAGAAAATTAGATTTAATTTTTTTCAAACTAAAGTGTTTTGAAATTCACAGTTGAACTCTTTGATTCATACAATTTACCAACATTTAAAAGTTAAATTGTTTGCCTCCAGAAATTAAGTTGGGTACCCAGCACACAGCGGATACTTAACAAATGTTTCCTTAAATCTTTTTGTCCTTGATTGTTCAAAGTCAAGAGGACAATTACTCACTTCCTCTACTGATACAGAGAAATAAATCTGATTTCTTACTATTAAAAAGGAGAAGTCCTGAAAAATCTGTACTGCGTTCATTTAAGTGTTCAAAGATTCGCTTGGTCGTAGTAATCATTTCACTATATATATCAAAACATCACATTGTACACCTTAAATATGGACAAGTTTTAAAAAGATTTTCAAACTGAATTTTTAAAGCAGAATCCCCATCCCAATAGTCTTCAGTCTATACTCTAACCACATGGCATTAAAATTCAGATTTGAAGTACCTTGAAACAGGAAACCAAATATCCCTGAAAGAAATGTTTTCTCACAATTATAAACAATCCACATCAAAATATTAATATTTGGTATAACCTAGACTATCGCATATTGACCAACTAAATTTCTCTATACATTTAAAAATAACACAAAAACCCAAATATATAGAACAAAATTACACAGGAATGCTATGAGATGATGTTGCCTTTTCTGAACAATCATTAATCAAACCAGATTTGTAACACGATTGTTCACAAAATAAAAGAATACATTGTAGCATACACAAATGACTGAAATATTGAGGTGAGTTTTTAAAGTGCATATCAACAAAGGAAAATTCCACTCTTGTTTTTAAGCCTTAAGATAAAGGTGGTTGAACTCCTAAGATCATGGAGTACTCTCCAGAAAATATATTTCTAAATCACCATTTTGCTCCATCCCTTGAGTGTGTATTTGTGAGTCTGTCAAATTTATCTCCTATTTTACATTGTCCTTTAAGGAACTGGGTCTGGTGACTAATAAATAAAAATATTTTCATAGCTATTTATATACAAATAAAGGCAACCTTCATTTGCATCATGGCTCAGAGTCAATTGCCTGAAAAGACCACATGTTCCAATTCCCTACTCACTATCTACTCAGGAAACCTCCCAGCTTACCTCCAGGCCTGGCATCAGTCATTTGCCTCCAAATAACACAAATCACAGAGTTCAAGAACAGTCAGGTATGGAAGCTAAAGTCTGTGTGGAGATCTATAATTTGCAATAACCAAACTCAGTTTTAGACCTGGTCCTGTTTCAATTCAAAATCTGTTTGGGTCACTACTTCTTCAAAACTGGAGGGTTCTTAATAGTACTTGTTCCTTACAGTTTCTCTCATGAAGGCCTTGTGGCCATGAGCCCTGACTGTCAACAACAAATCAAGAACCATGAGAGCCAAGGCCCAGGACCAAGGGTAATTTTCACATGAAAGGCTAAGGTTTTTGCTTTCCATTCTCTATCAGGGAACCCTGGAAGGAAATTGAAGAGATCCCTTCAGTATAAGTGTTATAGTACGAGGGCCAACTCAAAAAATCCAGAATTATTTTTTGGAGGACGGGCCCCTTGTAGTAGTACAGGCTGTCCCCACTAGGTAAATGTTCTAAGAACCCATCAGCATCAGTATACTAGCTAGCGTTGTTGTGAGAGACTGCTTTGGTTTCATTGATTTTTGTTTTGGAGATTCTTTTCAATGCGTTTGCCCATTTCCTGATGGGTGATTTACGAGTGCCCCTGCCCACAGTGTGCTGAGCCAACATGCAGCAGTTTTTGACCAAAAACAGCATGACTCCCATACCCCACCCTCCCTACTCACCCAATCCCGGCTGAGCAACTTTTTTTTGTTTGTTTCCCCAGATGAAAAAAAGTCCACAAAGGGAAACGTTTTGCTTTTGTAGAAGAGGTAAAACAAAAAACAGCAGAAGCACTAAAAGGCCTCAAAATTGATGAGTTCAAAAACTGTTTTGAGCAGTGGAAAAAGCATCTTGATTAGGTGTACTATATAAATGAAGATTAAACATGTAAGTTTAATCGTATAAGAATACACAATTTTTAATAAATAAATTCTGGTTTTGGGGGGTCTCCCCTTGTAAAACCTTCCCTACCGGGAACAGTCATGAAGTGGCTCATCTACTTGAGAATGCCAACATGGGCTTTAGCACCCACTGAATTAGATTCTGAAAGAGAATACTTGGCTCCAGTTTGAAGTCATTGGGGGAAGGGAGGTAGGGGGCACAGAAGAGGAAGAGGGATGACTCAGATTATGGCTAACTGACATCCATGTAATAATGAGAGGTTTGTACTGATCACTGAGCATATAACGCACTGTGTACCACTAAATCCAGAAAAGAATGGTGGCATTAGTCCACCCTTTAACAACAAAAGATGGCTGACTCCAGAACTAAAATCACTATTTTTTCTCTTCATACACTAAGAAACGTATCTCAAAGTCACTCCATGTTACTATCTTAGTAATGTAAAAGCTCCTCTTCGCTTGAGAAAGCACGTAACTGGGTATAACTTCCCTCTTGGAACACAAGAGCAGGAGGCGTGCTTATCTCCCCATCTAGGCCTGACATGGTGGTCACCACTCTGGGTCTTGGACCACTGCTCACCTTTCGCAGCACTCCATGCCCTGACTTTATTAATAAGAGACCAGGGAACATAGACCTCAGAAGTGGACATCAACCAAGGCTGGCCAGGGAGATGGCGCCCAGGAGGTCCCCCCAACCGATACCCAAGCTGAGACACTTTCAGCCTTCGGCTCCACTCCCCACTGTGGCCTTTCCCCTGGGGTGACGCGGTCGCCTGGAAAGTCACCCACTCTAGCCCCTGCACACACCCTATCGAGATGAACTGGGGCGGGAGGGGGGTGCAACAGAGACAGAACCGAGTAGACGAACCGGGCCACCTCTGAGTCTTTCATTTTCCTGGGTTCCCAGTGAAGAAACGTCAAAATGAGATGGAATTTTTCTTAACGGTAGTAGAAAGCCAGAAAATGCAGACACTTGACCTTGGGAACCAACACCGTCGCAGCGGGAAACATTAAAGAAACGAAACACGTTGGCAAGTAAAGGGGGAGCACGGCGCAGCGCCAGGAGGAGCGTAGCGGCCCGGCCGCCTGAGGGGTGTGGGGGGTGGTGGGTGCGGATAGGGGTGCTCACCATAGATCATGGCCAGCCCGGTCTCGTGCAAGAAGCGCACCCGGCCGTGCTTGAAGAGCCAGATGGTGAGGATGGTGAGCGTGAGCAGCAGGATGAAGGTGAGCAGACTCACGCTGTCTTGTCGGTGGCTCTCCTCCGCCTCCTTCTCGGTGGCGAGCTCCTCCATGGCGCTGCTGTCCTCGGCCGCCGCCCCAGAGGAGGAGGCCGCGGCCGCGGCTTGCAGCCCCCGACCCAGCAGCAGCGGCAGCAGCAGCAGCCGTGACGGCAGCGCCCGGACAGCCCGCCACGGGCTGGGGCGCGCCGCCTCACCAGGCTCCATGGCCCCAGGGCAGCCCGCGCCTCCTCCGCGCCGGGACTAGCAGCCCGCGCCGTCGGAGGGCTCCAGAGGGACCGCCGACCTGCCCGAGCGGCCACGGCCAGCGCAGCTCCGCCTCCTGCTCGCGCCGGGGCCCGGGCTGCGCCGAGAGCCGCGCGCGGGGGAGGGGCGCACGCAGTACGCAGGATCCCCAAGCACCGCCCCCCGCCCTCGCACCTGTTCGTCCCTCGACCGCGCCGCGCCGCCGGCCGACGGAGCCACCGAGGCGGGGCTGGCTGTTGCCTTCGGACCCGCGGGCCGGCCGCCGGCCCCTTGCCTCCCTGCGCTCCTCACCCTGTCCTAGCGCACCTGGCCAGGCTGGGGCCGCAGAGCCAATTCATGGGCAGTCGCCGTCGCGCTTCCTGAACGGGACGCCAGAGGTCGCCCGCGCCTGGCAGGAGCTTCAGCTTGGATTCGCTCGCTGTGTGGACTGGAGTTCTTTTTCTGACGCCACCGCAGTGTTTGACCTTAGGCCAGGGCGTAGCCGCCCTGGGCCCCCTAAAGTGGGGGCTCCGAGGGAACCGAGGAGCCACGAAGCCACGTTAGCCCCTGCACCTCTCTTTCCTATTCTCTCTAGTTACTTTCCAGCTCTCGGGACTCCTCAGAATCTGCTAGGCTTCATTCAAAATTCTGCCCTAGTCTGGCTCAATGTGAGAACCTGTAAGGAGTTGGAATCTAAGGAGCACATTGAAATATCTTCTTCATCACTTGGGGAATAGACTGACTTCTTGTTCTGGGGTATGCTACTAATTCCCTTGGAGAAGAGGACTGAACCAGATAGAACTGAACACTTGCCACTCCTGGAAGATGAGCAGGAGCTAGGCCTGGGGGGAGTGGGGGATATTACCGATGACCCTTTTATGCTTCCCTCCTGGTAGCCCGGGGAGGCTTTGTATGAGTCTTAGGACCAAGCCCACCTCTGAACAAAATTATGAAGTGGACTCTGAAGGATGAAACTTCTTGAAACAAATCCTCAGGAAGTAAAATGTTTCAATCCACCTTGTTCCTCTGGTGAAGGAAGAAATGATATTAAATTAATCACTGAACTCCCAGTGCTTAGCTCTGTGCTCATGTGTTTATTGAACCACTTTGAAATCCCTACCAACTGTCCACGTTTTCTCTCCCAGAGAAGTTTGCGTTTTTAAGAGGATTCATTGAAGAAGAAAATGCTTAACCAAAAGGTGTAATAGGGCAAGCATAGCACTAGATAGGAAAGCACATAGGAGCACTGCAACCTTCCTAGCTCTCCTGTAGGCGAACACTCTTGCGAAACCTGCTTAGAGCCTTCTTTACAGCAAGGAAATCTCTTCATCTAGATTTTAGCTAGCCTCTTTCCCTACTCCTCTAGGCAATCACTCAACCCCTGTAAACATCCATATACCTTGAAGTTCCATGCAGATTTCCAATGAAATTGTAAAAACCTGGATTGTCACAAAGAAGGTTAAATGGAAAAATTTGACCTAATTTCTGGAGACTCACCAAAATCCATTTTTGCTGAACACTGACCATGTTGGTCATATGACCTCTTGGGTTACCAGTAGTCAAAGACAGAACTCCTTTCTATAGATCACACTGAGGGCAACTCAGGAGCTACCTTAAAATATGGACTTCTTAGTACCTGTGACAGATTGTATTTTCCAAAAAATGTCCACAACCATATTTCCAATCCCAGGACCACCCCCAATCAAGAAGTGGCATCTGTGTTTCTTCCCCTTGAACCTCAGTGGACCTTTAGGACTGCCTCAAATGATAGAATGTGGCAATGGAGACTATGTGACTTATAAAACTAGATCATAAAAGGCAATCAAGCTCCTTCCGGTCTCACACACACACTCTCTCTCACTGTCTGGGTCTCACTCTCACTTTCTTCTCACTTTGGAGCCCTGAGGCTATTTAAGAAATGTAGCTTCCTTGAAGCTGCCATGCTGGAGAAACCATGTAGAGAGATCATGTCGCAATAGAGGTAGATGCCACAGGAGCCCCAACTTTTTGAGTATTCCCAGCCCAAATGCCATACATTCTCATGTGAATGAATGAGCCTTCGAATGATTTCATTCCCAGCCACTATAGCCATATAAGAGGCCCTAACCAAGAACCACCTAGCTGAGCCCACTCAACATCTGCAACTGTAATATAATCAAATAATTGATGTTATTTTAAGCTACTAAGTTTGAGAGTGATTTCTTCCACAGCAACAGAAGAGTACTTATCATATAAAGTAGTTGTCTCAAGTAGAGTATGAAAAGATTAGTCCCAATTATTCACAGACATACACTAAATAAAGCACTTCATTATCTATATATATTTATATATGAAAACTAACCTATACAGTTCAGGGGTTCTGATTTCAGTTAACACAGAATGATCACATTCAAACCATTGTCTCCCACTGAATGCAGCTATAAAACCTAAACAGAATGCATGCAGCAGCTAATTGAAGGTTCTGAAAAGTAAATTGTACCAGGTAAGTTGAGGGGAAACACCAGAATTTGAAGTAAAACTGAACTGGCAGTGAGTTTACCATTTTCCCCCCTTCCAGTCTCTACTGGACTGGACTCAAGGCAACCCAAAAAACAGAAGGGGGCATCAACAGGGATAGAGAGTTCCAGGAAGAGCAGGAAATAGATCTCCTAATGTTCAGAAAAAGTAGGAAAAATGTGCCAATTTTTTTCTTTTCTTCATTCTCTTTCATTTCGGCCAGTGAGCAATTCCACTGTGGCAGCTGAGTCAATAGTGACAATGGAGGAAACAGTACTCTCAACCACCCAAAAATGCTGAGGGAGGGAAGGACTTTCCTCTCTAGAGTAACTGTGGTCCCAAGACAGTGGGGGCAAACCCTCAGTGATAGCTTTTTCTCTCTTTGTCCTGCTGCTTGGCCTCAGACATGGGTGAAATTGCAGGAAGTGCATGGCAGAGAGGATTAAATAAAGACCCATATTTCTTACCAATAGATCAAAAGGAAGAATTCCAAAGAACTGTAATGTGCCAGAGAGATGGTGGAGAGTGAGCAGCCCAGGAAACAACCTCATAAAGTTGTTTATGAATTTCTAGGTTCACCCCCAACCCACATATGGATCTGATTCTAAACAGTATACCAAAGATTGTGATTGATAAACAAAGAATAGAGATTCTGGAAGCAAAACCTCAATTTCTCAACCAACTCATCTTTGACAAAGCCTCCACCAACAACCACTGGGGAGAGGAGAACCTATTCAGTAAATAGTGCTGGGAAAACTGGCTGACCACATGCAGAAGATTGAAACAGGACCCCTACCTATCACCATACACAAAAATCAACTCTAAATGGATCAAAGACCTAAACGTAAAACCTCAAACTATAAGAATCTTAGAAAATGCAGGAGACACCCTTACAGAAATCGGAGTAGGCAACCAATTCCTGATCAGAACCCCAGATATCCATGCCATAAGAAATAAGGTAGACAAATGGGACCTCATCAAACTGACAAGCTTCTGCAAAGCCAAAGAAACCATCAAGAGAGCGGGGAGAAAGCCCACAGACTGGGAAATAAATATTTGCCAACTGTATATCTGACAAAGGCATAACATCTAGGATCTGCAAGGAACTCAAATGTACTGAAAAGAAAAAAAACAAACAGCCCCATTACAAAGTGGGCAAAAGATATGAATAGACACTTCTCGAAAAGAAGACATACAAGCAGTCAGCCTCACTAGTCATCAAAGTAGTGCAAATTAAAGCCATGCTGAGATACCACCTAGCTTCAGTCAGAATGACCATCATCAATAACAAAAAACAACAGATGCTGGAGAGGATGCGGCAAAAAGGGAATACTTCTACACTGTTGGTAGGAGTGTAAACTAGTACAGCCTCTGTGGAAAACAGTGTGGCAATTCCTGAAAGATCTAAAAATCAACCTCCCATACAACTCCACAATCCCCCTACTGGGAACATACCCAGTGGAACTCAAATCACTTTATGAAAAAGGTACCTGCACACACAATGTTTATTGCAGCGTTATTCACAATAGCAAAAACATGGAACCAACCATGCTGCCCATCAAAAGAGGACTGGATTTTTTAAATGGTACATATACACAATGGAATATTATGTAGCCATAAAGAAGGACAAAATTATGAACTTTGCAGCAACTTGGATGGACTTAGAGTCTATAATACTGAGTGATCTATCACAGAAATAAAGAACCGAGTATCACATGTTCTCACTCATAAGCCTACCTTGAACAACTATCATAATACTATAAGAAAGGGATTGGCAGTAGTGGAAAACTGCCAGTGGGGGGGCACACCTCATCAACAAGGGTACCTGCATAATGAACATTTGTATACTTAACCCTGAATTGTACCCCACATATTTAAGATTAAAAATTTTAAAGTAGCCGGGCTCGGTGGCTCAGCCTGTAATCCCGCGCCTTTGGGAGGCTGAGGTGAGTGGATTGCCTGAGCCCGCGGGTTCGAGACCTGCCTGGGCAAGCGAGACCTAATCTCTACAATAAATCAAAAAATCAGCCGGGCATGGTATCGCATGCCTGTAATTTCGGCTACTTGGAAGGCTGAGGCGGAAGGATCACCGGAGCTCAGCAGGTCGAGGCTGCGGTGGCCGGGAGTGGCCACTGCACTCCAGTCTGGGCGACAGAGTGAGACTCCAACTCAAAAAAAAAAAAATGTTTTTTTAAGTAAAAAAAAAAGAAAAGTGACTGGATAGACACAACAATGGAACGGAAGTGGAAAAGTCAGAAAACTTGAAGATAGATCAATAGAAATTTAAAAAACAGAGAGGAAAAATGTAGATATAAATAAAAAGAGCCATAAGAACCCCTAAGATAACAAAATATCTAACATTTGTGTCTTTAGAGATACAGACGAAGAGGAGAAAAAGTATGGTGCAGAAAAAAATATGTGACAATGTAATAACTGAAAACATTCCAGACTTAGCAAAAGACAGGAGCCTACAGATTCAAGAACCTCAGCAAACCCCAAGCAAGATAAACTCAAAAGAATCAATGACCAAACATATTTTAACTGCTGTAAAGAAAGACAAAGAAAATATCTTTAAAGCAGAAAGATTAAAGTTCTTAAGGTGAAAGACTGAATTTTTTCCCCCAAGATAAAAAAAAGGCAAGAAAGTCCATTATCACCACTCCTAGTCAATGTTGTATTGGAGCTCAGAGTCAGTGCAATAAGGTATAGAAAAGAGATAAGGGCAACCCCCTGGGGTTCCCTCCCACTCTGGGAGCTTTTCTGTCCTCTCAATAAATCCTACTTTTTTTATTTTTTTAAAGTTGGAGTCTCACTCTATTGCCCAGACTGGAGTGCAGTGGCCGCTCCCAGCCACCGCAGCCTCGACCTGCTGGGCTCCAGCGATCCTTCCATCTCAGCCTTCCAAGTAGCTGGAACTACAGGCGCGCGCTACCACGCCCGGTCAATTTTGTGATTTATTGTAGAGATGAGGTCTCACCAAGTTGCCCAGGTGGGTCTCGAACCCGCGGGTTCAGGCAATCCACTCACCTCAGCCTCCCAAGGCACGGGATTACAGGCTGAGCCACCGAGCCCGGCTAATCCTACTTTTTTAAAAAAGAGAGATCATAGGCATACAGATATAACAAAAATCACAATATATAAATTTTAATGGAATACTATGGAAACAGAGGAACAAAGAAGACCAGAGGAGACACAAAGAAAAGGGAGAAAAATAAGAATATCTCAAAGGATATCAGAAAATTTCTCCTAATCACATGATTATCTATTTAGAAAATCCAAGGAATCTACAAAATCCTAGAATAAAATAAGTAAGTTTAGCAAGGTCTCAGGATGCAAGGTCAGTGAACAAAAACCAATCATATCTCTATATACAAGGAATGTGCTCTTGGAGATGAAATTTTAAAAAGAGAGAACATTCACAATAGCAGAAAAGAAAATACTGAGATATAAATTTAACAAAACATGTTCAGGATCTATATACTTAAAACTACAAAAGACCTAAATAAATGAAGAGTTACGCCATGTTCATGTACTGGAAGATTAAACTTAGCCAAAATGTCAATTCCCTCCAAATTGATGTACAGATGTAAGGCAATTTCAATTAAAAAAATCCCAGCAGAATTTTTGATGAATATAGACAAAAGAAATCTAAAATTAATAGGAAAGTCAAATTAACTAGAATAGCCAAAACAATTTTGAAAAAGAATACTAAAATTTAAGGCTTCACACTACCCAATTTAAGACTTATAAAGCTACTATATGAAATAATAAAGCATAAAATAATCAAGGCAGGATGGTATTGATGAAGGACTAGATATATAGATTGATAGAACAGAATAACCAGAAATAGATCTACAAACAAAATTGACTTTTTGACAGAAGTGCAAAAGCAATTCAATGAAGAAAGTACATTCTTTTCAATGAATGGTCTGGAATTATTGGGCATCCATAAGAAAAAAGAATGAAACTTGAGGGCTGGACCTGGTGGCTCATGCCTGTAATCCTGGCACTTTGGGAGGCTTGGGTGAGAGGATCACTTGAGCCCAGGAGTTTGAGACCAGCCTGGGCAACATAGCAAGACCTCCTGTCTACAAAAAATACAAAAATTAACCAAATGTGGTGGCACATACCTGTAGTCCTAGCTATTTGGGATCCTGGGGTGGGAGGACTGTTTGAGCCCAGGAGTTTGAGGTTACAGTGAGCTATGGTGGCATCACTGAACTTTAGACTGAGCAGCAGAGCAAGACTCTGTCTCAAAAAACAAAACAAAACAAAACAAGAAACCCTTGAGCTAAACCTTATACCCTATACAAAAATTTTAAGTAGATTATGGATCTAAGTGTAACATGTAAAACTAAAACCTTAGGAGGAAACCTTCCTGATCTGGACCTAAGCAAAGAGTGCTTAGACATTGCACCAAAAGCACAATTGAAAAAAATGGATAAATGGACTGCATCAAAATTAAAAGTTTTAGCTATGCATAAGACATGTTTAAGGTAATGAAAAGACAATCTGGCCAGGCATGGTGGCTTACTCCTATAATCCCAGCACTTTGGGAGGGCGAGGCGAGAGGATTGCCTGAGCCCATGGGTTCAAGACCAGCTTGGGCAACTTGGCGAGACCTCATCTCTACAATAAATCAAAAAATTAGCCGCCATGGTGGCACATGCCTGTAGTTCCAGCTATTTGGAAGGCTGAGGTGGAAGGATCACCGGAGCCCAGCAGGTCAAGTCTGCAGTGGCCGTAAGCATGCCATTGCACTCCAGCCTGAGCAACAGAGTGAGAGACTCTGACTCAAAAAAAAAAAAGCAAAAACAAAAAACAAAAACAAAGACAAGCTACAAACTAGGAGAAAAAATATTTGCAAAACATATCCAACAAAGGACTTGTATTCATAATATATAAGAAACTCTCCAAACTTAGCAATAAGAAAAAAAACCCAATTGAAAAATGAGCAGAAGACTTGAATTTTATTTATTTAATTATGTTTTTGAGTCAGAGTCTCACTCTGCTGCCCAGGCTGAAGTACAGTGGCACGCTCGCAGCCACCACAGCCTTGACCTGCTGGACTCAGACGATCTTTCCACCTCACCCTTCCAAGTAGCTGGAACGACAGGCACATGCCACACCACACGGCTAATTTTTTTATTTATAGTAGAGACGAGGGGCTTGAACTTTAAAAAAACTTTTGTAAAGTGAATGACACTTTACAAAAGATAATATGAGGATGACAAATAATTACACATGAAAAGATGTTTAACATCATTAGCCAATAGGGATGTAAAAATTATTACCATGATTACTACCTATTAGAATGGCTTAGAATATTAGAATTAGAATGACTGCCAAAAAAATACTGACAACGTCAACTGGAGATGAGAATAAAGAGCCCCTGGAACTCTCATACATGGCTGGTAGGAATGCAAAATGGTAAGCCACTCTGGAAAACAGTTTGACAGTTTCTTATAAAGTTAACATGCATTTGCCCATTAGAGCAAGCAATCCCACTACTGGGTACATATTCAAGAGAAGCAAAAATTTACGTTTATGCAAAAACTTGTACACAAGATTTTAAAACAGCTTTATTTATAATAGCCCCAAACTGGAAACAATCCAAATGTCCTTCTGGGAGTGAATGAGTAAGCAAACCATGGTTTATCCATGCAAAAGAATACCACTCAACAATAAGAAGGAACGAACAATTGATTTGCCTAATATTAGGCATAAATCTCAAAGGCATTATGCTGAGTGGGAGTGAGTCTCAAAAGGTTGCATACTGTATGACTCAATTTTTATGACATTCTTGAAAAGATAAAACTATAGTTATAGAGAGCAGATCGGTAGTTTCCAAGGCTTAGTGGGAAGGAGCAGGTGTAACTATAAAGAGCACAAGGGAGGTTTACAGGGTGATGGAACTGTTCTATACTCTGATTGTAGTGGTGGTTATATTAATCTGTATACGTATTAAATTCATATAACTGTATGTTAAAAAATAAATTTTATTGCTTGCTAATTTAAATAATTTCTGTCATATGTTAACAAACCCTTTGATTACCCTTGGACATGCTCTAATATCGTATTAGTTTAAGGAGATGGCTAATGCCTCAAGAAGCCCCTGACAACTATGTCCTGGAACTCTATGAAATGTGACAGGATGTGGCAGGTGAGGAAAACTGAAATCTTAAGTCCAGGCACATCCACAGGGCACTGTGAAATATATGAGTATAATGATTAGGGGCCTGTTTTTCTTGAAGTGGAAATCAAGTGTCCAAAAAGAGCTATGCAACAGGTTTTCACAAATAAGCTGTAGAGTTACTTGTTTACTCAGGATTTAACAAGAAAAAACAAACATACAAGTATTTACAACAGAGGAAACGCAATGCAAGTAATTGGTTCTACCGGTGATAGAAGAGCTGAGACTCCACCGAGGGAACATGATGTGCCTCTAGAGAGTAGGAACATGGATGGCCCTAGGCTGGAGTGACAAAGAGAGGAGGAAGTTTGATAGTTCTGACTCTCTTCTCCTTTCAAACCAAGGGTCAGGGGCACATGATAGTAGCTGGCACCACAGCAGGCTGTCGTGTTAGGTACTGCTAATGGGATACACTCGTGGGAGAGTAGAAGGCAGTCAGAAGGGAAAAGCTTTCTTCCAGGTTCTTGCTGTTCTGTCTGCTTTGTTCCAGCACCAGTAGGTTACTCCAGCTGCAGAATCCTTCAGAGCTTCCAGAGCGAGCCTCCTAAGAAGCTCAACTATCAATTCCACAGGGCTTGTGCTCTGTACCCTCAGATTCTGTAACCCTACCTCTTCCCTATTGTTCTCCCAAGTTTAGGGATTGTAGCTACTTCTTTTATTTATTATCATCTCTGGATTCTCTCACAGTTGCCTTTTTGGTCTCTCAGTTCTCCAATACCTATGTAACCGATTCCCTATATTAAACCTACTCAGTGGGACCACCTACTGGTACTGTTTGCCTGACTGGACCTTGACTGATACTCCAGTCTCTGGATATTTGAAGTATAAAGTCAGAGGGCAACCAAAGGCAAGGCTTACCTTGAGTTTTTTGTGTTTGTTTTGCTTCTGCTTGCATTTGTCCCTGCATTTGAGGATAAAATCACAATTCCTAATTATGATACAGAGGGCCTGTGGTAGACTTTGCTGGTGGTTCCTGATATTTCTGATTCCCTTCTCCTTGCAGAGAGGATTGCATTTTTTGCCTCTTTGACATTTGTGGTGACTTTATGACTTGCTTTGGCCAATGAAATGGGAGTAGAAGTGGTGAATGTCAGGTCTGGGCAAAAGTATTTAAGAGCAGCTGCGTGATTCTCTGTGCTCTCTCTCCCCTTGCAGCAGTGAGTCCTGAGCCTTAGGTCAAAATGGTAGCGTTCTAAGGCGGAAAAACCTGTGTAGGATGTAGTCTGGGAAATAATTTTTTTTTTTTTAGCTTCAGAATTGTTACTGCCAACAAATACATTTCTGATTAATGCCACGCCTGTCCCTTTATATTCACATCTAGCCACTCCCTTCCTCTCCCTCTCACTCCCTCCCTCTTTCTCTCTCCCTCCCTCTTTCTCTCTCCCTCCCTCCCCCTCCCTCCCCCTCCCTCCCCCTCCCTCCCCCTCCCTCCCTCTCCCTCCCTCCCCCTCCCTCCCTCTCCCTCCCTCTCCCTCCCTCCCTCTCCCTCCCTCTCCCTCCCTCCCTCTCCCTCCCTCCCTCTCCCTCCCTCTCCCTCCCTCCCTCTCACCCTTTGGGCTTTTGCTCCTTTTGTCTTACCAATCCTTTTGACCTGGTACCTGCTGCTAGTTGTTCAAAGCCCAGTTCCTTCAGCAGAAAGAAAAACAATACTCTTTTTTCACTGAGGTGAAGTTCACTTAACATACAATTAACTACTTTAGAGTATGCAATTTAGTGACAATTAAGTTCATTTACAATGCTGTACAAAAACCAGTTCAGA
This sequence comes from Cephalopachus bancanus, assembly GCA_027257055.1. Classification (NCBI taxonomy): domain Eukaryota; kingdom Metazoa; phylum Chordata; class Mammalia; order Primates; family Tarsiidae; genus Cephalopachus; species Cephalopachus bancanus. The sequence continues at coordinate 211,867 of JAPVLO010000687.1, forward strand.
TGCTACCTACTGGAGGAAACCTCCTTAAACTGGGTTGGGGATGTTTCCTATGTTTTCTCCTAATAGCCCATGTACTTCTACTATGACACTTCCATGTTGTATCAGATTATCTGATTGTTGGTTGATATACCCACTTTACATTAAGCTCTTTGGAATCAGAGATTGATTTTCTTCTGTAGTATTTTTTGTTGTATTTGTTTAGCTCTAGCTAAAAAATGCATTGAGCATGATGCCTGGTACATAGTAGATGTTCAAAAACTATTTGCTGAAAAAATGATCAAATGTATAAAAGTATATAAATAAAGCAGAGGATATGTTTTTGAAATATTTAGCTATACACAGTACAATTTAATTGGAAGTAATTTTGTGTATTCTATGTTTTTCCAAGATCCCTCGTGTGGCTTCTTTATCATCTACTTTATTAGAACTTACATCTTTACATTTTCTCAGTCATTATTTGCCTATTCCTAATATATTTTCTGCCCCCTTATTCCTTTTGCTTCTCTGTTCCTATGGAATGTCAACTGGCAGCATTCACTTAGTTGATCTGTGTTTGGAAATGTGTATAGTTAAAATTCAGTGCAGTCCTGAGAAATTGAAAACAGTTTAAATATCTTTTATGTATTTAATACTATAGTGCCCCCTGTAGCATGTTCCAAATTAAATAAAAGGTACTTTTAAATATAAAACAGTTGTTTTGTCAGCCACTTTATCATCCCAAACCAGAGCTTCTTATTTTTTATTCTATTTCCAAAGACCAAAAATCCCTCCCAACTCAGTTTTAAAATATAGTCTCAGTTCAGATTCTCTGGAACAAAAGCAAAGTCATTTCTAGGTACTCATAGTTTTGCTTTATGTTTCTCATTATACACATTGAGATTCCTCTAAATGTGCGTCATTTAAGCAAAGCCTTGGGAAACCTCCAGATTCCTTTTTAATTATCTCAAAGTCATCTGAAAATATTTCAGCATATGCTGGAGAGAATGCCCTTATTAGCAAAATGTTTTAAAATCAAGAAGAGCCTATTATGAACTGAAGATACTCTCTAACGATTTTAACAGTTCAGGTTTGTCCCTTCTATCTGCCTGTTCCTGTCTCACTACACTAAGCAAAATATAGGGATTGCATTTTTTAGCTCCTTTTAGCATCCTCCAGATTTGGGCTTCCATCCAAGCTCCCACTGCAGTGCACCACTCTGTGAATTGATGACAGGCAAGGTCAAACAGCCCCTGGGGAACCTTTGTAGACATGTTGACTACCATAGGCATAAACAATCCTTCTCCTACAGTAAGAAGGGCAAAAAGACCTGGGGAAGACCCAGGCTTTGTTGTCTTCATACCTATACAAACCCACATAGACTGTATGTTTAGGATTCAGTAGCCATGTTAGAAAAGTGCCACCTCAGACCTCATTCAGGGTTAGCTACAATGTACCTTGGGAGTCCTTTCTGCGGATATCCTTCTTCCCATGGCAGCTGTAAACTTTTGCCTCTGACATATATGGGAAAACTGGTCACTTTAAAGAATCTCTTCTGGTTTACTAGAAATACTTTTTCTGTAAGCAGAAAACCTGCTGCCAATGGCTGAAGCAAATAGGACTTTATCTTGTTCATAGAACAGGCACTCTCTCTGTAGGAAACTACTAGTGCAAGCTCAGTGATGCAAGGATGTAAGAACCACATCTTTACATAGCCAAGCTGTTATAAGTACTGCCGTTCCAACCATGAGGTCTAGGCTCAGAGCAGGAAGAAGAAGGGGCCCTGCAGCCTCTCTCTTTTCATCATGAAGGCAGAAGCTTTCCCAGCCCTGTGTCCCTGGGACCCAGCTGACTTCTGCTGAGATCTCGTTGCCCAGAACTTGATTTCGTGGTCACCTTTGGTTGCAACAGAGCCTGGAAAAACAAGGAGTAGGTTTGTCACAATTGGCTTAGTGCAGTTGTAAGCCATTGCCTGGCAGGGCATATTGCTGCTTCAAAGAAAATTAAAGATCCATTAGCTATGAAGAATGGAGTGGGCAGGCAAGTGCCAAAGTCTGCCTCCATAAGATTATTTAGAAGCATTACACCCAATTATAAGGCAACAGATTATTGCTGGGACCTTTGTTTAGAATGTGGCAAAGAAAATGATATTGTACCTGCCTAGAGGATTCTACTCCTACATTCAGCCATAAAAAGCAATGCTACCATGTGGACAAACCTCAAAAACATTATGTTAAATGAAAGAAGCCAGACACAAAGGCCATCTATAGTATGAATCTATTTATATGAAATATCCAGAATAAGTAAATCCATAGAGACATAACATAGATTGGGGGTTATCAGGGGCAAAAGGGCAGGGGAATGAATAGGCTGTTCTCGTTTTCAAATACTAAAAGCCAGGTTAGTTAAAAGTAAGTCCATTCCTCAAGGTTTAGGCCTTGCCTAAAATCGTAATCAACTACTTGTCCCTGTAAAACTGTTGAAAAGTTTCTCAGAGTCTTGTAATGTATGCTGAGTCCCTATATTATATTGTAATACTAAGTAACACTAATGCTTGCGTTTTTTTGGCTATGCTCATTTAATTGTCCATGTCTTACAACTAAGGGTACTGTTTAGCAATTCATGAGGATTTTTAACAATTTTGCCTGTTCATAATTAGGAATATGTAGGAACAGATCATTTTACATCTTTGTAGTCTGTTCACTCTAAAGGGTTTTGAACCAGGCCATTTTTGTAAACATCGTTGGAAAAGTCATGAAGCAAAAAAAAAGAAGAAGAAGAAGAACTCCAAAATGAGCACCAGTCAAAGGAAAGGTAAACAAATTGGCAGTTGCCACTAAAGGCAAAAGCTCCAGCCACCCAAAAAAGGCCTAATAAGGATAAACCTGCTAAGAGGATGGTATCAGCTGCTATGAATGTGGTCAATCTAGGCACCTGAAGCACAATAGTTCTTAATAGCCTAAGCCCCCAGAACTTTGTCCAATATCTGGACTAAAAAGCCACTGAAAGAGATGGTGCATCCTCTCCCGAAGGTGGGGGGAAACACCTAGCTCAGCGATAGTGGCTGTTGACTGAAGGGGGAGGGGCACGACCCAGCGCAACGCTCTGTATGCCATCCACCCAGAGAATCCTTGGGTCTATATAAATGTGGCTAGGGTCCAAATTAACTTCTTAATTAATACTGAGGTTAAGTTTTTAGCCCTTGTGCTCATACTGAACTTCTTCCTCCTAAAACCTGCTCTCCAGTGGAATTAAAGATGTTCCAAAAACTGAATGTTTCACCTAACTGTTACTAAAAGGTGAATTCAAATTATGACTGTAAAAGGTTATCTATAAATAAATAAAAAGAAAAGCAAAAAACAAAGAAAAAATGTAAAAAGGTTGTTGGTATACAAATAAAGTTTTAGCAGGAAAACAAAAAAGAAAGAGAAAGGAATATAAATATATATATATATTTATCTAAGAGGAAATCTTATATGGTACATTTCTGTCCCATAATAAAGTAGATAGTTATAAAAAATTTTTTAAAAAGGGGTAGAAAACAAAAATAAAATGGTATAAGCACACCAAAAATAGTATAAAGAAAGTTTAAAATATATATATATACATACAAAGAAAATTCTATAAACAATCTAGGCATAATAAAGTCTTTTCTGAATACAAGTCTCCAAACATTTTCAGATTTCTCTTCAAATTTCATATAAAATTTATTTAAGTGCCTAATTCAAATTATAGTCTAAAACAATCTGTCAGGCTACCATTATAGTCCAGAAATACAAAAGCTGGTACTTGTAATAAAGCTACAGAAATTAAAGTTTATCATTTAAGTTATACTAATAACTTCAGACCTTGTAGCTTTTGTATAAAAAGGTAATCAGCTACTGCCTGCAATTGTCAAAATGTAGGCCTGACTTTATTTCTTTTATTGAGCTAAAAATCCAGTAATTTCATGCTCACATAATGGTCCCAGTGCCTGCAAATAATGCCACTGCTAAACGCCTTAAGTCAGACAGGGAGAGATTTTCGATCTCTGGCTAGGCAGGACTGCGCCCATTATCAGCTCTGAAGAAATTACAGAAGATGGACCTTCACCCCTCAGCACCCCAATGATTATGGGATCGAAAAATCTCTAAAGAATAAATAATTGAGGCAGGGTAGCTAGCACAGGTTAGACATAAATAAATTTCCTATAGGTAGGTTTTGAAAGGCGTTCAAACGTTTCTACTGCAGGCCGAGTGGCAACCTGTCCCACCCCTTGGCAAATCCAGGGAAAATTCCATCAAATGTAAGACTAGGACAGTATAATTTCAATTTGCGGGTTAGCATAATAATCACTAGAAATCCTTTGGAGACATAAGTAAACTAAACATAGGTATTTGGTATTTCATCACTCAGAATCCAAGTCCCTGAAATGGAATTTGTTAAACCTTTAAAATTGTTTAATGGTAGGCCTCTTGTTAAGGGCATACAGGGAAACTTAAAGGAATTAGAAAGTCTTATCCTGGCCGGGCTCGGTGACTCAGCCTGTAATCCCATGCCTTTGGGAGGCTGAGGTGAGTGGATTGCCTGAGCCCACGCGTTCAAGACCCGCCTGGGCAGCGAGACCTCATCTCTACAATAAATCAAAAAATCAGCCAGGCATGGTAGCGCATACCTGTAATTCCGGCTACTCGGAAGGCTGAGGCGGAAGGATCGCTGGAGCCCACCAGGTCGAGGCTGCAGCGGCCGGGAGCGGCCACTGCACTCCAGTCTGGGCGACAGAGTGAGACTCCAACTCAAAAAAAAAAAAAAGGAATCCTAAAACAGCAAATGCAGGCCTTAGGTTCAGTCCTAAAAGCCATCCATTGTCAAGTCAGAGAACGATTGCCAATTGGTTTAACTACCGATGCTCATTCTTTTAAGCCAGGTGACATGGTATGGGTAAAAGAGTAAAATGTATAATCTTTAAAGCCCCTCCAGAGGGGGCCATTTACTGTTCTTTTACATAACAGAACTAAGCTGGCCTTCCAGGACTGGGAGTGCACCGCAGATTCAGTTTAAGGGAGAACACCCCTTAAGCTGACCATTCGGAAAGTCATGAAACCCAACGAAGGATGTGGGACTAATTTATCCAGCCCTGCTCCAGAAGTGTGAGGATACTTCAGGCCCTGCTTCAATCACACTCTGGAAGCTGATTGATCCACGCACGACGGAAGATTAAGGATTCGGCTTAAGGACTCAGTGGACATTACTGATAAGCCTTTGTTTTGCTTTGTTAACCTTTATACTTGCTAAACCATTTGTAACTTTATTTGTTGTAATATTAACAGTTGTCCCCATTGATCATGTTAGAAAAGGATTTCACTAGCATTTCCGTCCTTTCTTACGATAGGAAGTTTACTTGTGCTTTTATGCATTTCTACCTAATCTGGGTATCTACCGCTTCCCCCCCATACCCAGCATGTAAATGTATAGAAACTATCTGGCCACACTTAAAGGTTTTCCATCGTTATTCACCCCAGCCAGAAGTTTGTTATACTGATAAACATATCTGCACCCATAATGGCCAGCTATACTTTGCTAGATTATCAAAACAAAACTACCAGTACACTAAAGCTGGTGTCATAGCTTGTAACACCCCCGGAAGCACAAATTGGGTTTGTTGGGATTTTGCTCCCTCACCCAAAGCTAAAAAGCTAATTAAAGAAACTGTGCAATTAGTAGTTCCTCCGACTGCCCAACAGTCAAAACTAACCCCCTTCCCTCAATCGTGGAAAGTAGGGCAAAATCTGTTTATAAATTTGGCTAAAAATATAGCTCGGACACTAGGTGTCACCAATTGTTGGGTATGTAGAGGGGTACTAATAACTAAAAAGTGGCCTTGTAAGGGAACCGGTCACTGCAATAACCCTCTCAATGTTGCTAGGACTAGGCCTTGCCGGGGCAGGGACAGGTATCACCTCCCTAGCCACTCAATCCAATCATTACAGTAGCCTTCGGGTTACAACAGAGTCTAACATAAAAAGAATAGAAGCTTCTATTTCACACTTACAGGAATCCCTAACCTCTCTGTCTGAAGTAGTTGTAGTTCTGCAAAACTGTAGAGGCTTAAACCTACTGTTCCTCCAGCAAGGTGGCCTCTGCGCCACCCTGGGAGAAGAATGTTGTTTCTACACCGACCATTCAGAAATAGTAAAGGAATCCATAACTAAAATGCGAGAAGATTTGGCTAAGCATAAATTAGAGCGGGAGCAGAAACAGGGATGATTTGAAAGTTGGTTTAACTACTCATCTTGGTTAACCACACTATTGTCTGCTTTAATAGGCCCCGTGATCATACTCTTGCTGTTGCTAACCTTCGGTTCATGTATTATAAACAAGCTAATAACTTTTGTAAAAACCAAAATAAACACTGTGCAACTTATGGTCCTCAAACAACAATATCAACAGGTACCCCTGGACAACTCAGCATGTTAAAGGAATCCAAGATTAGATTCACTCTACCCTCATGAGAAGGGGGGGAATGAGAGGACCGTAATAAAGTATACCATAGACTTAGGGTTAAAAGCATGCTATAACCCAATAAATATGTAATCAGCTTGTGGACAATAGCACAGCCATTTTTGGTTTTCTGCTTTAAAACATAACCTGTAGCTGTTTAAAGTTTCAGTTATGGAAAAAACTGCAAAGCTCTGGTTACAAGCTTCAACCCCTTCCCTTATCTCACTTTCCCCTTAGCAACATCCAATCAGGTGCCAGGGGGTAATCACCTAAGTTTCCAGATGTCTCTGCAACTTCCCTAGCTAGTGGACCAAGGTCAGCCCGAGTCAGGCTAGCCAATCCTCCACGATTAAGCTGACCACCAGAGGTTACTACCCAATTAAATGGTAACACAACTGGAAAGCCCCCCCAAACTCCTCCTCCCTTTGTGTAAAAGCATAAAAGGCATCTGCTTAAGGAAATCGGAGCCTCTGAATGTACTCCGCTGTGTCGGTTGTCGACAGAGGCCCAGGCTCGAGCTTGTAAATAAAGACCCTCTTGAACTTTCATCGGAATTGGCTCTTGGTGGTCTCTCGGATTGAACTTTCGGCCACTACAATAGCTTTAAAATAATCGTACTGGTTCCAGCCAGGTGCAGTGGCTCACACCTATAATCCCAGCACTTAGGGAGACTGGAGTAAGAGGATTCCTTGAGCTCAGGAGTTCAAGATCAGACTGTGTGACATAGTGAGACCTCATCTCTACAAAAAAAAATTAAAAATTAGCCAGGCATGATGTCACGTCCCTGTAGTCCCAGCTACTTGGGAGGCTAAGGAGGAAGGATCATCTGAAACCAGGAGATCAAGGCTGTAGTGAGCTGTGATCATGCCACTGCACTTCAGCCTGGGTGACAGAGTGAGATTCCCAACTCAAATAAGTAAGTAAATAAATAACTGTACTAGTTCCTTTAAAAAGTCTGCCACCTCTCTGTCTGCTAAGAGAGAGGAGCTAAATAAATTTCTATCAAGTTCCCTCCCAGCCCTACGCATTAATAGTCATAACCTTAAAGTGATTTTTGACATTAGTTCCTGTTTCTTTGCATGAATTGCCTATCTGAACCAAGCAGCGGAAGTCAAAGCTCCAAGAATTTGACTACACTATCACACCAAATGTTTGAATGAGTTAAGCAGTGTTCTTGAAATATGCTACATACTATCAGCAGAATAAGCTGGTTTTCATAATTTTCCCATAGATCCAACTCCTCCCATGGAGAAATGAAAATGTTTATTCCTTTTGAAAAACAAAACTTCTTGGCAGTTCTGAAGAACTGCCTCTGCCAAAACACAATGGAACTTTAGCTATCAAAACAATCATTGTATTAGTTTGAACTTTTAGGGTTGCAAGTGGCAGGAAATTCAGCTCAAATTGGTTTAGCATAATATGATACCAATAATAATAATGCTTCCAAAACTGCTAGACACAGAGATGCAACACCCAGATCTCTCTTAAAGGAAGGACTGAAGTCACCAGATAACCTTCAATTGTCAGCTTCTTCTGGGGCTGCCTCAGGAGCAGAGAGCCATCTCCCTTGAGGTCACACCCTTCCAGTGCAACCCACATCCAATGGCTGAGTGAGGCAGAGATACCAACGCCCACCTTGAGACAATTCTAACAGAAAATGCTTCTTCCAGATCTCCCTGCTACACTGACTAAGGCTTCACAGACTTGCTTCATTGTCACTCTGCCCAATCCTGTGTCCTCCCCTTTTCACACGTGTTGATTCCCTCCTTATAAACACTTTGCACCCCAAATTCCATCTCACTGCTGACTTCTGGAGAATCCAACCTACCACAGTAACTTAATGGTAGACCTGGCTTCAGGCATGGCTGCACATGTCAATACAGAGGCTCAAAGATAATTAATCAAGCCCTGTTTTCCATCTTTTGGTACAGCTCTGCTCTCATCAGTCTGTTGACCCATTCGTAAGAGGCCGCCTCGTGGCTGGAAAGTGACTGCCAGAAGCTCCTGGGATGATACTCTTTCATTTCACACCTAGCAAAAAGGAGCAAGCATCTTTATCCTAGCATCCCCAGAAGTCATAAAGTTCACACTAACTGGGCTAGCTTGGGTCAAGTGCCCAGCTCTGACTCAATCACTGTGACTGGGAGAAGGTGATGCTGATTGGTTCAGGTCTGGGTCACATGCTTTGCACTGAGAGTGTTAAGGTGGAAGAGGAATAATTTACCAAATGAAAGCCAGGAGATGTGGTCAGTGGTTGGGTGAAAATCCTTTTACTCAGAAATATCTTTCACAATCACTCTTCAAATCACTTTTAAACTTATTCAGAATAAAATTTGCTGAAATCTAAACTTTGGTAAAGTATATAGGCAAAATGGATTCTAGAATGAGACTGGACTATCTCACTAAATGCTAGTCACCCAAATCATTTCTGGAGTACCTGGTATATGTAGAGCATAATACAAGATATTGTTGGAAAATAGATAGTCCCTATCCTCAAGATATTTGAAATATAGTAGAATATATACTCATTTATTGACAAGAGGAACTTGCTGAATAATACCAACAAGTTTAAAGTGGGAGTAGACTTTCTGGAAATCTCACACACATGAGATGGAGGAGGAAAAAAGGAACCTGATTGGCTGGAAGAGCCATCTCAAAGCCTACATATCCTCCCCTGGTGATCTGAGCTGCAGGCTTTCCTGCAGAGCCCAGCCAGTATGACCTTTACCTAAAATTCAAATGAACATAGTAAACTTGTTCCCCAGCTCACAATTTAGAAGCCACAGATTATGGAAGGAAGGAGGTAGTGGACAGCGTGACCCTAAAGGCAGTGAGAAGAGAAGACTAAAAGAGAGAGAGGAGACAGAACAACTTGGGGAAGATGTAAGAGATCACAAAGAAATTGAATAAATAGACTATACTTAAAAATCAGGCTCAAGGAAGTTAAAAATAAGACTGGAAGAAAGTATAAAAAAATGTTTCTAGGCCTAAAAGAGTAATTTTTCTTAACCTTTTTAATGTTCTTCCAAATTTTCTGTAATAAAGAGACAAGGGGAAAAGCAAATGTCACTTTAAAATCACAGATGTTAGAACTAGTATAAAAGTACACATCTTGGTAGCCATGGAACAACAAAAGAAAGGTTAAATTAGATTTAATATACATTTTGAAAGGGCAGATAGTTTTGCAATCTATTTCAAGAGTTTTTCCAATAAAAGAGTTACATTTTAAAGGAAAACATTTGGCATTAAAAAGAGTAAATTACGTACCCCCTCCCTCCCCTAGTCTTTACTTGTACCCCACATCTCTATAATAAAACAGAATTTAACTTAAAAAGAAGTAAATTGAGTTCTGTGGAAAATTCCCTTGTGTAGAAAAGCTCCTACCCCAGGAAGATCATTTACTTGGGTAAATGAGATATTACCAGAGCACATGGGAGGACCATGGTGAAGGAACAACCCTCATTAGACGTCTTTCATCCTTTGCCTTGAGCGTGGGCATCAGCATGGGGTGGGGGGAGGGTGGTGGGAGCCACAGCGTACAGAGGACTCTAGGAAGGGTTAGAGCACCATGGAGTGGTGCTGCGCAGGGTTGGAAATGTCTGCATGCAACAGTTGCAGCCAAACCCAAGACAAGCAGACTTTCATTTCTTTATTTTTTATTATTTATTTTTATTTGTATAGATTTAAAAGATACAAGTGCAGTTTTGTTGCATGGATAGACTAGTGTACATTGTACCCATTGTGCAATTTCTCATCCCTTATCTCTTCCCATCCTCCCACTCTTCCAAGTCTCCAATGTCTCTAATTCCTCTGAGCTGTCTCCCCACACACCCAACACACATACACTCTCACACTCTCAAACTCATGAAGGGCACAGGTCTGGAGGAGAAAGGTAAGTCCAGGCCTGGTCCACAAGAGTCAACTAAGCATCTGAATAGTCTTATCGGTAATCTAAAAATGGTGGTTTTTCTTATCAACAGGGTGCCTGAATGAAACGTAATTGTATACCTACCCCTTAACTGTACTCCACAAAACTATAATAAAAAATATTGATTAAAACAAATAAATAAATAAAAATGGTGGTTTAGATAATGCGCATAAAGCTTGCTGATTGCATTAAAAAATGTTTACACTGGAGAACAGAAGGGACTAGGAGCACATGCAAAGGAAAGTACATTTATGGAAAAACCTGATGAGGCAGAATAAAGCCGTTATGCCATAATCTATCTTTTTATATTAAAAGCGGAAATAGGCCTGGTGTGGTGGCTCAAACCTGTAATACCAGCACTTGGGGGGGCCAAGGCGAGAGGATTGCCTGAGCTCAGGGGTTCGAGACCAACCTGGGCAACTTGGGAAGACCTCATCTCTATAATAAATCAAAAACAGAAACAAACAAACAAAAAACCAGGCGTGGTGGCTCACGCCTATAATTCTAGCACTTTGGGAGATGGAAGCAAGAGGATTGCCTGAGCTCACAGGTTCAAGACCGGCCTAGACAACATGGTCAGACTTTGTTGCTAAAAAAAAAAAAAAAAAGCCAGGCATGGTAACTCACACCTGTAGTTCCAGCTACTTAGTAAGACTGAGGTGAAAGAATCGCCTGAGCCCAGCAGGTCGACGCTGGGGTGACCGTGAGCATGCCACTGCACTCCAGCCTGGGTGAGGGAGTGAGACTCTCACTCAAAAAAAAAAAAAAAAAAGCGGAAATATACTGCTAGCAGAAATGTTGTGTAAAAAGCCTATATTTGCTGGATTTGGCTTTGGTCAGGCCCCTTGATTTAAATGGTACGCAATTTCTTTCTTTCTCTCTTTTTGTTGGAGTCTCACTCTATCACCCAGGGTGAAGTGCAGTGGCACAATAGCGGTTCGCTGCTACCTCAACTTCCTGGGCTCAGGCAACCTTTCTGCCTCAGCCTCCTGAGTAGCTGGGACTCTAGGCGCATGCCACCACGCCTGGCTAATATTTTCATTTTTTGTAGAAATGAATTCTCACTATGTTACCCAGGCTGGTCTCAAACTCCTGGGCTCAGACAATCCTCTTGCCTTGGCCTTCCTAAGTGCTGAGATTATTGGCATGAGCCACCACACCTGGCTACAATTTCTTCTTTTGAAGGAGATGACTATAAATCATTCAGTCATAACAAATAGCATTATTAAGCATTGATTATGTGCTAAGCACTATACTTTATATGTATCATCTCATTTCAAAACGTTTCAGTTCAGTTAGGAGGAATAAGTTCAAGAGGTCCATTGTACAACATGGTGACTATTATTAATGACAAAATACTGTATTTTTTAAAAAATGCTAAGAGAGTAGATGCTAAGTGTTTTTACCACAAAAACGATAACTATGTAGGGTAATAAGTATCTTGATTAGCTAGCTTTAGTCATCCCACTATATGCATATATTTCGAAACATCATGGTGTACATGACACATGCCTGTAATTCTAGCACTTTGGGAGGTGAAGGCCAGAGGATTGCCTGAGCCCAGGGATTCAAGACCAGCCTGGGCAACTTGGTAAGACCTCATCTCTACAATAAATCAAAAACTTAACCAGGCGTGGTGGCCCGTGCTTGTAGTTCCAGCTACCTGGAAGGCTGGAGCAAAAGGATCACCAAACTCATTAGGTCGAGGCTATCCGTGGTCATGCCACTGCACTCTAGCCCAGGCAACAGAGACTTTGACTCAAAAAATAAAAATAAATAAAATAAAATAATAAAACAAAAACCAAGGCTGGGTGTGGTGGCTCAAGTCTATAATCCCAGTACTTTGGGAAGCCAAGACGAGAGTATTGCCTGAGTCCAGGGGTTCAAAACCAGCCTGGACAACTTGATAAGACCTTGTCTCTACAATAAATTAAAAAATTAGCCGGATGTGGTGGTGTGTGCCTGTAGTTCCAGCTACTTGGAAGGCTGAGGTGGAAGGATCTCCTGAGCTCAGCAGGTCAAGGCTGTGGTGACTGTGAGCAAGCCACTGAACTCCAGCCTAGGCGACAGAGTGAGACTCCAACTCAACAAATCTGAAACAAAACAAAACAAAAATCAATTAAAAATAGAAATGTGATATAAAAAGTTTATTCATTTCAGTTGAAATTTTTTTTAAATATTGATTCTCGGTAGAGTGGGGAGAGTGGGCATTCTTGCCTATTCCAGATCTTAGAGGAAAGCATTCGAACTTTCACCATTAAATATGATGTTAGTTATAGAGTTTTTTGTTTGTTTGTCTGTCTGTTTTTGCATGCCCTTTATCAGGTTGTGGAAGTTCCCTTATATCCCTAGTTTACTGAGAGTTTTTCTTTCTTATGAATGGACGGTGAAGTTTGTCAAATGATTTTTCTGCATCAATTGATATAACCATGTGGTGGCATTCAATGACTGATTTTGAATATTGAATCAGTCTTGCATTCCCCGGACAAATCCTACATAATCGTGGTGTATTATTCATCACGTTGTCCACAAATAGGAATAGTACTGGAAATCCTAGACAATGCAAAAGGCAAGAAAAAGGATACAGATTGGAAAGAAAGAAGTACAATTTCCCCTATATGTAGACAACATGATAGTCGTTAGTCATCTACACAGAAAATCCCAAATAATCCACAAGATGACTTGAAGCTAACAAATGAGTTTAACAAGGTCACTGACTATAAGACAAACACACAGAGATAACTCTATTTATTTATTTAGTAATAAGTAATTACAAATAGAAGTTAAAACAATACCATTTACAATATCTCCAAAAATGAAATACTTAGGTATAAATCTAACAGGCCAGGCACGATGGCTCACGCCTGTAATCCCAGCACTTTGGGAGGCAGAGGTGAGAGGATTGCCTGAGCCCGTGGGTTCAAGACCAGCCTGGGCAACTTGGTGAGCCCTTGTCTCTACAATCAATCAAAAAGTTAGCCTGGCATGGTAGCACGCACCTACAGTTCCAGCTATTTGAAAGGCTGAGGCAGAAGCATCACCTGAGCCCAGCAGTTCGAGGCTGCAGTGGCCATGAGCGTGCCACTGCACTCCAACCTGGGCAACAGAGTAAGACTCCAACTCAAAAAAAAAAAAAAAAAACTAACTAACAAGACACTTGGACGTGTAAACTGAATGACTATTGAAAAGCAGGAGTGGAGAGGATAGCAATAGAGATGGACTGTGGGCAGAGGGTAGCCTCTGCCAAACCATCTTCTCCACTCTAGGGAAGCACCCATCACCTCTGACACCTATCTCCGCTTGAACTTACTTATTATTCATTTCTGTGCAGACACTCAGAATGTGTTCAATCTTGACTGCTAAGTTATTTCTTTCCACAATATTGCTGCATAACAAATTCCCCCCAAACTCAGTGGCTTATAACAATAAATGTATATTTAGCTCTCAAATATGTGTCTCAAAAATTTAAACTGAGCACAGATGGGGAGACTTCTCTGCTCTTCACTGGACTCGCTCTGTTATCTGGGACTTGGCTAGCTATCAGCTTATCTCAGAGATCCTTGGCTGCTACTAGAGTGACTTGTTTGTTCCACATTTATTTCATCCTCCAGCCCGCTTGCCTGGGCATGTCCTCATGGGGAGTGCAGAGGAGCAAGAACAGAAGTGGATTCCTGCAAGTGTTTTTTCAAATCTCTGCATGCATCACACTTGCTAACATCCCATTGGTCAAAGAAGGTCACATGGCTAAACTCAGACTCAAGAGACAGAAATATACTCGTCTCTTCAGTGAGAGGAGTCTTACATGTCAAAGGTTATGGATACAGGAAGGAGTGAATAACTGGGACCATCGGTGCAATCAATCTACTAAAACCATGGTGTCAGACTCTCATCTTTGGCACCCTCCCAGGCCCCAATTCATTTGTAACCTCAGTCTTCATTCTTGCACATCACTTTGATATTATCATTGCTTTGCTCAACACAACCCTTCAGGATTAGTTCTAGAGCTGGTCTAAGACACCCAGAGATGTCCGGGCCACCGATTTTCGTTCCAATATCACAGCTCTAAGCTCTGAAAAGCACTTGGCCCAGGCTAGTTTTGTCTAGCTGCAGGCAAGAAATCAGGGCTGTGCTCATGCCTGCATGTTCTGGTCTGAACTGTTCTCTGTGACCAAATTGTTAAGCTTCCAGAAGCTTGGATGTGACCTTACTTCACTCAGACTTATTTACAGCTATGCTTCTACCGGTGAGGTCCTTTTGGGGATCTGGAGTCAAACATCGTCACTGTCTGTCTCTGTCATTGAAAAACATTACAAGCCGGGCTCGGTGGCTCAGTCTGTAATCCCGCGCCTTTGAGAGGCTGTGAGTGGATTGCCTGAGCCCGCGGGTTCGAGACCCGCCTGGGCAGCGAGACCTCATCTCTACAATAAATCAAAAAATCAGCTGGGCGTGGTAGCGCGCGCCTGTAATTCCGGCTACTCGTAAGGCTGAGGCGGAAGGATCGCCGGAGCCCAGCGGGTCGAGGCTGCGGTGGCCGGGAGCCGCCCCTGCACTCCAGTCTGGGCGACAGAGTGAGACTCCAACTCAAAAAAAAAAAAAAAAAGAAAAACATTACAGATTTCTAGCTGTGTATCTGACCATGCTAACTTCTTTTTATGTGCTTTGGCTCACTTACCATCTGTGTGTTCTCTTTTCCATCTGAACCAAATTATTGACTTTGCTCAATCTTATGGCTATGTAATTCCTAAAGTGTCTAAAACACTATGACAGCCTTCCTTCCACGTTCACTTACCCTAAACTATTGACCTCCTCTTCAGTAAGTGCATAATACTGGTGAGCACTGTGTTCCAAGCTGAGCACTCAAAATATTAGGTTGATGCATGAGTTCATAGCATTTGTTTTTGGCATGACAACACTGTGGTGTTGGAAGTTTGTTTATCATTTGTCATTTGTTATTTGGAGTGGCAATGTGATGTTTGTGACTATGCCTTGCATTTTGCAGATTTGAAGAAAGTTAGTGCTATTTGTGGGCTAAAGAAGATGGAGTGTCAAGTGGAAAAAAAACAAACACTTCCGACATATTCTTCTGTTTGAGTTTAACAGGAGTTTAACAATTGAGGCAGTGGAGGTGGCTCAAAACATTTGTGCTGTGTACGGGGATAATACCATCAGGGAACGTACGGCAAGAAAACGCTTTTGTGGCTCAGCCTGTAATCCCGCGCTTTGGGAGGCTGAGGTGAGTGGATTGCCTGAGCCCGCGGGTTCGCGACCCGCCCGGGAAACTTGGCAAGACCTCATCTCTAAAATAAATCAAAAAAATCAGCCGAGCATGGCAGCGCACGCCTGTAGTTCAAGCTACTTGGAAGGCTGAGGCGGAAGGATCGCCAGAGCCCAGCAGGTCGAGGCTGTGGTGGCCGGGAGCGGCCACTGCACTCCAGTCTGGGCGACAGAGTGAGACTCCAACTCAAAAAAAAAAAAAAAAGAAAGAAAGAAAAAGAAAACGGTTCTGTTGTTTAAAAGAGGCTCACTTTGACCTGAGTTATTCTCTACATTTAGGAAGACAATTGGGCTTTGCTGAAGACCATTTCAATGCTTTAATTCACAATGATCCACATCTGTCAACACAAGAATTGGCAAATGTAATGTCCTGTGACCAGTCAACCACTGTGCGACATTTGCATTCCATGGGCAAGCAAAAAACACTACAAACTTGTGCATCAACCCAATCTATACCAAAGCCATGTTAGGGGTTGGATAGTGAGACAGCACTCTAAGAACAGGCCATGAAATAAAAGCTGAGTGGAGATTAAAGCTGTGTCAAACCTTGAACAAACATAGAGAGACATCATGACTAAGCAGAAAATGTATGAGAGCCCAAGACTTTGGGCCTAGTTAAGGGCAAAGCTGATAGGAGATAACATGGAGGTAAAACTCAGGAGTCCAGATAATGTCGCACATTGGGTTCTCTAAGAAACAGGCACTGAGATGAAGTTTAGCATGCATGATATTTATTAAAGAGAGTCCTTGGCTGGAAGCAGTGGCTCATACCTGTAATCCTAGCACTTTGGGAGATCGAGGCAAGAGAATTGCTTGAGCCTAGGAGTTCGAGACCAGCCTGGGCAACATAGTAAGATCTCATGTCTCCAAAAAAGTCAAAAATGTAGCCAGGTGTGGTGGCACATGCCTGTAGTCCTAACTCCTTGGGAGGCTGAAGCAGAAGGATCGCCTGAGCCTGGGAGATTCAGGATGCAATGAGCTATGATCGTGCCACTGCACTACAGCCTGGGTGACAGAGTGAGACCCCGACTCAAAACAACAACGAAGTGGTCTTGTAAACAATACTTGGGACAGAAAAGGAAGGAAGAAAAATGGAGCAGAGAGAGAAATCAAGCTGCAAAATAGACTCAACAACTTTGACTAGCCCTCTGGGAGCTTTTCTGTCCTCTCAATAAACCCCGCTTTCTTTAAAAAAGAAAAATAAAAAAGAAATGATGGAAATAAAATGATCACTCAGAGTTATCTAGGGCTAGGCCAAAATGTCCAGGCTTATACTTCCACATCCGTCAGTCATGGGATGTGAGCCACCAGGAGGAACATGACCTTGAGCAAGGCGGTTCTGCAACTGAGGTATTCTCTGAAAAGGCTGAGAGCTGAAGACTTCCTACTACAGCACTCCTAGCAACTGGGACAAGTTCCTCCTTGGTGGGAGCCTGAGAGGTACACCACAGTATCCACCACAGACAGTGATTCAGAGACTCCCATGTTCCTTTAAGAGGCCTACATTTTGCTCCTGTAGGTTTGCCTTAATCAATTCTAACCACAGGGCCCTGAGCCCAGTCTCTGACAGCAATTCTACTGTTCCTTTCATTTATTTCTGAGATTAGAGTTTTTTCCTCATTTTTTCACCCTGATATATTATTTGATAATCATGATATAATTCTGCACAGATAAATACATAAAGCCTAACATGTTGTGGCAATTTTATAACATGCCCACAAATTCTTTGATTCTTCTTCTTCTGAGAAGTATGACCTATGCACCATTTCTTTGAACAGAGACAAGATTGTGATTGGCTTCTGGCCAAAAGAATGAGGCAGAAGTGATGCTGCATGACTTTCAAAGCTAGGTCAGAAGAGGCAAAGCAGCTTCTGCCTTGTGGCCTGGAACTCTAAATTTTGAAGCCCTGACTCCTACCATGTAAAAATTCATGAGGCCACCATGCTGTGAGGCACTCCAGGTCACACAGAAAGGTCATATAGAGGAGTTCTGGTCAACACCCCCAACTGAGGTCCAGCCAATAACCAGACATATAAAAGGAGACACCTCCATAGGATTCCAACCCCCGGCCATCGAGCCATTCCAACCATCCCAGCTGAGGCTCCAGACATCTGGCAGCAGAGACAAATGACTCCCATTGTGGTCTGTCTGAATTCCTGACCCACAAAATTAGTTTACATAATAAAATGGTTATTGCAAACCACTACGTTTTGGGATAATTTATTACCAAGCAATGGTAACCAGAACACCATAGGATCCAAAGCTTGCTATGATAAATGACAAATGTTCAGGACCACCTGTGCATGCTCACAGAATAAGCTCTTGTGTATCTTTTGGCTCTGCAGGAACCTGGAAATGACTCAAAGAAATCTGGAGAATTAAAAAGAAAAATTTCCGTCAACTGTCAGAGCAGATGGTTAAAATAAATTAATTGATCCATTAAATAAAAAAAATTTCTGGATTAGAAGTATAATTTTTAGGAGTCTATCCTGTGCTGTGCTTCAAGAGGTAAGTTTCAAACAGAGCCAGGTCATTCTAAAAAATCTAAGAGTGTAGATGCCTCAGAGAAGATGGAAAATCAGTCATTAACCATACAAGCTTCGTTCCTGATCTTAAGTAGTGTATGCATGTTTTGCAATTTAATCTGGTTGGCACTAGGATTTAGTTTATTTTTGCATTGACTACACATAAGATACAGTTTAGCCCAGTTGTGTTAGTTAGATAGTTTTAAAGCTAAGAAGTTTCTCTCTGTATAAAATTATCTCCTTTAGATCATGTTTCTGGATACCTTCATATAGGCAGTGCACATAGCATTTGAGAAATCCAAATGAAAGAAGTCCTTTTATTTTCATAGCAGCCAAGTTAATTTATATTGTTAACAAACAGAAGAAGTGAGGAATTCCACTTAAGGTTTTCAGTAGAATGTAGACTCAACAAATGGAAGGAACTGAAAATCATCATCTCTAACAGGTAAGAATGTACCCAATGTAGCAAGCAATGCCTCTGGAAATTTCATAACACAATTTTCCAGGTGTTCAATATGACTAGAATTCTATGGACTGGACTAATGAAAACATCTACCTTATTACCCATAATGTCACCACAGCTATTGTAAACAGATTGAGGGAAATTGCTGGAGATCATCTGCTGGGAACACCCCTTAAGGTTTCCATCTAACATCTGAAAAACTCTAGCCATCTGTTTTCTTCTAAACTCTTGAAGTCAGCAAGTTTTACTTAATATACAACCTATGTATTGCAAACAACTTATCTTCCTACTTTGTAACACTGGAGATAGTCCCAAGAGCACTATGGCAAGACAAACTGAAAAGAAAGAAACCTCAAGAGCTATTTCCTGTCACTTTAGTCAGTAGGCAGCATTTGTTCCTGAGTTTCCAGGGCTGAGAAAATGAAAAGGAGAAAACGTGTATTGAAGG
Source organism: Cephalopachus bancanus (assembly GCA_027257055.1). Lineage (NCBI taxonomy): Eukaryota > Metazoa > Chordata > Mammalia > Primates > Tarsiidae > Cephalopachus > Cephalopachus bancanus. Next base: position 230,961 of record JAPVLO010000687.1, read on the forward strand.
GATAGGGGTAGCAGGCACTATTTTTATCTAATAGAAGACTAAAGCCAAGAGAGATAAGTGACCTGCCCGAGATCACGTGTTCAGGAAGGGACGGGCCAAACTTCAAAAACAGGCACCTTTAACTATGAAGGAGTACTGCCTCTCTGAACAGAGCTTTTGAAAAACAGGGCCGAGAAACAATAGAAAATATTTGAATACACAAGACTACGGTTACTACCTATCAGATCCAAGGAAAAATGGAGGGATCAGCTTGATAATGGGCTGGTTGCCTTGCCTCTTTCTCTTCCATTTCTTATGTTTCCACCTACCAGTTCTAGCATTTGTCCCTTTACTCCTTGTTAACCTACTCATCTTTCCACTTTTCTCCTCAACCTTCATGTAACCCCCAACTTACTTTTAACACAGAGACTCACTCCACTCCATGTTAGCTTCTAGGAGAGTTTAACAAGCTAAAATACTTTCACAATAGAACAGTACAAATTGCAAAGTGCCATTTAAATGTGAGGTATCACTTTGCAAAATAAATGAGTGACTAAAATAAAACCTGCCAGAATATAACAGCTGAAGTGAATTCTAATTATTCAATTATAATGACATTAAAAAGTAAATTTTCAAAGAAATCATCTGCTATGAAGTGAGTACTGGAAGTTTGGAATTTTTTTTCAAATGAATTTGTTAAAAATAATGTGTGTCTCCAGTAAAGCACATATATTTACTTAGGTAAAGAGAAACTACTTAGCTAAAATTTCTAACTAATTTCTAACACCTGCTAAATGAATAACTTCAACAAGTTTGAATATATTTAAAAACAATGTAATCTCGCGCCTTTGGGAGGCCAAGGTGAGTGAATTGCCTGAGCCCGCGGGTTTGAGACCCGCCTGGGCAAGCGAGACCTCATCTCTACAATAAATAAAAAATTAGCCGGGCGTGGTAGCACACGCCTGTAGTTCCGGCTACTTAGAAGGCTGAAGCAGAAGGATCGCCGGAGCCCAGCAGGTCAAGGCTGCAGGGGCCGGGAGTGGCCACTGCACTCCAGTCTGAGCGACAGAGTGAGACTCCAACTCAAAAAAAATAAAAATAAAAATAAAAATAATTTAAAAATAAAAACAAAAATGACAAAATTTTCTTATTAATTTAACAGAACAACAGTTAATTCAGATATTTTTTCTGAATCTACTGGTTTATTGGTTCCATACTATTTCTACTAGATGTGTTAACATAAAATTTTGCTTCTGCAGTATCTTTTGTACTTGTTTAAGTTGTCTATAAACTTAAGTATTTGGATTTCAGCTGTTAAGACATATTGAGGCCTAGACTCAGACACATCTTTAGTCCTGGACTATACTTCTGGTATATAATTAAAATTGTTTGAGCCGGGCTCAGTGGCTCAGCCTGTAATCCCACGCCTTTGAGAGGCTTAGGTGAGTGGATTGCCTGAGCCTGTGGGTTTGAGACCCGGGCAGCGAGACCTCATCTCTACAATAAACCAAAAAATCAGCCGGGCGTGGTAGCTCATGCCTGCAATTCCGGCTACTGGGAAGGCTGAGGCGGAAGGATCCCCGGAGCCCAGCAGGTCGAGGCTGCGGTGGCCGGGAGCGGCCACTGCACTCCATCTGGGCGACAGAGTGAGACTCCAACTCAAAAAAAAAAAAAAAAAAAAAAGAAAAGAAAATTTTGGCCGGGCTCGGTGACTCGGCCTGTAATCCCAGTCGTTTGGGAGGCTGAGGTAAGTGGGTTGCCTGAGTCCGTGGGTTCGAGACCCACCCGGGCAACTTGGTGAGACCTCATCTCTACAATAAATCAAAAATTAGCCAGGTGTGGTAGTGCACGCCTGTAGTTCCAGCTACTTGGAAGGCTGAGGCGGAAGGATCGCTGGAGCCCAGCAGGTCGAGGCTGCGGTGACCGGGAGTGGCTACTGCGCTCCAGTCTGGGCGACAGAGTGAGACTCCAACTCAAAAAAAAAAAAGAAAAGTAATTTTGTCTAACTTAGATGCTTTTTAAGTTCTTTTAAAATTAAAGGAATATAAATCATGGCTAAAACTAAACAGATATAGAAATTGGAAAAGAAAACATTTTTTTTGTCCCGATATCAAACTTTTAACATAAAACTGAAGATTTAAATAAGATTAGAAAATATAAAAGAATATTGGTATCATAAAAAGAATTTTATATGAGATCAACTTGACTAAAATATAAAAATATGTAGTTTTTCTATAAATTAAAAAAATGTGAGGTATTATTTTTTATACTAACTTGATGTCATGTTCTGTTCCATCACCTATGACTCCTTAATGAAAAGAACAGATGGAACCTTATTCCTAGAGTTTTTAAAAATTGTGGTAAAATGCACTTAACATAAAATTAACATTTTAATTATTTGTTTTGTTTTGTTTTGCCCTAGACAGGATCTTGCTCTGTAGTCCAGGCTAGAGTGTAGTGATACCATCATAGCTCACTGCATCTTCAACTTCCTGGGTTCAAGCAATCCTCTTGCCTCAGACCCCTGACTAGTTAGGACTATGTGTTCAAAACACTACACCTGGCTAATTTTTTTTTTTAAAGACAGGGTCTTGCTATGTTGCCCAAACTGGTCATGAACTCCTGGCCTCAAATGATCCTCCCTCATTGAGTATTATTGACTCTAAATCCATCCAAGTTGGTGAGAAGTCCATATGTTTGTCCTTCTTTATGGCTGTGTAATATTCCATTGTGTGTGTGTACCACCTTTTTTTAAAATCCAGTTCAGTTTCTATGAGCAGCACGGTTGGTTCCATGTTTTTGCAATTGTAAATAGTGCTGCAATAAACATGTGTGTGCTGGTGTCTTTTTTGTAGAATGCTTTGAGTTCCTCCAGGCATATTCCCAGTAGGGGGATTGCTGGGTCATATGGAAGGTCAAAGAAATTTCCTCCATTTTTAAAGCTGAATAATATTCTATTTTATGGATATGCCACATTTTGTTTATCCATTCAGTCATTCATGGAAATTTGGGTTGCTTCCACTTATCCTTAGCGCTTTTTAAAATCAGTACCACTAACTCACACAAAAAGAAATGACTCCCATCCTTTCTGACCTGCTTCCTTCTCTGCACTGTCATCTGCTTGTCAGAGGCTGACTCTCCTTCCTGCTCTTTCTCCTGTGCCCCCCTCCTTACTTTGCGGATGCTTTCACTCTTGTGCTACCCTTCCCCTCTTAGTCTTGCATACATCCCTGCTCCCTGTCAACTAACCCTGACTCTGGGTCCTTCATTTTAGACATTAGACTCCAATCCTGGGTTTCTGAAAGACCTCGTCACGGTTTCTTTTTCTGCTTGGAAACACACCATACCCTCTACCAACCACCCACAGATGCTGGTTCCTAAGCCCAAAGGTCCAGGTTGCAGTTCAGCTAGGGCCTTTCCTAGTTAGTGAAATCTCCTGGCATGGCCCCCTGCTGCCACCTGCTGGCTGTAGCCATTAATACTTTATGGGCCTGTTTCCTACTCAAGGGACTTACACAAAGGAGTTAGCCCTTTCCATCCAATCATCCAGCATGGGATAAAACTTTCATCTACTTACATTTGTTTCTTACAGTGTTTTCACCTTGTCTTGTTTTTAAAAGAAAGGCCTTTAGCAAATCTATGTGCAGGTCACAGTCTCATCGGACTTTCCCAAACAGAGAAAAATCTCTCTGTATTTGGACACTGCAATTTGCAAAAGAATAAGAGTCTAACGCGTATCAGTTTTCATTAGCTCCCTAACAGCAGTTATATTATATTCAAATAAATTGAATTATAGATAATACATAAAATACCAAATACTGAGTTTTCCTTGAAACTCGTAAAATGTTTCTAAAATATTTTGAAAACATTTCAAAATAAGACAAGACTATTTACAAAAAGGGACTCCAAAAAACTCAAAATTATTTTTTGGAGGGTGAGCCCCTTGTAATACAGGCTTCCCCCACTAGGTACTTACCCATCAGGATCAGTGTATCAGCTAGCGTCATTGTGAGAGGCTGTGTTTGGCTTCAGTGATTTTTTTTTTTTTTTTTGGAGATTCTTTCAATGCATTTGCCCATTTAACGATGGGTGATTTACAAGCGTACCTGCTCACACCATGCTGAGTGTTCAGCAGTTTTTTACCCCAAACAGCATAACTTCCATGCCCCACCCTCCCTATTCACCTGATCTTGCCCTGAGCAATTTTTTTTGTTTGTTTGGTTCCCTGATGAAAAAGTTCCTCAAAGGGAAACATTTTGCCAATGTGGAAGAGGGGAAACAAAAAACGGCGAAGCACTAAAAGGCGTCAAAATTGACAAGTTCAAAAACTGTTTTGAGCAGTAGAAAAAGCATCTTGATAGGTGTGTTGCATCAAATGGACAGTACTTTGAAGGTGACTGAAGTTTAAACATGTAAGAATAAATACACAATTTTGCATAAATAAATTCTGGTATTTGTGGGTCTCCCCCTCCCCACCATGGTGTTGTTATTTTGACTTTGTCTTTCACACAGACATAAAAACAAAATCTGCAGAAATGCAAGAATTACTTTGCAAACTCTTTGGCCTTTTGGAAGTAAGGAGGTCCAAGAATGGAGAGGAGATTTTGTGGTTTACGGACAAAACAAATCTGTGAATAGGCAATACTGAAAACACGCAAAGGCCTGAGCCTGGACATTGGAGGGTAAGGGATTAAAATTCAGTGTTGGTGACTATCTCTGTATTCTTATTATGTGTTTCTTTCACATCCCCCCCAGGTTTCCACTTTGTTCTCCCACTTCACATTGAATTTTGTCTCTAGCACATGTACATGACAGGCATTCATTTTATAATGACATCTTGCTGTAACAGGTAAGGTCAGTGGCACTGGAAATTTTAGTCTGGATCTCTGTTGCCCATGCTGGAGTACAATGGCATGATCATAGCTCAATGCAGCCTCGAGCTCCTGGGCTCAAGTGATCCTCCCACCTTAACCTCCCAAGTAGCTGGGACTACAAGTGTGTGTCACCACACCTGGCTAGTTTTTTTGTGTTTTTGTTTTCTTTTGTTTTGTTTGTTATTGTAGAGTCAAGGTCTCGCTATGTTGCCAGGCTGGTCTCAAACTCCTGGGCTCAAGAAATCCTCCTGCCTCAGCCTCCAAAAGTGCTGGGGTTACAGGAGGGAGCCACCATATCCAGCAAAAATAATATATTTTTTTTTAGTTGGAGTCTCACCTCTTCACCCAGGCTGGAGTGCAGTGGCATGCACACTCATGGCCACCCCAGCATCGACCTTCTGGTCTCCAGCGATCCTTCTGCCTCAGCCTTCTGAGTAGCTGGAACTACAGACGTGCACTACCACGCCCGGCTATTTTTTATTTTATTGTAGAGACGAGGTCACACCAAGTTGCCTGGGCTGGTCTTGAACCGGAGGGCTCAAGCAATCCACTCACCTCGGACTCCCAAAGTTCTGGGATTACAGACTGAGCCACTGAGCCCGGCCAAAAATATTTTTAAGGGTGGCATAAGAGTTGGGAAGAGAGGTGAATGTCAAGGTTGATGATAGAGTCTGAGTGATGTTCTGGGGATTCAGCTCTGGGAAAGAGTGGCATTTCTTGTGGTTAGGGAGAAAGGATCCAAGAAGTCTGGAAGGAGCTGGGTTACAGTCAGCAATGGCTTCAGAAATTTTGATAAGAAGGGTCTACTTACAGTGGCAATCTGTGGTGAAGGAAGGTCTTCTAGGGGTCCATCTTGGAATTGCATGTTTAACAATTTACATAAAACTGAAAAAATGTTGATCACCGTTCAAAAAATGGTGGGGGAGTCTAATGAAAACTGAAGGACTTCAATTCCTCTTTTCATCACAGCATTCTGCTGCATTCTGCTCTGATCCGAGGCAGAGATGAGAAACTAGACTCAGTTCCAGACGAGAAGTCGGTGAAACATCCCCTGGGTGTGTGGAGACCTCTCTGTTACCTAGGTTGAACTAAAGAGTAAACAAAAATTATACAAAACTTCTATTGTCTGGAGCCTTAGAGCTCTGCTAGAACTGTGGAGATTATGAGTGGGGAGTCAACCTACAGACATTGTCCTGAAAGGTGAGAAAAGAGAAAGGCTTTAGTAAACGTTATCAGGAAAATGCCATCATAGATTTTATACTTTCAGATGGAAGGGACAGGTAGATCGGCCCATGCATTGTCAGATGAACTTCTTGTTCTTGACATAGGAATTTGGTGATGGGAATGTTAAATTGTTTGCTTTGACACATGTCAATGCTACCAGGAGAAAACAGATGCTAGAAGGCTGAATCATTGCAAAAAATCTCAAGAAATACTGTCAAATCTTAATAAAATAAGAGTAATTGTTAATCAAATTCAATATCACAAAGCATTTCCATCTCTGGTTAATGACTTAGTGATTGCGAGCACTTACTAGGTACTCTGCTTTAGCATACATTGTTTCCATGAATCTTCACAACAATATTATGAAATCTGTAGCATACAGTACTGTCATCACCAGTGTCATCCCCATTTTGCATAGGAGGAAATGAAGCTCAGGGACTTTAATTTGCTTGTGGTCACAAGGGTCCTGGGATTCAAACCCTAGCAGACTGACTTTAGAACTCATGCTCAAACACTGTGCTAATTTGCCTTCTGTGGCCTCCTTGTTTACTTATAAAGCTGTAGATGTACTTTAAAAGGTCAATACAATAAAATTTCTACATACATACCTCATTTTAAAATAAGTGTGTGCATGATGACATTGCTGGTTACCTACCCAAAATATATCCCTTATTTTGCTTCTTGAAGGGATCCCAATTTTATTAAAGTATCTGACCTATTTGTTCAGCCCTTATAATCTGGTGAAGTTGATGCCAGCGTAACTTGAGGAGTGGGTCCTGAGAAGTCTAGGCCAGTTGTAATCCTATTGCCCTTACTAGGGATGCGAAATCCCAGGCTTAAGACAATGAATCCAGCATTTTTTCTGGAAACTGTTATTGTTCCAGAGGTGGGCTTGTGATCAAACTGGCCCAAACGGTGTCAAGTACAGAACAATTATTCCTGAAATTGATTATACATTCTCTGTCTCTCTCTCTCTCTCTCTCTCTCTCTCTCTCTCTCTCTCTTCACCCTTCTCCCTTACTATCTCCATTCCTCTCTCTCTTTCCCCTCTATCTGTCTCTCTCACTCTCTCTCTGTCTCTTCTTTCACACACATGTACACACACACCCACACACAGCTGTCAAAATGAGATTGTACCTTGCACCAAACATCCCAAGAAAGAGCTCAAAAACCAAGCCTATTCCACCCATTTTGACTGCAAGTTTTGCAACGGTTATAGATAAAGAAAACTGCAAGCTGAGACAAGACCATCTCCTCTCTTCTCCTTGCCTGTGACAACTCCAATTCTGCTTTGGTTTAGAGAGTTGCCTAATTTTGAGGTCCCCTTGATGCATATTAGCTGTATAAAACCTTTAGTCTCTATTTGAACTATTTTATTTTTCTTTGTCCCTATCCAGTTGTCCCAAAATAATGTATTAAATGTTCCATTCAGTGGTATTCCAAAGATAAGAGGGTGGGAGCAGTCTACCCAGAGGCTGGAGTAGGGGGAGAATTTTATCATTGACATTGTTTGGAATCACTGATGCCTGATAATGACACAAAGCAGACTGATTTAGTAAGCTATATTATTGTTTTAAAATTATCTATAATAATAAACCTGCTTATTGCCTATGCCTAAGATGAGCCATTCCCACTGTCCTTCCTCCCTGCTTGGTAGCCCATGGAGTCCATCTTTTTTCTGCTGGTTCAATTAGTATGTATCAAATTCCATTTCTGGCTTTTCTCTTCTATTCCATTTGTCTGTCTATTCACGACTTAGTTCCACTCTTAAGGCTTTATAATGTTTTAATATCTGATCAGTCTCATTCCCCCATCATTGTTCTTCTGTTTTTTAGATTACTCTGGCTACTTTTTTTCCAGATGAACTGCGGGATCAGTTTGTGTAGCTGTGGCTTCTGCTTGCAAGTATACTTTTAATTGTTTATTAGAATATTTGAAGCCTACGAGGGCGACCAAAAAACCCTGGAATTTATTTATTAAAAATTATGTACTTATTCTTACATGTTTAAGCTTCAGTCACCTTCAAAGGACTCTCTGATGTAATATGCCTATTGAGATGCTTTTTCCATTGCTCAAAACAGTTTTTGAACTTTTAGTGCTTCTGCCATTTTTTATTTCACCTCTTCCACATCAGCAAAACGTTTCCCTTTGAGGACTTTTTCATCAGGGAATCAAAAAACAGTCACTCTGGGCGAGATTGGGTGAATAGGGAGGGTGAGGCATGGGGGTCATGCTGTCTTTGGTCAAAAACTGCTGAACATTCAATGTGGTGTCAGCAGGTATGTTGTCATGGTGGAAGAACCAGTCACCTGTTTGCCACAACTCGAGACAGACATTTCTTTCGAAGGCAACCTCTCACAACAATGCTAGCTGGTACATTGATGCCGATGGATTCCTAGAACACTTACCTAGCAGGGGAAGCCTGTGCTACAAGGGACCCACCCTCCAAAAAATAATTCCAATTTTTGGGGGTCCCCCCCTTATATAGTCCTTTATTTGACAATACATTACAAAGTCTTTTATCTACCAAGACTGGGATAAAATTCTCATTTTATTTATTATGATTTAAAAGACTTAAATTTTAGTTGTTCTTTGAATAGGTGATTATAATGATTTGAATGTTTGTGTCTCCTATAAAATTCATGTTGAAACTTAGTCCCCAATGCAACACTATTAAGAAGTGTGGCTTTTGAGAGGTGATTACGTTGTGAGGGCTCCATATTCGTGAATGGGCTCGAGGTTGAAGGGACCATTCTTCTTGCCTTTCCACCTTCTGCCATGAAAGGATATAGCAACAGGTTCCATCCTGGAAGCAGAGAGCAGCCCTCACCAGATACCAATGTCAACACCTTGATCTTGGACTTCACAGCCTCCAGAACTATAAGAAATAAGTGTATGTTCATTATAAATTACCCGGTCTCAGATATTTGGTTATAGCAGAACAAACTGTCTAAGATAGTGATAAACTCCTTGGCACAAAATTCAAAAGGAACAAAAAGGTTTATAGTGCAAAGTCTTCTTCCCACCCCTGTCTCTCAGACACCCAGTTCTCCTTCCAGGAGGCAATCTATGTTGCCAGCTTTTTTCAGAAATGGTTTACACATAGGTAAGTAAATACATTGAGTATATATATTTTCCCTTTGTATATAAATGACAGCATGCTTTACACACTGTTCTACGCCATGCCTTTCCCACCAAACAATTTAGGAAATAATTCCAGATTAGTACATGAAAAGATTCCCCCTCCCCCAAATGCATAGTATTTTATTGAATAAATGTACCACAAAGTACTGCTATTGCTGTTCATTTAGGTTGCTTTAAAATAGCTTGCTATTACATACAGTATGATTCCATTTGTATGAAATTCTAAATACTGCAAGCTAAGATTGTGACAGAAAGCAGATCAGTGGTTGTTTGGGGAATGGAGATGGAAATAAGGGGATATAACATCTGTTAAAATTCACTGAATTGTACATTTTTTAGATGGGTATAGTTTATTGTACCTAAATCATACCCCCCAAAAAATTGCTTTTAACAAATCTAGTGCTATTACTGCAACACCATAATAAATAACCTTGACATATGCACCCATTCTTTTCATTTCCACCTGTTTTCTCAGTACTTATTATGATTTCACAATATTTAATTTTGTTTCCTTTTGAAAAGGATGATTTTGGTGCAAAATCTCAAGGATATTCATTTGTTTATTTAGTTGTTCATTTGTTTTTTGTCCGTCTCTCCCGTCTCATTCCTGCCCCCAGGAGGGAATAGGAATATTGTCTACCTCATTCACCACTTTATCCTCAGAGCACAGAATGGTACCCAGCACAGAGTTGGTGTTCAACAAAATATCTGTTGACAAAAAGGCATTAAAAATGTTTATTTTAGCCAGGCTTGAGCCCAGGAGTTTGAGATCAGTCTAGACAACATAGTGAGACCTCGTTTCTACAAAAAATTAAAAAACTAGTTGGATGTGGGGGCATGTACCTGTAGTGGCAGCTACTCGGAAGGCTGGGGTGGGAGGATTGCTTGAACCCAGGAGGTCGAGGCTGCGCTGAGCTGTGATCCTTGTGATCCTCATGATCATGCATGCCACTGCACTCGAGTGAGACCCAACTCAAAAAAAAAAAAAGAAGCCGGGCTCGGTGGCTCAGCCTGTAATCCCGCGCCTTTGGGAGGCCGAGGTGAGTGGATTGCCTGAGCCCGCGGGTTCAAGACCCGCCTGGGCAGCGAGACCTCATCTCTACAATAAATCAAAAAAAAATCAGCCGGGCATGGTAGTGCATGCCTGTAATTCCGGCTACTTGGAAGGCTGAGGCGGAAGGATCGCCGGAGCCCAGCAGGTCGAGGCTGCGGTGGCCGGAAGCGGCCACTGCACTCCAGTCTGGGCGACAGAGTGAGACTCCAACTCAAAAAAAAAAAAAAAGAAAAAAAAAAAAAAGAAGTGGAGCCTCTTTCTCTCCCCTTGAATCTTGTCTGGTCTTATAACTTGCTTTGACCAATAGAATGTGATGGAAATGATGCCGTGCCAGTTCAAGGCCTAGGCTTTAAGAGACCTTACAGCTTCTGTGTTTGCTCTTTTAGAAGCTATGTGGGGCCGGACGCGGTGACTCAAACCTGTAATCCCAGCACTTTGGGAGGCCGAGGAGAGAGGATTGCCTGAGCCCAGGGGTTCGAGACCAATCTGGGCCACTTGGTGAGACCTCGTCTCTACAATAAATCTAGAAAAATTATCCGGGCGTGGTGGCACATGTCTGTAGTTCCAGTTACTTGGAAGGCTGAGGTAGAAGGATCACCTGAGCCCAGCAGGTTGAGGCTACGGTGGCCATGAGTGTGGCACTGCACTCCAACCTGGGCGACAGAGTGAGACCCTGACTCAAAAAGAAAGAAAAAGCTATGTGGAAGAGAAGAGAGTCACCCAGTCTAAAGCCTCCACCAAGATCCTAGACATATGAGTGAAGTCATCTAGGATCCTTCAGAGCTTGTGGAGCCAACCCAGGTGACACCACATGGAGAGGAGTCAAGCTAGCCCTCCTAAGCCTTCCCCAAATTCCTGACAGAGTTATGAGCAATTTAATAGTACTCGTTTTAAGCCTCTTCATTTTGGAGTGGATTGATATAAGGTTATAGATAATGAAAACAAATGCTATTACACTGCTTTCAGAATCAGGCCCTAAGTCCTTAAAGGATGTTAAAGACCTGAGATGATCTGACTCCTGGTTACCTCTCTAACCTTGCCCAGAAAACCTTACCTAGGTCCCTAGGCTTCAGATGCTGTTGCATTGTACTCCTGACTTTGGAGTAAGACACCCCGAGGCTTGTCCAAATTGCATGGCCTCGATTAAGTTCCCAAAACTTTCTTGGCTTTATTTTTCTCATCTTTGACATAGGAATAACAATAGCACTTAACTCATAAGGCTGTTATGTGTATTCACTAAGATAACGCATGCCAAGTATTTAGGATAGCTTACTTGGCACACAAGCAGCACACAATAAATGTTAGTCATAAGAATAATAATTAGCCGGGCTCGGAGGCTCAGCCTGTAATCCCGCACTTTTGGGAGGCTGAGGTGAGTGGATTGCCTGAGCCCGCGGGTTCGAGACCCGCCAGGGCAGCGAGACCTCATCTCTACAATAAATCAAAAAATCAGCCGGGCGTGGTAGCGCATGCCTCTAATTCCAGCTAATTGGAAGGCTGAGGCGGAAGGATCGCCGGGGTCCAGCAGGTCGAGGCTGCGGTGGCTGGGGGCGGCCACTGCACTCCAATCTGGGAGACAGAGTGAGACTCCAACTCAAAAAAAAATAATAATTATTATTATTACATTGTATTTTAATTGTCTATTTATTCATTCTTTTCCTATGGGCTGAAAGCTTTGTGAAGACACCAGGAATTATACTTTGTCCATTCTTGCATCCCCAGGGTCTAGCATAGTAGGTGCATTCAATAAATAACTGTTGAATGAGTGAATGAATGAATGAATCAGCAAGAGAGTAAATAAACAGGCCGGGCTCTGTGGCTCAGCCTGCAATCCCAGCATTTTGGAAGGCCAGGGTAGGAAGACTACTGGAGCCTAGAAGTTTGAGACCAGACTGGGCAACATAGCTTTGTCACTACAAAAAAAACAAACAAAAAGAAATAAAAAATTAACCGAGTGTGATGGCGTGTGCCTGTAGTCCCAGTCACTCAGGAGGCTGAGGTGGGAGGATCGCCTGAACCCAAGAGGTTGAAACTACAGTGAGCTGTGATCATGCACCACTGTACTCCAGCCTGGGCGACAGAGTGAGAATCTGAACACCCCCTCCAAAAAAAAGAAAGAAAAAGGAAAGGAAATAAACAAACTTATTAGTGATATGATATAAATGAATGGAGCTGTTACACATATGTGGATTGATATTGACGTCTTATTCTTTAAGAACAGTTTCAGGTATTCGCTTCCCTTACTACAACAGTGTGTGATATCTCAGGATCCTGATTAAATAGGAGCATAGGGAGTGCTGAACCTGATTCTTTGATTATGTTTTTTTGGTCTTGAATTGTTTTTCTAACACAAATGTTATAGTTGGAATCTCAGTTCATTCTTCCTCTGAAAGTGCTACACAGATCTCTTAATTTTGTCATGTGTAAGGGCTTCCTCTTTAACAATGTTTGTTTATAACAAATTGTATTGTGACTGGGGGAAGGCATTTCAGTGGGAGCTTTTGTTTGGTTGGTTTTTGCAGAGAAAAAGCAATTTTCTATTTACCATTTCCGCCTCAAGCTTCTGCAAGACTCTGTTTTTGTTTTTGATGACAAGCATGAACAACTGCTAGTAGTCAAGGAGATAGGATCATTACTGCAGTCTGAGAGCTGAAAACATCCAGATATGTCACATTATTAATTAATCTGCTGCATTATTTTTCCATCTTATCTTCAAACACAGTCCCTTGCTGCCCTGGTTATTAACAAGTAGTATAATTTATCCCTCAGAGGCCCTTAGAGTGACATAATTATATTTTTAAAAACAGAACTACAAAACAAGGCAGTAAAGTATATATATATCTTATAACACCAGAGCCTAGTTATAAAGTTAAATGATTCAATGGTGATTTACAACTTAAGATGTAACATACAACAAAAAACTCTATGAGATAGAAATTAATGTATTTTTTGTTTGTGTGTGTGTGTTTGGTTTGGTTTTGTTTTACAAAATGAACCTTAACTTTTCCACACTATATTCATTGCGCACACTTCGTCTCCTTCCAATCTCTCTTGAACACAATCCAGTCAAGCTTTTGTCCCTAGTTCTACACCACAACTGCTCTTGACTAAGTCCCTAACAAACTCCGTGTAACCAAATCCTGTAGTCACTTAGTCTACATGAAAAACTTTCTTCTTTTGTCCTCTGTACTCTTCTTCTACCTCACTGATTATTTCTTATTAGTTTTTATTTAACTTTTTATTTTGAAATAATTTAAGACACACAGGAAGTCACAAAAATATTTCAGAGAGGTCCCATATACTCTTAACCCAACTTTCTTGTAAAGACATCTTCTGATATAACCATAATATAATCAAAACCAGGAAACTGACATTGGTACAATATTCTTAATGAAACTATAGACCTTATTTGGATTTCACTAGTTCTTACATGGGCTCATTTTGAGGTGAAAGTGTATAGTATAGATTCATGTAACTACCACCACAATCAGGACACAGAACTTTCCATTGCCACAAAGAAACTTCCCTCTGCTACCCTGTTATAGTTATGCCCTGCCCCTACCCCTGGCAATCACTGATTTGTTCTCATCACTACAATTTTGTCATTTCAAGAGTGTCATATAAATGGAATCTTTTGAGATTGCCATTTTTCCACTCAGCATAACAACATGAGAAAACTTGAGGAGAAATAATAATTCAAGTTGTTATATGTATCAATAGTGCATTCCTTGCTCTTTCTGAGTACTTTATATGGATGTACCAGTTTGTTGATATATTTGCTCATTAAAGGACATTTGGCTTGTTTAGAGTGCTCGGCTATTGCACATAAGGTTACTATGAACATTACCCATAAATAATGCATCGTTTTTCTCTGACTACTTTCAGAATTTTTCCTTTGTCATTCGTTTTCAGAAATTTGATTATTATGTGTCTAATTATGGATTTCTTTAGTTCTATCCTGTTAGAGTTTGCTCATATATTTGAATTTTTAGATGTATGTCTTTTGCTAAATTTTGTTATTGTACCATAGGTTCCTGAGGCTCTGTTCATTATTTTTTAAATTTATTTTCTCTCTCTTGTTCATATTGGATAATTCCTATTTATCTGTCTTTGAGTTAACTGCTTCTTTCTTCTGTCATCTCCATTCTGCTACTGAGCCCATCAAGTGAGTTATTTTAGTTAGTGTTTTATAGCTCTAAACTTTCCATTTGGCTCATTTTTATATATTTTATTTCTTTGCTGAGACTTTCTATTTTTTCCATTAGTTTCAAGAATGTTCATGATTGCTTGTTGGAGCATTTTTATGATAACTACTTTAAAATTGTCAAATAATTCCAACATCTGTCATCTCAGTGTTGACAACAGTTGATTGCTTTTTCTCATTCAAGTTGAGGTTTTCATAATTCTTGGTATGGTTAGCATTTTTTATTATATACTGTACAGTTTAAGTATTATTTTATGAGAAGCTGGTTTTTATTTAAATTTTCTATTATAGCAGGCAGTCAACCTGTTTAGGTTAAGAACATATATCTTGGCCCACTTTTTGTGGGCTGTGGTCCAAAACACATTTAGTTTTCAAAGCCTTTCCAGTACTGTTTTAGTCTGCTCATGTGCTACCCAAAGGTCAGTCTGAAACCTGGGTGGTATTCCAGACCAGTGCTCAGTTCTGAAGCTTATTGCTGTGTTATTTCTAGTCAGCTTCACATGAGCTGCCCAGAATTTCATAAACAGATTTTTTAAATTACTTTCTTTAGTTCCCTACTTTCAGTAAACCTCCTTCCACTTTCTAGTTGGGAGGAGGAGGAATGTGGCTTTATTTGTGGTGTTTACCTGGAATAAGGCAGGTATAATCAAAATGTTTCTGTCCTGCTGAGCCATCCTTTTCCTGGTCCTTTGGCAAAGGAAAGTGGGCTTTTCTTGGGACTTTTTTTTTTTGGTCTGTGTTCATTAATATTTCTGGATTGTAGAATTCTCTAGAGTGAACCATGATATACAGGAGACAAAACAAAACAAAAGGAAAAAAAAGAAAGAAAAACATGGGACTAGAGAAGTCACCACCAAGTCACTTCTTAAGTCCCAAGGTTCCCAATTATTCTTCCTTCTTTTCTCCACATTTCAGAATTTTCTGGTGGTTTCATTATCAATTTTGTCTAGTTTTTTTTCTTTTTCTATTAGTGGTAAGAGGAGGGTAGAACGTGCTTGCTCTGTCTTGTATGGACCTAGAAACTCGTTACCAGTTTTTGGTTTTGGTCTTTCCTCATATTCCCCAAAGCTCTCTCTTTAGATCTTTGTTTGTTTGTTTTTCTGTAGCTACATTCATCCCTAGCTGATCTCATCAAATACTGTGACTTTAATTACCATCATAAGTAGTTCTCAAATAAATATCGTTAGCTATGATCACTCTCTTGAACCTCAGCCTCACATATTCAACCACCTTGGATTTCTTACATGGTTGTCTAATAGACACTTCAAACTAAACAATTTCAGAACCAAATTCAATTATTCTACCCAAACTTGCTCCTTTCTCATTCTTCTCCATCTAAGGAAACAAAAACCTTATTCTGCCAGGTGCTTAGATGACCTTTGTTTTCTCTCTTTTTCTTCAACCCAAGTCTAATAATCCATCAGAACTTCTTGTTGGCTCTACCCTTAAAATAAAATAAAAATCCAATCACTTCTCATCATTTCCACAGCTACCTTCCTGGTCCAACTGAATATCATCGCTTACCTGAATTATTGGGATAGTGCTCTAACTGGTTGTGCTGCTTTCTTGCCTTCCCTGTATTCTTTTGGCATGTAAAGCAGATCATGTCATACCTCTGCTCAAAACTCCCTGAGTCAAACACGTGGTGTGGTGCTGCCACTCCTCTGCCTAGATCTCCTACTAATCGCCTTCTTGCCCATTGTGCTCTTCCCACACTGGCTTTTGTACTGTTCTTAGAACATGCCAAACATTTCCTGCCTTTCAGTGTCAGTACTCGCTGTTTCCTCTGCCTGGAATGTATTTGTTCCAGATAGCCAATTAGTCTGGTCCCTTACCGCCCTCAGGTTTCTGCTCAGATGTCTCCTTATCAGAGAGGCTCTCCCAGATCATCTTCTCTTGAATAGTGTCTTTGCCTTTCTGTCTCTTTGTCCTGATTTATTTTTCTCCTGAGTATCTGTCCCAGTTATCTATTGTTACATAACAAGCCATCTCCAAATGCAGTGACTTAAAACAACAACCACTTTATTTACTCACAATTTTGTAAGATAGAAGTTCAGGCATTCTGAAACCTCGGTTGGGATAGATTTAATAGCTGAGAGTGAGCCTCACATAAGTAAGGCCTCATTCTTGCTGTTACCTGGGTTCCTCGGGTCTCCTTCATTATTGACTCTCCACATGGCTAGCTTAGAACTCCTCACAGAGAGGTGGTCTCAGAGTAGTTGGATTTCTCACATGGTGGCTGGCTTCTCCCTTAGATGAAGTGGAAATTTCCAGGATTTTTTTAAAGGTAGGACCTGATATGGCAACTACTCTTTTTTGGTCAAAGAAAGAAACAAGGACAGCCAAGATAGAAGGAGAGAGAAAATAGACTCTATCACTTGACAGAAGGAACAGCGTACCTGTGCAGGGAGAGAAGGAATTGATGATAGTCATGGCTATGAAAATTATTTACCACGGCTCTTATCACCACCAGACATGATTCATATTTGTTTATACCACTAGAATATAAGGTCCATGAGTGCAAGAAGTTATCTGTATGGTTCACTGTTACATTCCCAGTGCCCAGAACAGTACCTAGCACATAGTACTTCATTTTTTATAATTTAATTTAATTTTTTTTTTTTTTTTAGTTGAAGTCTCACTCTGTTGCCCAGACTGGAGTGCAATGGCACACTCCTGGCTACCGCAGCCTCGACCTGCTGGGCTCTGGCGATCCTTTCGCCTCAGTCATCCAAGTAGCCTGGAACTACAGGAGCGCGCTACCACACCCAGCTAGTTTTTGATTTATTGTAGAGATGAGGTCTCGCCAAGTTGCCTGGGTGGGTCTTGAACCCCGCAGGCGCAGGCAATCCACTCACCTCAGCCTCCCAGAGCGCTGGGATTACAGGCTGAGCCACTGAGCCCAGCCAATTTTTTTAAAATTTTAAATTGTTTTATTTTAAAGATGTGGGATACAATTCAGAGTTAGGTATACAAATGTTCATTTTGCAGGTACCCTTGTTGATGAGGTGTGCTCCCTCCCTCCCCCAGCAGATTCCCACTACTGCCAATCCTTCCACCTCCCCCCCCGCCCAGCAGTTTCCTGCTACTGCCAATCCTTTTCTTATAGCATTATGATAATTGTTCAAGGTCCGCTTATGAGTGAAAACATGTGATACTTAGTTCTTTGTTTCTGTGATAGATCATTCAGTATTATAGACTCTAAGTCCATCCAAGTTGCTGTGAAGTTCATAATTTTGTCCTTCTTTATGGCTGCATAATATTCCATCGTGTATATGTACCACATTGTTTAATCCAGTCCTCTTTCAATGGGCAGCATGCTTGGCTCCATGTTTTTGCCATTGTGAATAGCGCTACAATAAACATAAGTGTGCAGGTATCTTTTTCATAGAGTGATTTGAATTCCTCCAGGTATGTTCCCAGTAGGGGGATTGCAAATTATTTTGTTAATAAATGTAAGAGTTAATCTTTGGTGATTCCCTACCCAAAAAAAGTGAGTTGCTGTCTCTACAATTGTTAAGCTCTGCTGATACCTGGTTCAACATTTTACTATTTTAATTACAAACTTACAACACAAGAGAAGTTTGCAGATTTTACCTGTGGTGAAAATATGTACTGTAGAAGAACAGAGGTGGAGTCCTCAGAGGTCTGTGGACCTGGAAAGAGGCACACTGCCGTCCATGCCAAAGCTTAAGGATGTTACGTGCTTGTTATATAAGCGTCCTCTTCAGAAATGTCATACCGAGGGTCAAAGGGAAATTTTCTTGTTGCCAGCTACAGTCCCTACTCATTCTTAACCTTTCAAGTGGCCACAAAATTTCTAAGACATTTAATTGAAACCAAGGAAAGAAGATACATATGATATTTGTTTGACAGTAGGTAACCAGTGGTGGAGTCAGCAAGTTAATTGAGTGCAAGGAGGCATGAGACTTTATATCCACATGTCAGGTGTGTTGTGGGCACCACCCACACCTCTCACTCAAGGGACACACTCTAGACATTTGGCCCTATGATATCCTGCTAGCCACACGTTTGAAAGTCAGGCACTCATCTGACCCAAAAGCAACAAATCCATAGACAAGTATACAATCTATGATTTCACCTGCAAAGAAGAGATTAGCTGAGTCACAATCTGCACTCAGGAATTTAACTGAGAAATACCAAAACAATTGGATAATTGGTGGCTATGACAGGCCATGTGTAAGGAGAAATTATGAGAGAACAGAAAGTGTAAATAAAAGAAGCTATAAGGTATTGAAACAGATATAGAGTGAGAAGGTAAACTGGCAGCCAGATAGAAATAAGCAGATGCATGGAAAGTAACTTAAGCATAATAAAAGTGGAACACTGAGATGAAAGGCCACAAACTCCTCCTACGTCTCCCACCATCTTAGATTCTTCCCACTGTAACCCCAATAGAGTCCAAGTAAAATGTTTCCATCCTGTATTTGGAAGTTTTCCCTATGCTCATAAACAATGTGTGAAGGAATTTTTTTGCTATTATGACTATAGTATTTAATCCAGTGACATTTTCTGCTTTTTTTTTTTTTTTTTTTTTGAGTTGAAGTCTCACTCTGTCGCCCAGACTGGAGTGCAGCGGCCGCTCCCGGCCACCGCAGCCTCAGCCTGCTGGGCTCCGGCGATCCTTCTGCCTCAGCCTTCCAAGGAACTGGAACTACAGGTGCGTGCTACCACACCCGGCTCATTTTTTGATTTATTGTAGAGATGAAGTCTCGCCAAGTTGCCCAGGCAGGTCTCGAACCTGGGGGCTCAGGCAGTCCACTCACCTCAGCCTCCCAAAGGCGTGGGATTACAGGCTGAGCCACCAAGCCCGGCTTCTGCTTATTTTTTAACCCTGCTAAAAACCATAAAAGGAGAGAAAAAAACTTATCCTCTTGACAGAATTACCAGAAGTAGGAAAGAAGGAGTACTCTGGTACTAAATACTTAGAAGACAAATCAGATTAGATCCCCTGAGCTTTAAATCAACAAAAAGACATATAGGGTGAAAATTAAACTTAGATTATTTTAAGTATTAAGTTTGCTCACTTCTTTTTTCACTCAGAGTGATAATACCCCCCACAGAGCTACAAAGGGAGAAACTATGCTTCTTACCTAGATTTTATGAAGAATTTTTCTGGACACCCCAGGAGAAGAGTCTGGCTACTATCATAGCTGCAGTGCCATCTGCATGGCGATCAAGCAGAGACACTTGTTTGCATGGAATATTGATTCACAGAAGAGCTGGGTCTAAACTGAAATATGCTAACTTGGCCCCCTTTCTCAAATCTTCCTCCTTTTGCAAGCACTCCAGAAAGATTGGGACAGGTTTGGCTATGAATGATCAATGATGAATCCTGAGGCTCATCTACTCAAGTCTTCTGGGTCTTGCCACTCCAAATGACAACATATTCTACCTTTCGTTGTTCAAAATAAATCTATCATGATTCAAAAGTTCAATAGCATTTTCAGACCTCAGTTTAGAAAACTGAGCAGACCAAAATTCTCCATTTTATGTCTACTAGAGAAGGCTGCAGCAGCATGAAATAGAAATAGTTAATTGATCAATATACACCAGAAATTTAGTATTCTCTAGACTTGGAAATGCAGAAGTGGAGTAAGACAGTACCATCAGTGAGTATAAAAACACACACACACCACCACCACCACCACCACCACCACCACCAAACCCCTGTAAGAGAAAGGCATCTGGGGGATACCTTAAATTGAGGCTGTTGTCACAGGCCTCCTTCCTTCTGAGACTCTGAACTCCTGGGTAGGAAACTGGGGTAAAAAGAGGCTTCAGAGGCAACACAGGCATAGGCCGTCCCCCTCCAGTTCCCTCTCCCTATGTCTATACACACAGCCCCTCAGGAGTGCATGCCATCAGCTTGTACCTGTTGTATCATCATCCGTTCTTTTCCCTTGTGCATTAGACTTCTAGGGCCGCCATAATAGAATACCACAGATTGAGTGGCTTAAACAACAGAAATTTATTTTCTCATAGTTCTGGTGACTGGGAAGTCCAAGATCAATGCAGGCACGTTTGGGCACTTCTGAGATGTCTTTGGCTTAGCTTGCAGATGGCTACCTTCTCTCTGTGTCTTCACGTGGTGTTTTCTTTGTATGCATGCATGTCTGGGTCTTAATCTCCTCTTATAAGGACACCAGTCAGATTGAATCTGGGCCCACCCATATGACTTATTTTACCTTAATCACCTCTTTAAATGGCCTATCTACAAAGAACAGTCATATTCTAAGGTAGTATGAGTTAAGACGTTCACATACAAATTTAGAGTGAGGGGACACAGTTCAGCCCACAACACATTGCAAGAGTGTTTATTTCATATAAGAGGATGTCAGAAGCTTCCTGCCAACCCCTTCTTGACTTGACGCCAGCAGCCTCCCAACATTATGGCAATGTTGGGGAAGTCATATCAGCTGCTCATTATTCTGAGGCAAGGATGTGAGGAATCTTTTGGTGGCTTGTCAGAATCAGAATCCACTTAATATTCCTTGGATCAAGTTCAGCTTTGGCTCCCTGAGATGGATGGTTAGAGAACCTTGTTAATCTAGATCTGGGTGACTCGAATTAGGATTTGCTGGCAGAAAAGGATGCCAATGATCCCAAGAAGGAACTCACTGAGAAGATAGGAGAAATTGGGATAAAACCCCAGTTCAGTACTATGAGGTAAGGGTTCGTAAGGCTAAAGCTAGAGGTCTCTGAGGACAAAGTCATCCTGGTGTGGCATTCTGGTGGAGAGGAGTTGTTCAGCATGTTAATGTGAACCACAAAGCCATAACCTTTGAGCCCATGAAAGGACCTATACAGACACCCATCAAATATCCTTGTGGAGAGGGCAAATGTCCACATGACTGGCCAGGATCAAACTTCAAAAGCTACTCTGGAGGGGCTTTGGAAATAAGAACAACAAGGACTTGACCCCATTTTCCAGTTCTTGCTATGTGGTGGTTTAGAGCAAGTTCAGAGCCATCCTACCAGGATTCAGAGCCCAGTTTAGCCACTTACTATGTAACCTTGGACAAGTTATTGTCCATACTTCAATTTCCTCATCTGCAAAACTTGCATAATAAGAGCTCCTCCTTGGTTCTTCGCGCCCACCCGCCGCACGTCATCGCCAGAGGCGATGGAAGCCCCAGCTGCCACGCCATCATGTCACCTGAAGAGGAGCTGGACGGGTATGAGCCGGAGGCCCTTGGGAGGCGGCCGGCGGTCCTGCCCTTGCTGAAGTTGGTCGGGGAGGCCAACAGCAGCCCCAGCACAGACGGGTCCCTACCCTCGACGCTGTCCCCTGTGGAGGAGGAGGAGGAGGACGAGTTGTACCGGCAGTCGCTGGAGATCACCTCTCCTTACCTTCGGGAGCAGGCGACCAGCACCAAGGACGCCAAGCCCTTGGTGTGCAGCCCGACCACGAGTCGGCCTTCCAAGGCATGCTTCGGAAACTGGACATCAATAACGAAGACAATGTCAAATCTTTGCCTCGAGTGATGGTCCATGTTTTCAATGACGGCGTAACAAACTGGAGCAGGATTGTGACTCTCATTTCTTTTGGTGCTTTTGTGGCCAAACACTTGAAGAGCATAAACCAAGAAAGCTGCATCAAACCATTAGCAGCAGGTGTCACAGACGTTGTCCTAAGGACAAAATGGGACTGGGTAGTCAACAAAGAGGCTGGGATGGGCTTGTTGAGTTCTTCCACGTAGAGGACCTCGAAGGCGTTGTCAGAAATATGCTGCTGGCTTTTGTGGGTGTTGCTGGAGTAGGAGCTGCTTTGGCATATCTAATAAGATAGCCTTGTAAGTGCAATAGTTGACTCAACCAACAACAGCCACCAAAACCATGTAACGTCTGTGAACTCATATTTATGAAGCTGGACTTCAAGCTGCCCAGGCTGTAATCTCTAAGAGCTCCACTCTTGCAACCTAACCAGAAAGCAAGTGGCAAGAGGATTGTGACTAACAAGAATAAATACGTGGGAAAAGTACTTCCCCTGATTGAAGAGTCACTATCTGAAAGAAGCAAAGTTCAGTGTCAGCAACAAACTGGGAGGCCCCGGAGGAGGACATTTAGATTTATGTGGCAATGATAAGACTTAATTTCTTGTTGAGAACAGGAGAGTGGCCAGTAGCCAGTAACCAGGCTAGTCATAGAATTAATTAAATCTGCCCAACAATTTCATTAATTTCCATAGTGTTGAAAGATAAACACTAACAAAGCCAGTGACCTGTAAAATGGATCTAAGCTATATGTAGTAGAACTATGATTAGAAGCCTCAGTACTGTACAACAGAGTATGAAGGGAAGCTTTTCCTCTCTAAATAGGTTTCCCTGGTATACATACTTCTTGAAGAACAGAAAGTCCAAGTGTTCAGAACTTTTAGACCTGTTCTACTTTGACTTAGTTTGAATGATTCTTAGTTTATTAGCCTAGTAATGGCCAAGAATACTTGACTTCAGGCTCATTGATTAGTTAACAAATATGGAATATCCTCAATTTTTCAAACAAAAGCTTGCAAATCTATTTGTCTGTAAAAATTGTATATATTTTAACAGAAAGTCTATTTCTTTGAAATGGTCTCCAATTTACATTAGTTTTTTCATACCCTTTTGAACTTTGCAACTTCTGTAGTTAGGAATCTATTTCTTACAGTTTTTCTATGCTATACTTCATTCTGTTCAGTTACAGAGTGTATACAGAAAGAATTGATGTAATTGTATGCTACCTGATTGCAGTCAAACAAATCTGATTCATAACTATGCAGGCTTTAATTTTCCTATCTGTTTTTGGTAAGTATTTCTTAGATAGGTTTTTCTTTGAAAATCTGAGATTGAGGGATTGATGAGTGGAAATTAATTCTTTCACTTTGTTATATGTAGGTTTTCAATAATTGGGTCTGAGTGGAGTTTTAAGGGGGGGGCTGATGACATACAAATAATGGGCTCTGATTGGGCGACTACTCATTTGAGTTAAACTGAGTTCATGAGCTCATCTTTAAAACTTTTTCAAAAGGATTTTCAGCTGTTCCAAATGGGACATATTAGCTGTATATGTATAAAAAGTTCAGGTGAATGAGAAACATTTGATCCCTTGTTTGCTTAATAAATGGTAAAATGACGGCTTGGAAAAGCAGGCTACATTATAACCATGGTGCTATTATTAGGCTTGCTTGTTAAACACAGGTCTAAGCGTAGTATGTCAATAAAACAAATACTTTAAAAAAAAGAGCTCCTCCTCATAGAGTCTTTAGGAGGACTAAATGATTTAATAACTTGAAATTGTGTTTAGCATGTTAGGAGTTCAATAAATAGTAGTTTTTATTCCCATACCTGTTTTCAAAATTGTTATTATTCATACGTAGGCACTCAGGACTGATACCCTTTGACCTGAGTAAGCCTCAGGATTCTTGAAGGGGTGAGAGCTGGAGTGGGAAGTCCTCGTGGGAAAGACCCTGGATTGCTTGTTTATAAGGACAGATGAAAAGCTCAAGAAAATAATTGAAAAATGTTTAAAAAATGTGAGTTTTAATTGCAGGTAATACCTATAATACATACTCATTTTGATTTGTATATAAATAATAAAATAACAGACTGGGCACTGTGACTCAAGCCTGTAATCCCAGCACTTTCTGAGGCTGAGCAAGAGCATTGCCTAGGCTCAGGGGTTTGAGATCATCCTGGGCAACTTGGTGAGACCTCGTCTCTACAATAAATAAAAAAATAAGCCGGGTATGGTAGCGTGCACCTATAGTTCCAGCTACTTGGAAGGCTGAGGTGGAAGGATTGCCTGAGCTCAGCAGGTTGACGCTGGGGTGGCCATGAGTGTGCCACTGCACTCCAGCCTAGGCGACGGAGTGAGACTCCAACTCAAACAAAATAAATAAATAAATAACAATTACTGCATTCTCACCATCTGCAGACAACCCTTAATATTTTGACAGTTTCTTCCACCTTTTTCCATGCCAATATAAATTCTACATTTATCTTTTCCATATCAAATATGCAATTGGTGTTCTGTTTTTTTCACCATATCATACACAATAAGCATTTTCACACATTTTAAAAAATTTTGTTACCATAATTTTAAATACCTGCATAATATTCTATCAAATGTCTGTGTCATAATTTCTCAATGAACTCAAGATATTTTAGAGTGTACCTATTTTCAATTTATTTAAAATATTAAACAATAAACTTTTTGATACATCTTTATCTCTATTTCTGATTATTTCCTCAAGTCAGGTTCCTATGAGTGAAATTATTAGATCAAAGGGAATAGACCATAGTACTGGAAGTCCTCACCAGAGCAATTAGGCAAAAGAAATAAATAAAAGTCATCCAAATTGTAAAGGAAAAAGCAAAATTGTCTCTGTATGCTGATGACATAATCTTATCTATAGAAAACCCGATTAAATTTACCAAAAAACGGTTAAGTAAGTTGCAGGGTACAAAATTAACATGCAAACCATTTCTACAAGGGGAACCAAAAAAACCCTGGAATTTATTTATTAAAAATTTTGTATTTATTCTTACATGCTTAAATTTCAGTCACCTTCAAAGTACTCTCCGTTTAATGCAATACATCTATCAAGGTGCTCTTTTCACTGCTCAAAACAGTTTTTTATCTCATCAATTTTGGTGCCTTTTAGTGCTTCTGCAAGTTTTGATTTCGTTTTGGTTTTACCTCTTCCACGTGGGCAAAATGCTTCCCTTTGAGGACTTTTTTCATCTGTGAAAACAAAAAGAAGTCTCTGGGGGCAAGATGGGGTGAATAGGGAGGGTGGGACATAGAAGTCATGCTGTTTTTTGGTCAAAAACTGCTGAACACTCAGCTCAGTGTGGGCAAGTGCACTCCTAAAACACCCATAAAAAAAATTCACTGAAGCTTAACTCAGCCTCTCACAACAACGCTAGCTGGTACACTGATGCTGACGGGTTCCTAGAGCACCTACCTAGTGGGAGAAGCCTGCGCTACAAGGAGACTGCCCTCCAAAAAAATAATTCTGGATTTTTGGGGATCCCCTCTCGTATATGCTAAGAATGAACTATCCAAAAAAGAAATCAAGAAAAAAGTTCTATTTACAATAACTACCCCCAAAAAACTCACTTAGGAATAAATTTAACCAAAGAGGTAAAAGATACATACACTGAAAACTATAAAACATTGATGAAAAAATTAAAGAAGACACAAATAATTGATAAGATATCCCATGTTCATAGCTTGGAAGAATTAATATTGTTAAAATGTCTAAAGTAGTCTACAAATTCGATGCAATACCTATCAAAATTCCAGTGGCATTTTTCACAGAAATAGAAAAAACAATTTTAAAATTCACATGGAACCATGAATTTTCTGTTGGTCACTTGTGTGTCTTTGTTTGAGATAGCCAAAGCAATCTTGAGGAAAAAGAACAAAGCTAGAAACATCGCACTACCTGATTTCAAACTATATTGCAAGGCTATAGGAGTCAAAACAGCATGATACAGGCATAAAAACAGCCACACACAGATATGCTCACAGCCACCGCAGCCTTGATCTGCCAGGCTTAGGCGATCCTTCTGCCTCAGCCTTTCAAGTAGCTGGAACTACAAGCATGCACTACCATGCCTGGCTTATTTTTGATTTATTGTAGAGATGACGTCTCCCCAAATTGCCTAGGCTGGTCTCGAACTCCTGGGCTCAAGTAATCCTTTCGCCTCAGTCTCCCAAAGTGCTGAGATTACAGGCTGAACCACCGAGCCCGGCTGGCCAATTGATTTTGATAAATGTGCCAAGCACATACATTGGGGGAAAGAACAATCTCTTCAATAAACGGTGCTGGGGAAACTGGGTATCCACATACAGAAGAATAAAACTGGATCTTGATCTCATGCCATTTGGAAAAATAATAAACTCAAAATGGATTAAAGACTTCAACATAAGACCTGAAACTGTTAAACTACTAGAAGAAAACATAGGGGGAAAGCTACACCACATTAATCTGGGCAATGATTTTTTTTTTTAACTCCGAAAGCACAAATTTCTAAAAAGCAAAAATAGACAAATGGGATTGAACTAAAAAGTTTCTGCACAGAAAAAAAATTGGGAGAAAATCTTTGCAAACCATACCTCTGATATGGGTTTAATATCCAAAATATATGAGACTCAACTCAATAGTAAAAAACCAAATAACCCAGTTTTAAAATGGGCAAAGGACTCAGACATTTCTCAAAAGAAGACACACAAATGACCAACAGATATACAGAAAAATGCTCAACATTACTAAACATTAGGGAAATGCAAATTAAAACCACAATAAGCTATCACCTTACACCTCAGAATGGCTGTTGTCAAAGACAATACTGGAGAGACTGAGGCAGGAGGATCACTTGAGCCCAGGAGTTCGAGGCTATAGTGTACTATGATCATGCCTATGACTAGCCACAGTACTCCATCCTGGGCGACACAGCAAGACCTTATCTCTTAAAAAAAAAAAAAGACAAAAGAGTACAGGGAACACTTGCACACTGTTGAGGGAATATATGAGGAGAGAACCCAAAAAAACTGGAATTACTTAATTACTTTTTGGAGGGCTTCCCCTGCTGGGTAAGTGGTCTAGGAACCTACCGACATCAGTGTACCAGCTAGTGTTGTGAGAGGCTGTGTTCGGCTTCAGAGTTTTTTTTTTAGTTTCTGTCAACACGTTTGCTTATTTCATGATTTACGAGTGCACCTGCCCACATCGTGCTGAGTGTTCAGTAGTTTTCCTCAAAGGGAAACATCTTTCCGTTGTGGAAGAGATGCAACAAAAAAAAAAAGCAGACACACTAAAAGGCATCAGAATTGACAAGATCAAAAACTGTTTTGAGCAGTGGAAAAAGCATCTCAATAGGTGTATTGCACCAAACGGAGAGTACTTTGAATGTTACTGAAGTTTAAACATGTAAGAATAAGTATACAATATTTAATAAATAAATTCCAGTTTTTTGGGTCCCCCCTCATAAATTAGTACAGCCATCATGGAAAATAGTATGAAGGTTCCTCAAAAAAATTAAATATAGAACTACCATGTGATCCAGCAGTCCCACTTCTGTATATATATTCAGATGATTTGCAATCTGTATGTTGAAGAGATATCTGCACTCCTGTGTTTATTGCAGCATTATTCACAATAACCAAGACATGGAATCAACCTAAATGTTCATCACCCAATGAATGGATGAATAAAATGTATATATAAACTATTTAATATTTTTCAGCCATGAAAAAGGAGGAAATCCTCCCATTTGCAACGACGTGAACAAACCTGGAAGACATTATACTAAGTGAAATAAGCCAACCACAAAAAACAACTTATATGTGGAATCTAAAACAATTTAACTCATTAGAAGCAAAGAGTAGAATGGTGGTTACCAAAGGCTATGAAGTGAGGAAAATAGGGAGATGTTGGTCAAAGGGTATAAAGTTTTGGTTAGATAGGAGGAATGTGTTTTTTGAAAGCATGGTGACTATAGATATTAATAATGTATTGTATATTTCAAATTGCCAAGAGTAAATTTCAAAAGTTCTTACCATAAAAAATGGTATTTGAGGTGATTGATATGTTAATTAGCTTGATTTAATCATTCCACATTGTGTGTGTGTGTGTGTGTGTGTGTGTGTGTGTGTGTGTGTATATATATATACATAAAACATTGTACCTCATAAATACATATTATACCATTATAATTTGTCCATTAATAATAACGATTTAAAAATAGTTTATAAAAGGCAATAGATATATTTAAAGCTCTTTATACATATTGCCAATTTGCTTTCCTGAAAGATGGCATCTTCTTGTCCCTACCCATACTCTTGACAGCACTGTGTAAATTTAATGTTGTTTTAGTCTTAGTACTTTCGTTACTAGTAAGATTTTAAAATTTGAATTAGTTAATAGCTCTTTGTATTTCTATAATTGTGAATAGTTTGTTCATGTCCTTTGCCCATTTATTTGCTGCTCATTTGAATCAAATACCACCAATATAAAATCATTAAAGGACTGTAAGTAGAGGTATGTTTGGGGAAGAAAGTGAGGGTGCTCTGGTTCTGGAAGTTGGAGGATACACTCTGATTTGCCTCAGGTAAACTTTTCCATACTCTCTCCTCCCTCAAGACCTTGGCCTTTGTACCCACTGAAGTAGCAGGTGAAATGTGTATCAAGCAAGGCAAGGTCAGGCCTGACAGATTCTACTGATAAAGAAACAAGTCCTTTTTAGATTTGGACAGTTTGTTACTTACAAAGATAGTGAAAGGAAAGCTACAGTTCTCCATGGCCCTTCAGCAGGGCAATGCCAAAAAAAGGGGGGCCAAAAGACAACACAAATTATAGGCCACCATGTTTCTGAGAAGCTCATTCTAGACCACAGCAAAGTGGTTTTAGAGCCTGCAGCCGTGCCCTAAGAGGACAAGGCAGAAAGCCTCTTACTTCATCAGAATCCTGGAGACTATAAGAAACTATCTTATAACAGTTTTCCAGCCTGATATCTTCTAGGGAAGATAGGGAGGTGAGTGGAAAATGGCCTTGTAGCAGCTCCTCACGAGCCTTCCAGAATCACAAGGCATTCTGCCAAGACTTAGATTCAGCTGTGTCCTGTATATGTCCTATATGGAGATGTTCAAGATTCCCAGAGCATCATGGTGGAGTCCTTCCTCTATGCTGTACAGGTAAGAAGTCTTAGAATTCTGTTTAGATCTTTTTTCAATGTATGGAGTTTTGAGAAAACTTGATTAGCTTCTAATAGGCTGCTATCTTCACTATATACAAGATCAATGAAAAACTTGCACCTACAGCAATTATTCTGTTGTTGGGGATCAGATCCTTCTGTGGCTTTGAGCCATGATATGGCCTATGGGGCAAGTACACGCAGCCACACCAAGATAACCATATCATATTCATTGGCTTCACAAAGACCTCTGATATTCTCAGTAAAATCGCTGGGTCTTAGAAGGGAGTGGCACATGTAGATTAGTGTGGCTAATGTGCTAACTGAAACATTTTTAAATTACAAATGAGGTGAAACAGGACTTCAGAATTTGAAGTACAATCCTTATTTAACTGTGTTTTTTGCAGCCCTGTTTCTTCAGAGCTAAAATCCAGTGTTAAAATATGTTTCTTGTCATTTGGGAAACTCTTTAGGCTCAGACTAGTCTAAAAAGTCCCATGGCTCCTCTGTGATAACTGTTTACTAAACCTCTCACACAGAAAGAGGCTGCATTCTGATCACAGGCTTAAAAAAACCAAATCATCATTCCACGTGACTGAAGAAAAGAAACCCTGACATGTAGCCTGAATTAGTTTTCCATAACTAAGTACCTCAATCTGGAGGACCTTAAAAAATAGAAATGTATTGTCTCACAGTTCTGGAGCCTAGATGTCAAAGACCAAGATGCCAGGCAGGGTTGGTTTCTTCTAAGGGCTATGAGGGCAAGATTTGTTCCAGGCCTCTCTCCTTGGCTTGTAGGTGATTGTAGGTGTCTTCTCCCTATGCCTCTTCACATCATCTTCTTTCTGGAGGTATCTATGTATCCAAATTTCCTCTTTTTATAAAGACATTAGTTACAATGAATTAGGGTCCAATGGGATCTCACTTTAACTCTGTTAAGACTATCTCCAAATAAGATCACATTCGGGGGTACTAATGTGACTGGAGGTCAGAACTTAAACATATAAATTTTGAGGGGACACAGTTCAATCTATAACACAGCCTAAAATTCTCCCATTTGTTCTGTCACCCACAGCAATTGCTCATTTTGATTAAGTTGGCAGTGCACTCTTAGAACAAGAGGTTAGAAGAATGAACCATGAAGGAACACATTTTTTGTGACTCTGAAACACAAAGAAATGAACCAACATGGCTTCAAACTCCAGTTCTTGAGAGACATGCTAATACTAATCTTCAAATCTTGTGATTTAGCTTTAGATTGCTGGAAAATAGCAGAAATCACATTACTCTGGAGGAATGTTAAGGAAAATTATACAAAACATGGAAATAAGCAAAATGATTGCATGATCATTTAATGCTGTTCTAGAGCACTGTCCAACAAGCTAGCCAGCTTAGGTTTAGCTGACTCTCTAAGGGAATGTAACTTGTTTGACATATAATTTACTATTAATTAAAACCCAGATATTTTATGTCTATAAAATAAGAGGTTGACTTATTAAAAAAACTAGCAAAGTGTGATAATTTCTTCTCTGCCCAGCAGAAAAGATGATCCCAAAAGTTTATATATTTTTGCCCTTTAGGACATTAACCAGTTTTGTATTAACCAGGACATTAACCAGATTGTTAATTTTATTTCACCATTCCTTTTTCTCCACTGACTATATAAGGCCCTACTTCTCATATCCATTTTGAACCAACTTCATCACCCTTTTAGCTTCCTCATCAATGAATTAAATCAATATTTGACACTGTCTTTCTGCCAATTTGTATGAGAATTATATTTTTAATATTTTGAAAATTATGCTTTGGTAGCACCCCTTTTCAAGCAGTCTTTTTAAAAAACCAACTAGGAAGCAATAGGGTAACTAGAAAATAGAATGTTATTGGTAAAATAAAAGTCTGGACAAGAAATGTAGGAACCGAGTTTATTTCTGCTAGTAAAGAGGAACAGCATGCCAGGTTTGATAAGAACTTGAACTGTCTTAGCAGGAAGTATAATCATTAGCTTTATAAACAGTATGAGAAAAGAAAAGTTTGCAGTCATGTTGATTTAAAATTGAAATACTGGGTCAGCATATAAATTTCAAGATTCGAACTTATTTTTCTCACTGGATGGTTTTTAAGAGTTGGGGTTTGTTTTGTTTTTTGAGAAATATCTATTCAGATCCTTTGCCTATTTTATTTTATTTTATTTTATTTTATTTATTTTTTTGAGTGGGAGTCTCACTCTGTTGCCCAGACTGGAGTGCAGTGGCACGCTCCCGGCCACGCAGCCTCGACCTGCTGGGCTCTGGCGATCCTTCCACCTCAGCCTTCCAGGTAGCCGGAACCACAGGCGTGCGATACCACGCCCGGCTAATTTTTGATTTATTGTAGAGACGAGGTCTTGCCAAGTTGCCCGGGCGGGTCTCGAATCCGCAGGCGCAGGCAATTCACTCACCTCACCCTCCCAAAGCGCTGGGATTACAGGCTGAGCCACTGAGCCCGGCCCCTTTGCCCATTTTAAAATCAGATTATTTGGTTTTATACTGTTGAGTTGTTTGAGTTCCTTGTATATTCTAGATATAAGTCCCTTGTCTGATGAATAGTTGGAAAATATTTTCTTCCATTCTATAGATTGTCTGTTGATTCCTTTGCTGTACAGAAGCCTTTTAGCTTGATATAGTCCCGTTTGTCTATTTTTGCTTTTGTTACCTATGCTTTTGAAGTCTTACCCATAAAATCTTTGCCCGGAACAACGTCCTGAAGCATTTCCCTTTGTTTTTTTCTAGTAGTTTTATAGTTTTGGGTCTTACATGTAAGTGTTTAATTCATTTTGAACTGATTTTTGTATGTGGTGAGATATAGGGGTCTAGTTTTAGTCTTCTGCATGTGAATATCCAGTTTTCCCAGTGCCATTTGTTGAAGAGGCTGTCCTTTCCCCAGTGTATGTTGTTGGCACAATTGTTGAAGATGGGTTTGCTGTAAATGCATATATTTATTTCTGGGTTCGCTCTTCTGTTCCATTAATTTATGTGTCTGTTTTTATGCCAGCACCATGCTGTTTGGGTTACTATAGTAAAATTTGAAGTTAGGTAGTGTGATATCTCCAGCTTTGTTATTTTTTTCTTACCATTGCATTGGCTATACTGGGTCTTTTGTGGTTTGGGATTGTTTTTTCTACTTTGTGAAAAATGTAATAGGTATTTTGATAGGAATTACATTAAATCTGTAGATTGTTCTGGGTAGTGTAATTTTCATAATATTCTTCTAATCCATGAACATGAAATATTGTTCCAATTTTTGCATTCTCTTCCATTTCTCTCATCAGTGTTTTGTAGTTTTCATTGTACAGATCTTTCACTTCTTTAGTTAAATTTATTCATAAGTGGCTTTTTTGTAACTATGATAAATGGGATTGCTTTCTTGATTCTTTTTCAGCTAGTTTATTATTGGTGGATAGAAATACTACTCTTTTTTTGGATGTTGATTTTGTATCTGGTTATTTTGCTGAATTTGTTCTAATAATCAGTTCTATGAGTTTTTTGATGCAGTCTTTAGATTTTTCTGTATACAAGAGTGTATCATCTGCAAAGAGGGACAATCTGAATTCCTTTTTTCCAGTTTGAATGCCCTGTATTTCTTTTTCTTTTCCAATTTTAAGAGTTTGACCAAATTTGTGCCTCTGGTCATCTGAATATCTGGTTGTGTTGTTGTCTCCGCTTATTGCTAGTAGGTCAGTAGGGATTTGCATTAGGGATTTTGTTCTTTGCATATCTGACTCCAGGAGCTAATTTTTGATTGGCTTTCATCAGTCTGCACTTATTGGTTTTTCTGTTCCCATTGAGATGTTTTATAAGTTGTGGCAAATCTGCAGCATTTCCGGGAGAATATGGTCTTCTTAGTTTTGTCCATATCATATACTGTCATGTAGACATTCCGAAGCCAATTACTATATGAAAAATAGCATATGCAGCATTTGTGGATTTAGATCCTGACTCTTCAAGAGATAATATCCTTAATACTTTTGGGCAGGCCATTTTATAGCACAGTTAATGAAACTGTGAACTTCACAGTAAACTTCAGGGCCTTTTGTTTGTATGGAAGAGACCCTCACAATTTTGCTTTCATAATTTTGTATTATTTTTCTTTGGAGGATCCAATCCACATTGCACAAACTGTGGAGCCTACAAATCCTGAATTTCACCCCCTTAGAGTAAATTATTGCTTATTAGATGCCATTCTTAGCACTGCAAGAATTAGGGAATGCATGAAAGAAGTGATAAAGAGATGTTCTCCTTCCTGATTCACTTTCTTATCTGGGACTAAGAATATATTGTGCAGCTGGATGTTTATGGTGGGGAGGTAGGGAATTGGGAGTGTCTCCAAGGGAAGATTTTGTCTAAGATGACACCCCTGAGTTTTGTTCACTTTGTAAGAAGCCAAGGGAAGGGAAGAAGGGATAATAGGAAAGAGATCCGATTTCTTTTCTTTTTTTTTTTTTTTCAGTTGGAGTCTCACTCTATCACCCAGACTGGAGTGCAGTGGCCGCTCCGGCCACCGCAGCCTCGACCTGCTGGGCTCTGGCGATCCTTCTGCTCAGCCTTCCAAGTAGCTGGAACTACAGGCGCGCGCTACCACGCCTGGCTAATTTTTTTTGATTTATTGTAGAGATGAGGTCTCGCCAAGTTGCCCAGGCGGATCTCGAACCTGCGGGCTCAGGCAATTCACTCACCTCGGCCTCCCAAAGTGCAGGATTACAGGCTGAGCCACCGAGCCTGGCTGAGATCCGATTTCTATAAGTCCCAGAGACTTTTGAGCCTCCTTAGGTATTGGCCACCTATATGATATTAACCATTTTCTTTTGTAAGGTTTAGGAAACATTATTATATATTCTTTTACAAACACTTTTGTCTTGTGGCATCAGTTATCTTGTCCAAATCTTTTTTTCCACGATTTTGAAATTATTATTATTATTATTATTATTATTATTATTATTTTGAGTTGGAGTCTTACTCTGTCACCCAGACTGGAGTGCAGTGGCCGCTCCCGGCCACCGCAGCCTCGACCTGCTGGGCTCTGGCGATCCTTCCGCCTCAGCCTTCCAAGTAACTGGAATTACAGGTTTGCACTACTTCGCCGGCTGATTTTTTGATTTATTGTAGAGATGAGGTTTCGCTGCCCAGGTGGGTCTCGAACCCTCGGGCTCAGGCAATCCACTCACCTCAGCCTCCCAAAGGCGCGGGATTACAGGTTGAGCCACTGAACCCGGCTGAGATCCGATTTCTATAAGTCCCAGAGACTTTTGGGCCTCCTTAGGTATTGGCCACCTATATGATATTAACCATTTTCTTTTGTAAGGTTTAGGAAACATTATTATATATTCTTTTACAAACACTTTTGTCTTGTGGCATCAGTTATCTTGTCCAAATCTTTTTTTCCACGATTTTGAAATTATTTTAAAACTATATAAATGATGAGTAGCAATTATGTGAGTTGTAACTAAATCTCACTTAGCTTATGTGAAGTGTGAAGTAACTCTCTTTTATTAATAAAATCCTAATGATAAAAATATTATCTAACATACTCTAATTATCTCTGGGGTTTTCATTTTACCAGTATGTCCCTTTTCTGAAAAGTATGAATGTTTAGAAAATGGAAATTCTGCTAAAAAATATTTTAGTCCAGAAACTATCTCTTTAAAATAGTTTGTAAAATAATAATAAAAATAAAATAAAATAATTTCCATTGGATCTGATTTGATGTAAAAATTACTAGAATTATTTTTATTTTATGCTGCTAAGACCATTCACTTCTGAGAAGCATTTCTTGATTCGTTTGTCCTTCCCACCCCCATCTAGTTAGAAGTCTATTTTCCTTGTTATTCCTCTTGTATACTAAGGCTCTATTTATATCTTTCCTATACCATTGTGCTGTAATCATTTATTTTCCAGTCTATCTTTTCCACTAAACTGAGAATTTTATTCATTTTCATCTTACTACCCTCGCACAGTACCTAGTACACAGGGATATTCATGAATTTTTTTTTAATCAGAGTCTCATCAGAGTCTCACTCTGTCACTCAGGCTGGGATGCAGTGACACAATCAGGCCACCACAGCCTCGACCTGTTGGGTTCAGGCAATCCTTCTACTTCAGCCTTCCAAGTAGCCGGAACCACAGGCACACAGCCACCACGTTCGGCTATTTTTTTTTTTAATTTACCATAGAAACAAGGTCTTGCTAAGTTGCCCAGGGTGATCTTGAACTTCTGAACTCAGGCAGTCTTCTCACCTCAGCCTCCCAAAGTACTGGGATTTACAGGTGTGAGCCACCACGCCCAACCTATGAATTTTTTTAAATAAGAATTAATGGTAGTACTATTAGACAGCCCAGTGTGCTATCACAGTCTTTGTGGTGAGTCAACGTGTGCATGGGAGGATAGAAAACACACACCGGATTCAATAAAAGTTGTACTCACATACTCAGGTCATTGATTGGCAAATTTATTTACTTGGCCTAAATTAAGACTTTTACCAACAACAGGGAATAGAATACCTCATGATAAGAAAAAAATAGCCGGGCTCAGTGGCTCAGCCTGTAATCCCGCGCCTTTGGGAGGCTGAGGTGAGTGGACTGCCTGACCCCGCAGGTTCGAGACCCACCTGGGCAGCGAGCCCTCATCTCTACAATAAAAAAAAAAAAAAATCAGCTGGGCGTGGTAGCGCATGCCTGTAATTCCGGCTACTTGGAAGGCTGAGGCCGAAGGATCGCCGGAGCCCAGCAGATCGAGGCTGCGGTGGCCGGGAGTGGCCACTGCACTCCAGTCTGGGCTACAGAGTGAGACTCCAACTCAAAAAAAAATAAGAAGAAGAAGAAAAAAAATACAGTATTTATAAACTGATCATACCCAATTTTCAATGCTTTTCAAAGTAACTGGGGCTGGGCACAGTGGCTTATATCTGTAATGCCAGCACTTTGGAAGGTAAAAGTGGGGAGGATTGGTTGAACCCAGAAATTCAAGACCAGCCTGGGCAACATAGCAAAAACTCATCTCTAAAAAAAAAAAAAAATTAAAAAAAAGAAAGAAAGAAAAAGAAAAAAACAGTGAGCGTAGTGGCCCTTGCATGTAGTCCCAGCTACTAAGGAGGCTGAGGCAGGAGGATCTCCTGAGTCCAGGAGGTCAAGGCTGTGGTGAGCTGTGATCATGCCACTGCACTCCAGCCTAGGCAACAGAGTGATACCTAACTTAATAATAATCGGAACTGGTCAATAAGATGGTAAAAGAGAATTGGTAAGAACTGTTTAGAAGTTAAAGTGTGAGAAGAAATGTTAAATCCACAGCTCAAAAATGTATGAAAAGGTAACAAAGGTATCTGCCTGTATAATTTTTTTAAACCCTCCAGTTCTCTTATTTGGTACATAAATAATTAACAGAATTGACTTCTGTTGTGGAGGTCAGCCACTGAGATGAAATCTCAGAGCTGCATCTTCTAGTATTCATTTCTCTTGTTTAGTCTCCTTCCTCAGTGAGTCAGTGTCAACCCTGGGTGATCAATAAAATCTAGTGGAAGTGATGCTGCGTGACTTCTGAGGTTACATCATAGAGGCCTTGCAATTTCTACCTTGGTCTCTTGGAGCTGAACTCACTCTTGGAGCTCTGAGCATGATGTCTGACTTTAGGGTCTGACTACCCTAAAGCCATCTTGCTGGAGAGACCACATGAAGAGGCCAGGAGATTTCATGTAGAATAATTCCTGGCCAGCCATTTGAGTCATCCCAGCTGAGTCTCCAGTTGCCCCGAAAGCCCTGCCTAAAATGCAGATTCATGAGTAAAATAAACGATTACTGTTTTAAGCCATTAAGTTTCAGGTGGTTTGTTATGCAGCAATAGATGACTGGAACACTCCACCCCTTCCTTCTTCACTTGATGTGAAGTGTTTCCTTAGGTGAGTGCAGAGTGAGTAAGGATGTGTCAGGTCAACTTAAGCAAAGGAAATTTTCCAGCCATAACTGCTGGGGGAATTGACTTATTATGCTGTTGTGATTCATGGCTTTAAGACTGTCTTCTGAGAAGTGACTATGTCACTTTTGTGGTCAAGACACAGGAGACCCAGAACCATCTCTGGAACTTATGGCCAGGTATAAACCCACAACCTAACATTTTTAATATAGATGAATATATCTGTTAAACTGAACATGAAGGGCAGCCTTCTACAGAAATCAGAAGAGTATAAATAACAGGAGGGGTACAGGCAGAAGGAGCGACCAACCTCTGCCTGGACTCTGCAGAGTTAGAGCTGCCAGCACATGTTCCCTTTTCAGGGCCTACTCCCTACCCACGTTGGTAACATGGAACTCATCCCTGCAGCTGCAGCAGGGGCCCACACCAGTCTATAGTCAATCTATTATTGAGTGACCAGCAATGTATCCAATCATCTCCTTTGAGAACCTGATCTAAGGTATGAAGAGACTGTATGTAGCATGCACTTGGACAGAAAGTCCGTGAGGAATCAGGGTGAGATAACTTTTGTCAGCCATGTAAATGCTGTTGAGTGAGTAGAGAGCTGGTCTGCAGAAATAAGTAGTGATGAGAATTCATGGGAGAGAAAAAGGGGTATAGAGGAAAAAAGAAAGAGTGAGAGAGAAAGAAAGAGGATAAGAGTGGTAGTACTTGCTGTTTATTGGCTTTCTTGTCCCTAGTTCTTAAATTTATATTTAATTTTTCTTTTTAAATTTTATTTGTGGTTAGGGTGATGGTGGGATGGGAATTAACCGAAAGGGGACTTTATCTTCACTTTTGTTTATTAAAAGTCTTTGAAAAGAACACTGTTGGAGATAGGATTTGCTGTAGGTTTGAGTTTCTCATTAACCAATACTTCAAAACAATAAGAATTTTAGAGATAATTTCTCTAAAATTAGTTTCGTTGTTAGTTCATTAAGAGGAACAGCATTACTGTGGGACAGAGCTCCCATAGACATCAGAAAGCCAAGGCTGGTACTTCTTTACTTCTTTAGGGCAGAAGGAGGCACCGGGCAACACAGGCTCTGGGTTTTTCTAGTCCCTGCTCAACTACTCTCATCATGACCACAAATTAGTCTCTTCATTTCTCTAGATCTCTGCTTCTTCCACTACCATACATGGTGGTCACTGTTTTAACATCTTATGGATATAAAATATCTAATGAGGGTCTTATCCAAAAACATCTTCACATTTCATCTCACTCTGAGGAAATAAGAGCAAGCACTGGGTAAAGATTGCCTAAGAGTTGAAACTAAAATCTGCAGTAATTTCGGATACTTAAGCACATGTACTTTTCTTCCTGATTGTGCAATATAAGACAGGAAGTGAAAAGGGGAACATTCTTAATGCTCAAGTTAAGTCAGAGGCTCATTTAGGATACCCACTAGATGTGAAAAAGAGTGGGAAAGTAAAAGGATAACTAAATTTGAACCTGAACTGATCTACATTTGACGTCCTACTAAGATGTCAAAAATACTGTTTCTCAGAGAAACCAACTCATCTTTTCTATTACATAGGCAATGCATATGCAATGGAGTAAAATTCGGCCCACGTATAACAAATGTTAATATTTGGTATATATATATATAAATACATCTTCTGACAAATCCTATACCATTTGCTTAGAACAGATTTGATGGTTTATATGCTGATGCTTATGTCCTCAACTAGGCTGTAAACTCCCTAAGGAAGATCCCTTTACCATAAATCCTCACTCCCCCCTTGCTTCTCCACACACTTCAGTCACTTTCTTTGGAATAAGGGAAAAGTTATAAGTGCTTCTTTCAGTAGCATGCATGTATTCATTCGACAAATGTTTTATTTAGCACCTATTATGGACTTGGGCCAGGCCTAGGGGATTCAAGGGTACATGCCTTTAAAGACATGCCTTTTGGCCGGGCGCATTGGCTCACGCCTGTAATCCCAGCACTTTGGGCAGCTGAGGTGAGAGGATTGCCTGAGCCCACGGGTTCGAGACCAGCCTGGGCAAATTGGCGAGCCCTCATCTCTACAATAAATTAAAAAATTAGCCAGGTATGGTGGTGGCACATGCCTGTAGTCCCAGCTACTTGAAAGGCAGAGATAGAAGGATCGCCTGAACTCAGCAGGTCCAGGCTGCGGTGGCCGTGAGGGTGCACTGCTCTCCAGCCTGGGCGACAGAGTGAGACTCCAACTAAAAAAAAAAAGAGAGAGAGAGAGAGAGAGAGAGAGACACGCCTTCTGGTTTCAAGAAATTCACAGTTCTAGTAGGGAGTTGATACACTATTTTACTAAGTACGTGTGCAATTTTAGAGCGATACGTGGAAATCTTAAGAAAGCACGGAAGAGGCCGGGGAAGTTGTGGGGTAAGGTTCCTGAGGGAGTGACCCTGGCCTGGTGATGTGGGGGCAGTGGGAGGGGTGAAGAGCAGAGAAGAGGAATTAGGAATACAAATTTCAGGGCCTTCCTATGTCACCAGGAATTCCTGTTCCCTCACAGCTCGCATCATAAAAAAGTTTAATGTTCAACTAGAGATCCCTCCAGTGCCTGGAACTTGGAAACTGACAACCAGGTACAAAAAGACCCGGATGCCGAGCCAGGCCTCCCACCAGCTAAAGAGCCCACCAAAGTCCCAGGAGGGGCGGGGTCGGAGGCGGGAAGGGGCCGAGCTGGGGGCGGGGTCGGCCGTGCGTGCGCTCGAGCCGGCCCGCCCTCCGCGGGACTGTCGCAGGAGCCGGGTGCGGATTGGTGTGTGAATATGTCGGCCTCTCTTCATTGGCCACAGGGCGGCTCGGAAGGCTTTGGTTGGCTCAACAGGCGCTGAGCGGTCATTGGCTGCGGTGGGTCGTCAGGGCGACTGAGGAAAAAGAGAGTAGGAGTGCTGGGCCTGGCGGGCGAAGCGAGGCTGTGGACTGCTGGGCGGGTTCGCCGGGCGGTGTTCAGAGAGCTGCGGAGCCGGGGCGCCTTGGGTTCACTCCACACTCCAGCTAGTGGGCCAGCCAGCGAGACCCGCGGTCCGGGACCATGGGCTGCTTCTTCTCCAAGAGGCGGAAGGCTGAGAAGGAGTCGCGGCCCGAGAACGAGGAAGAACAGCCGAAGCAGTATAGCTGGGACCAGCGCGAGAAGGTAATACGTCTCGTAGCCGCTGCTCTTAGCTCTCCTGAGCCGCTCCGCAAGGGCCCCTTATCCCCCGGGAGCGCTACGGTAACCCACTCAACAGCTGCCGCTCTTGCTGTCCTGAATGCGGGCATCTGAAGTCGGTGTATCACTTTTGTGGGGGCCTTAGAGTTTGTTGTCCAGGTAGCTAGAACCCCCGGGGACTTTCCCTCGGCTCCGCACCCGACTTGCACTAACTTCCTGTCCGAAGATGGACTCGAGGAAGGAAAGGAGCCAATAATGCCCTGAATCTCAAATCAACTCATTTCACCGGCAGCGCCAAGCGGGGTTTTGTCCACTCGTCGAGTTACACATGGGACTGATTCTCATCTCTTCCGCGGCTTATGTTCTGTGACTGCTTTCTCTTTTGTCTGCCCTCCTGGTAAATCTCTTTGGTGCCTCACGATATGTTCCACTGCTTCTCAGTTACTAAGTGGACTGTTTAATGTACAGCTTTATTCTCCCTTCACTTCCAGTTATCCGAAAGGAATAATGAAAATCTAATCAGTCTTGGACTGTAAGACTGCAAAGTGAAAACCGGCATAAACTAGTCAGCATTCTGCTATTGCTTTAAATGAATGAAAACTCCCGCATTTTTACTTTTGTATATAGCCAGAAACCAAAAAACTTTGAAAATGTTCATTAGTATTGCACAAAACATACTTAGTCACACATTTCATAATGGTTCCTCTTTCTACATAGTTCTCCATTTGCTTACTAAAATACTTTGATAGACTTAATTATTTTTCTCTTCCAAACAAAATGAGCGTTTCTTTTCTGTTTGTTTTTGTTTTTTAGAGTCAAGGGGGTACATGTACAGGTTTGTTATAGGGATATATTGTGTGATGTGTGTGATGCTGAAGTTTGGGCTTCTGAACCTGTCACCCAAATAGTGAACATAGTACTCATAGGTAGTTTTTTAACCCTTGCCCACCTCCCTCCCTCCTTAGAATCTCACTGTCTACTGTTTCCATCTTTATGTCCATTTGTACCTAATGTTTAACTCCCACTTATAAATGAGAACATATGGTATTTGATTTTCTGTTTCTGTGTTAACTCGCTGAGCATAATGGCCCCAGCTGTGTCCATGTTGCTGCAAAGAACATGATTTCATTCTTTTTCATGGCTGTGTAGTATTCCATGGTGTATATGTACCACATTTTCTTTATCCAGTCCACAATTGATGAGCGTCTAGATTGGTTCCATGACTTTGCTATTGTGAATAGTCCAATAAACATACAAGGGCAGGTGTCTTTTTGGTAGAGTGATTTATGTTCCTTTGGGTATATACCCAATAATGGGACTGCTGTGTCCAATGGTAATTCTATTTTTAGTTCAAAATGAGAGATTTAAAAAATGTATTATGGCCGGGCTCGGTGGCTCAACCTGTAATCCTGCGCCTTTGGGAGGCTGAGGTGAGTGGATTGCCTGAGCCCACGGGTTCGAGACCCGCCTGGGCAGCGAGACCTCATCTCTACAATAAATAAAAAAATCAGCCAGGCGGCATGCCTGTAATTCCGGCTACTCAGAAGGCTGACGCAGAAAGAGCGCCGGAGCCCAGCAGGTCGAGGCTGCGGTGACCGGGAGCGGCCACTGCACTCCAGTCTGGGCGACAGAGTGAGACTCCAACTCAAAAAAAAAAAAAAAAGTATTATGAACAGTTAATTCCTTGCTTCAATCTTTGTCCAGTAATACTTTATAGCAAATTTATTAATGCTTTTATATTATAGACCTTTCTGCATGATTTCCAATCTCCTACATAATTTATTCACATAAACTCTGATCTCTAAGTGTCAAAGTTAAGAAATTGAAAGCTTTTTGCAGAATTCTCAGCCCCAGTCTTTATGCCCCGTTCTCAGACCCTTCTTGGGTCACATGGTATATTTATTCTCTCTTATCCATACTTGATGGCAACATTTTCTAACGCAGGGAAAGAAAGAACTGTGCTTTCTGTTGTAGAAGAAGAGTGCACTTATCATTTAAAGTTCTTTGATGGGCAGTTTTTAAAAGATTCGTTTTTTTCAGCCTTGGAACTTCTCACAGTGTTCTAAACTTGAACTGTCTGCCATAGAGAAAGTTGTGTCTTTTTGTTTGTTTGTTTGCTTGCTTTTTGAGTTGGAGTCTCACTTCGTTGCCCAGGCTGGAGTGCAGTTGCACACTCACAGCCACCCCAGCGTCAACCTGCTTGGCTCAGGTGATCTTTCCACCTCACCCTTCCAAGTAGCTGGAACTACAGACATGTGCTGCCATGCCCAGCTAATTTTTTGAGTTATTGTAGAGAAGAGGCATCACCAAGTTGCCCAGTCTGTTCTTGAACCCGTGGGCTCAGGCAGTCCTCTTGCCTCGGCCTCCCAAAGTGCTGGGATTACAGGCTTGAGCCACTGCACCCAGCCAAATTGTGTATTTTTATGTTAGCTTTTTGTCTTGAACTCATAGGCTAAAACTAAACTAAAGTGCTTTTATTTTTTATTTATAGTAGTTTTGGTTGCTTCTGACTCATTGTTTCACAGTAAATTGTTTTACAGTTAACCTTTATTAACATAATATTCGGGTTAGTTGAGATCTATCATGCATGTTAACCCTTCTTTTAGATAAGTAGGTGTGTTCTGTGATTTTTTTTTCTTTTGCTCTTTGGCTAAGTAAATGAATTGAAAAACAGAGTATTGGATACCAACATCTAAATCCTTCCCCCTTCCATGAGCATGTAGTAAACTTTCATTGTAGACACTGTTTTGAGCTTACAGCGAACATTTTTTTTGAGAACACTGCTAGGTATTGTAGAGATGTAAGAGATGTCACTGAATATGCAACATAAGCTCAGTCTTCTGGGTGTGTGTATAAGAAAAGTTAAAATCTTGACCAACTCAGCTAATCAAAACTTTCCTAACTAAATAAGCATTATATTATGAAAACAATCCAGTTTTAAAATCTTTTGCTATTAAAGAGAATTACCAGGCTGGGCATGGTGGCTCCTGCCTATAATCCAGCACTTTGGGAGGCTAAGGCAGGAGGATTTCTTGACTCCAGGAGTTTGAGGCCAGCTTAGGCAACACAGTGAGACTCCGTCTCTACAAAAAATAATTAGAAAATATTAGCTGGCGTGATGATGTACACCTGTAGTCCCAGCTACTCACAAAGCTGAAGGATCGCCTGAGCCCAGGAGGTTGAGGCTGCGGTAAACCACAATGGTGACACTGGACTCTAGCCTGGGTGACAGTGTGAGACCCCAACTCACATAAATAAGTTACATCAGGTAACTAACCTGGGTGGCAACTAGCCTGGTGACAGTGCGAGACCCCAACACAAACAAGCATATAAATAAATAAGTTATATAAGTAAATAAGTTATATCGGGTACCTACCATTCAACTCATATGACTTTAGGTGTGAAAACAAAATGGGTT
The DNA here is from genome assembly GCA_027257055.1 of Cephalopachus bancanus. Taxonomy (NCBI): domain Eukaryota; kingdom Metazoa; phylum Chordata; class Mammalia; order Primates; family Tarsiidae; genus Cephalopachus; species Cephalopachus bancanus. Next base: position 274,681 of record JAPVLO010000687.1, read on the forward strand.
GCCTGAAAAGTTTCCTTGCAATTTGGAAAAGTGGTATTTAAATTTTTGCTTAGGTTGTGTAATCAGAGTATCTTTATTGAGGGGCACCCCTTGGGTTTTGGGTTTTGAGTTGTATAATTGGATCAGTCTTAGGGGACTGAAGCTAGGAGAAATTGTCTCAATTAGAAAGAATGTTTGGGGACTAAGCATTGTCATAGCAACCGGTATACTGTAGTCAACAGTGTAAGGAGCTCATTTTCTATTGCTGCTGACTTTGAAAAAGAAAAAAGCTTACTATACAATTACTACATTAACATGATGAGAACGACTTTTGTATTGTAAGGCCTGTGTTTAAATCATTTGGAAAGAAATGTTTTTATCCTCATCTATATGCTGCCTCCCTCAGGGAGGCAAATTTTTCAACATAAATGTACTCAAACACCAAGGAAGACTCAAAATTATAAGACTTAGACCTGTCCTCCAAGAGCTTACTGGCTTTTGGGAGTTAAAACAGGAAACATTTAAGTACAAATGAGGTGAAGAGAAGTGGTACAGAAAAGTAATTTTCTTTTTCCAGTTATTTATGCCATATTCTTCCTCATAGATGATAGAAATGAGGATTCATTCTCTAAACAATGATAGTATAAGTATGAAAATTGTGATTTGAGTATGGACAACACATCTTGTATCTGTTATACTTATCTCATATTTGATAGAAATAATACTAAAGAAAAGCCTTATACCAGAAATTCAAGTGTCTGTTGTGTAACTTTGGGTAAAATAGCCAATTTGTGCGCTTCAGGTTTCTCAGCTATAAAGTAGGACAGTGCTAAAGATTTCGCTGCTATATCATAAGGCAAAGGCCTGTCCTGAAGAAGAGGGTTTAGACAGTAATGGTCACCTCAAAGGACAGAACTTTAACCAGAGGTTGGGCACAACAGAACTGGTTTTAATATAGGGCAGGTCATAATTTCCAGAGTTGTTCATCAATGGAAGGGGTGGTTTTGTGAGAACCTGATCTCCATGTTAGTCAAAACATTCAGAGTTTGGATGATGATCTGCTAGAAAGAAGTGTCTGCACTGAGTAGGAGGAAGCTAGATATTGTTTTTAGCCTTTTAGTATGGAAGCTATTCTAGTTATCCATTGCTGTGTACCAAACCACCCCAAAACCTAATGACTTAAAACAATGGTAAATATTTATTTTGTTCACAACTCTGCAATTTGTATAAGACTAAGCAGCGTTGACTCTGTTCAGTGTGGCATCAGCTGTGGCATCTTGACTAGGGGCTGAAGGATCTGCTTTTAGGATGATTTAACCACATAGCTGGCTGGCAAGTTAATGCTGGCTTTTGGCTGGGACCTCAGTTGGGGCCGAAGGCCAGGCACCTCTCCATGTTGCCCTGGCTTCCTCACAGCATGATGGCTGGGTTCCAAGGACAAGCGTCCTAAGGGAGACTGGCAGAAGCTGCATGGTTTTTTCCTAACTAGCTTCTTAAGTGAATTCTTAGATCACTTAATTTGACTTAAGAATATGGCAGCGCCGGGCTTGGTGGCTCAGCCTGTAATCCCGCGCCTTTGGGAGGCTGAGGTGAGTGGATTGCCTGAGCCTGCGGGTTCGAGACCCGCCTGGGCAGCGAGACCTCATCTCTGCAATAAATCAAAAAATCAGCCGGGTGTGGTAGCGCATGCCTGTAATTCTGGCTACTCGGAAGGCTGAGGTGGAAGGATCGCCAGAGCCCAGCAAGTCGAGGCTGCGGTGGCCGGGAGCGGCCACTGCACTCCAGTCTGGGTGACAGAGTGAGACTCCAACTCAAAAAAAAAAAAAAAAAAATTAAAAAAAAAAAAGAATATGGCAGCATTACTTCTGCTACTTTCTTTTTTTTTTTTTTTTTTTTTTTTTTTTGAGTTAGAGTCTCACTCTGTCGCCCAGACTGGAGTGCAGTAGCCGCTCCCGGCCACCGCAGCCTCGACTTGCTGGTCTCCGGCGATCCTTCCACCTCAGCCTTCCAAGTAGCCGGAACTACAGGCACGTGCTACCATGCCCGGCTGATTTTTTTGATTTATTGTAGAGATGAGGTTTCACCAAGTTGCCCAGGCGGGTCTCGAACCTGCAGACTCAGGCAGTCCACTCACCTCAGCCTCCCAAAGCACGGGATTACAGGCTGAGCCACCAAGCCTGGCTACTTCTGCTACTTTCTGTTTGTTGAAGCAGTCACAGATGTCCACCTAGTGCCAAGAGGAGGGGACCTCTTGATGAGAGGAGTATAAAAGAATTTAGCAATATGTTTGAAATCCTCTACATAAAGTTGTTATTTAAAGGAAATAAATAGTTGTTTATTACTTTGAAAAATTGCTTTTTTGAGATATAATTCATATGCCATGCAATTCACCTATTTAAAGTATACAATTCAGTATTTTTTAGTACGTTTACACGGTCATATAACCATTATCCTGATCTAATTTTAGAACATTTTCATCCCTGGAAAAAGAAACCTATACCCATTAGTATTCACTCCCCATTCCCCCTTTTCAGCCCTTGGAAACCACAAATGTATTTTCTGTCTCTATAGATGTTTCCATTTTGTACATTTCGTAACAGTAGAACTATAATGTTTAGCCTTTTGTTACTGGCTTCTTTGATTTAGCATATTTTTTAGGTTCATCCATAGTGAAGAATGCATCAACACTTTTTTCCTTTTTATTACTGAATATGTATAGATCTAGCACACTTTATTTATCCATTCATCAGTTGATGGACATTTGGGTTGTTTCCACTTTTGGCTATTATGGATGATGTTGTTATGAACATTCGTGTATAAGTTTTTATATGGACATGTTTTCATTTCTCTTGGGTACACACCTATGGAATGAAATTGCTGAGTCATATGATAACTCTATGTTTAACTTTTTGAGGAACTGCCAAACTGTTTCACAGAGTGTCTGCACCATTTTATATTTCCACCAGCAATACATGAGGTTTCCAATTTCTTCACCCATCTAAAGTTTTGATAAAGGGAAGAAGCATAGGAAGTGACAAGTGTATAGGGTTGGAATATTAATTTGTATTCTGCACCCAACTATACCTCACTGGTAAAGTAATTTAACATTTCCAGCCCTCAGTTTCCTAAGATCCCTTATACTTCTCTAATCCTTTGAGCAGCTCATGAGTGGAGGTAGGCATTTCGAGGAGTATTCAGGCAATCCTGAGTGAACAAGGGGAATGTGAGAGGATGTAAAAATAGATTAGATTAGATGACATGGAAATATCTTTCCAATACTAAAATTTCATAATTCTGTTTTGTTATATATTTAGCAACATAGTGAGTTAATATAAATGTTATACTCTACCTTCTCTCACCGTTAGTGTATATAAGCTCAAGGCACTGGTCTTATTATTTCTTTTTCTTTTCTTTTCTTTTCTTTTTTGAGTTGGGGTCTCGGTCGGGGTCTCACTTTGATGCCCAGGCTGGAGTGCAGTGGCATGATCACAGCTCACCACAGTCTCGACCTCCTGGGCTTAGGTGATCCTTCCACCTCAGCCTCCCGAGTAGCTGGGACTACAGATGTGTACCACCATGCCGGGCTAAGTTTTTTATTTTTTGTAGAGACAATATCTTGCTATGTTGTCCAGGCTATTCTTGAACTCCTGGGCTCAAGCGATCCTCCTGCCTTGGCCTCCCAAAGTGCTGGGATTGTAGGCTTGAGCTACCACACCTAGTCTGGTCTTAATTATTTCTATAGTTTTGTGAAATAATCTTTCAACAGCATAGTTATATAACCCTGAAACTGACTTAACAATGTTTAAATGTTAAGTATTCATTTTAATTACAATATAATTTACACATAGTAAAATTTACTTTTTTAAAAAGTGTACAGTTTTTAAAGTATACAGTTCTGTGGGTTTAGAGAAACAAATACAGTTCTATAGCTATCACCAATCAAAACATAGAACAGTTCCATCATTCCCCCACATTTTCTTTCTGTGTAGTCAGTTTGCTCCGTTCTAGTCAGCCCCACCCCCAGCACCTGATCAGCTTTCTATCCCTATAGTTTTATCTTTGTGAGAATATCATATAAATGGAACCATATGATACGTAACCTTTTGAGTCTGGCTTCTTTCACCTAGCATGATGCATTTTAAAATTCATCCATGCTAAGCCGGGCTCGGTGGCTCAGCCTGTAATCCCGTGCCTTTGGGAGGCTGAGGTGAGTGGATTGCCTGAGCCCGCGGGTTCGAGACCCGCCTGGGCAGCGAGACCTCATCTCTACAATAAATCAAAAAATCAGCTGGGCGTGGTAGCACGCGCCTGTAGTTCCGGCTATTCGGAAGGCTGAGGTGGAAGGATCACCGGAGCCCAGCAGGTCGAGGCTGCGGTGGCCGGGAGAGGCCACTGCCCTCCAGTCTGAGCGAAAGAGTGAGACTCCAACTCAAAAAAAAAGAAAAAAAAAATTCATCCATGCTGCATGTATCAGGAGTTCCTTTTTATTGCTGAGTAATATTCCATAGTGTGGATGTATTACAGTTTGTTTATCCATTTGCCAGTTGAAGGACATTTGGGTTGCTTCCAATTTTGGTAACTATGAATAAAGCTATCATAAATATTTGCATACAACTTTCTGAATGAACATAAGCTTTCATTGCACTTGGGTAATTACCATGAGTGGGATTGTTGAGTCATGTGAAAATTGTATATTAAACTTTATAAGAAAATATCAAACTATTTTTCAAAGTGGCTGTGCTGTTTTTACCCACCACAATATGTAAGAGATACACTTGCTCCACATTCTTACCTCACTGGGTACTGTCAGTTTTTAAAAATTAGCCATTCTGATAGGTATATAATGGTATTTCATTGTGTTTTAACTTGTATTTTCCTAATGACTAATGATGTTGATCATTTTTCAAGTACTTATTTGTCATCTGTATATCTTCTTTGGTGAAGTGTTTATTCAAATCTTTTGGCAGCCCCCCCATCTTTATTTTTGAGTCAGAGTCCCACTCTGTCACCCAGGCTGGAGTGCAGTGGCACGCTCATGGTGACCACAGCTTTGACCTGTGGGCTCAATGATCCTTCTGTCTCAGGCTTCCAAGTAGCTGAAACTGCAGGTGCGTGGCGCCATGCCTGGCTAATTTTTTGGTTTATTGTAGAGACGACATCTCACCAAGTTGCCCGGGCTGGTCTTGAACCCCTGTGGGCTCAGGCAGTCCTCTCGCCTCTGCCTCCCAAGGTGCTAGGATTACAGGCATGAACCCCTGCGCCCGACCTTTTGCCCATTTTTTAAATTGGGTTATTTGTTTTCTTGTTGAGTTCTTCTGAAGAGCTAACATTTTCAATTTTGGTAAAGTGCAGTTTTCATATTTTTTCTTTTATGGATTGTGTTTTTGGTTCTCGTCTTGGAAATCTTTGCCTAACCAAGATTACAAAGAATTTCTCCTGTTTTGTTCAAGAAGTTTTATAGTTCTTGGTTTTATATTCAGGTTCTATGATTCATCTTGAGTTAATTATATATGGTACAAGGTATAGATTGAGATTCTTTTTTCTTTTTACATATATATGACCAATTGTTCCAGCACCATTTGTTGAAAAGACTATCCTTTCTCTATTGAATTTCCTTTGTATCTTTGTCTTTCTCTCTCTCTCTCCACACACACACACACACACACACACACACACACACGTTTTGAACTCTCTGTTCTATTGATTTGTGCATCTAGTGAGAAATTGTTTTTGTTTGCATGTGGTTGGATATGAAGAAACAGTCAAGAGAATGTACTTAGGAGCCAGACTCCCTAGATCTGAGACTAAGCTCAAGGACTTACTAACAGTGTGACCTTGGACAAGTTATTTAGCTTCTGTGTGCCTTGATTTTCTCATCCATAAAACAGAGGTAATTATAGTGCATAACCCTCATAGGGGTTTTTATGGATTGAGTGAATGATTGTAAAGCACTTAGTATGATGCCTAGTACATATATAATGCTTCTTACACTTCTTTTTATTTTTTTGTTTTTTTTGAGTTGGAGTCTCCCTCTGTCGCCCAGACTGGAGTGCAGTGGCCGCTCCCGGCCACTGCAGCCTCGACCTGCTGGGCTCCGGCGATCCTTCTGCCTCAGCCTTCCAAGTAGCCGGAATTACAGGCATGCGCTACCACGCCCGGCTGATTTTTTGATTTATTGTAGAGATGAGGTCTCACCAAGTTGCCCAGGCGGGTCTCGAACCCGCGAGCTCAGGCAATCCACTCACCTCAGCCTCCCAAAGGTGCGGAATTACAGGCTAAGCCACCGAGCCCGGCTGCTTCTTATACTTCTTATTTTGTACTTCTCTCAGACTGGATTTTCATTAAAATTAATAAATTTCATTATTCTATCTCAGATTATCATTATAGAAGTTTAACTGTAACATTAATTTTAATGAAAAATTTGCATTGTTGCTCAGTAAAAGAATAAGATGTTCACTCTTGTTTTCTGTTGGGAAAATAATGCTTAAGTTAGGATATTGAATTTATCAGATGAATTCCAATTCCTGAAATTTTTCATTGATTTTGAAAGTTTGATTGATTTTAAGGATTATAGTATGAAATACAGCCTAAACTAAACTCACTTCATAAATGGCTTTTGTGAAAAAGTAACTTAAAGCATGATCTTTTCATGTTTGTGATTTTAGGTACTTTATTTGAGAACCAGTAACTTTTACAAAATTATTGTGAGTCTAAACTTCAGGTTGTTTATGTTTGACACCTTTTTGGTGTTTTTGTTTGTTTGTTGTAGAGATGAGGTTTCGCTGTGTTACCGAGACTGCTCTTGAACTCCTGGGCTCAAGCAATCCTCTTGCCTTGGCCTCCCAAAGTGCTAGGATTACAGGTGTGAGCCACCGTGCCTGGCCAACCTTTTGTTTTGAAAAACTCTCAGAAATTGTTGAGAAAGTACATCGCATAAATCTTAAGTTTCTCCCTAGAAGATTGTGTTGACAATCCAAATAATTTTATGCTACAGAACTATTTAGCTGTAGAATCTTTAGCTATATGATTAGTTTCTCCCTATGAGCTAGGAAAACTGGAGTGTCCAGAGAAAATACTTAGAATAGTAAATTCCATTTAACACCTCAGCGTTGGCAGCTATTTTGGACTGAATGTTTGTCAAATTCATATGTTGAAACCATAAGTCCACATGTGGCTTTATTTGGAGATGGAACCTCTAAGGAGGTAATTAAGACTAAATGAGGTCATAAAGGTGGAGTGCTGATCCAATAGGATTAGTGTCTTTATAAGAAGATTCACTTAGCTTGCATGTGCTCCCTCCCTCTCCATCTCTACACAGATGAAAAGCTTGGTGACAACATAGCAAGAAGCTGCCTTTTGCAAGCCTAGCAGACTAAAACAGGCTGCCATAACAAAATACTACAGACTAGGTGGCTTAAATAACAGGTGTTTCTCTCTCACTGTTCTGGGGCCTGAGAAGTCTAAGATCAAGGTGCCAGCAGATTCAGTGTCGGCTCTCTTCCTGGTTTACAGACAACTGCCTTCTTGCTATGTTCTCACATGGCCTTTCCTCTGTGACTCATCCTTCTGCCTTACCACCTACAGCCATTGAATTATCAGTCTGCTGTTTCTATTTCCTCAATATATGTCAAACCCTTCCCTGCTAACTACGTCTCTAGTTCCAACCCTTTCTGGATGACAATAGCCTTTCAGATCCATCCATGTTCCACATTGCTTATTCTTAACAAAATAATCTTTCTGAAATGTAAATTTTGCTTATTTAAATCCTTCTGTGCCTCCCTATTTCCTGTGGATAACTTCCAAGCTTTATAATATAGCCCCTGTCTATGTCTCTAGCTTCGTTTACTATCATTCTGATATTACTTGTTAAACTTTCGGTTTTCCTTCCACTACCTGAAGAATTTTACTCTGTTTATTCTGTTACTTTTGCCTACAAAGTAGGAAGGAGGCTTCCTTCATGCCTGCCCCTTTCCCTAGTGATCTCTAGCTTATTCATTCTTACTTTTTACAGGAAGGTTTCTACCTCACTCCTCCTCCCTGTCCCTGGCATCGTTCTGTGTTTCCAGAATATTCTCAATATCTTTCATTACATGGTCTGGTTGTTTTTAAACTATCTGTTTAGATGAATGTTTAGTTATTTTATAGAAATAGCCGGCATATTCATTTTAGTGCTTATAACAATGTCTGTCTCATATTGTGTGTTCAAGTGTTGGTTGATTTACTAAAGATGCAGAAAGTTAAAGTGACTTTTTAAAGATCAGGTTGCTCATTGGTGACAGAATTGGGACTGGAAAACAAGTACCTTTTTTATTGCCTCATGCTACAGACCAAGTGCTTCTCCTAGTACCATGTATAAAATTGGATAAATATAATATTTATTGTAACATTTACTAAATAAGTTACTTTAAATGTAAATCAAATTTTTACATACTGTATCTAGTGGCTCCATCTCTTGGGAGGTATGTATATTAACCAAGATTATGAAGTTTCATGTTATAATGAGGGCTGTAGTTGCCAATGGGTCTGGACATTGGGGTCCGCCAGGTGCATATTTTTTTCTGTAGATATACCATACACTAGGCTAATAATTTTTAATTGATATAACCACAGTATTGTTATCATACTTAAGAAAATTAATAATTCCTTAATATCATCTAATATGGGGTGTGTGTGTGTATTTCCCCATTTGTCTCAAAAAAAGTGTTTTTACAGTTGGTATGTTTGAAACACAATGCCCGCACTTTTTAAAAAAATTTTTTTGTCTTAAAGATGTGGGGTACAGTTCAGGGTTAGGTATACAAATGTTCATTATGTAGGTACCCTTGTTGATGAGGTATGCCCCCTCCCCCGGCAGATTCCCACCACGGCCAATCCCACCTCCCCACCCATCCCCTTCCCCGGCAGTTTCCCGCTACTGCCAATTACTTTCTTATAGTATTATGATAATTGTTCAAGATCCACTTATGAGTGAGAACGTGTGGTACTCAGTTCTTTGTTTCTGTGATAGATCACTCAGTATTATAGACTCTACGTCCATCCAGGTTGCTACGAAGTTCATGATTTTGTCCTTTATGACTGCATAATATTCCATCATGTATATATACCACATTTTTTTTTTATCCAATCCTCTTTTGATGGACAGCACGGTTGGTTCCATGTTCTTGCTATTGTGAACAATGCTGCGATAAACATGCCCACACATTTTATTTGGTGGATATGTTCTTGGATAAAGATCTATAACAGTTTCCTCTCCCTTTTTTCCTTCTAATGCCTTTTATTTATTGGGAGAAAAAATGTGTCCTGTTCAATTTCTTACTACATTGCAAAGTCAGTGAGATTAGGAAATTATATTTTAGCACTAAGAACTGTGCCTGGCACCATAGGCATTTAATTGATATTTGTTGAATAATTTTAATAATACTTAAGGTCTGTGTTTTGTCCCTACAGGTGGATCCAAAAGACTACATGTTCAGTGGACTGAAGGACGAAACAGTAGGTCGCTTACCTGGGAAAGTGGCAGGACAACAGTTCCTCATTCAAGACTGTGAGAACTGTAACATCTATATTTTTGATCACTCTGCTACAGTTACCATTGATGACTGTACTAACTGCATAATTTTTCTGGGACCCGTGAAAGGCAGTGTATTTTTTCGGAATTGCAGAGATTGCAAGTGCATATTAGCCTGCCAACAATTTCGTGTACGGGATTGTAGAAAGCTGGAAGTCTTTTTGTGTTGTGCCACTCAACCTATTATTGAGTCTTCCTCAAATATCAAGTTTGGCTGTTTTCAATGGTACTATCCTGAATTAGCTTTTCAGTTCAAAGATGCAGGGCTAAGTATTTTCAATAATACCTGGAGTAACATTCATGACTTTACACCTGTGTCAGGAGAGCTCAACTGGAGCCTTCTTCCAGAAGATGCTATAGTTCAAGACTATGTTCCTGTACCTACTACTGAAGAGCTCAAAGCTGTCCGCGTTTCTACAGAAGCCAGTAGAAGCATCGTTCCAATATCCCGTGGTCAGAGACAGAAGAGCAGTGATGAATCATGCTTAGTAGTTTTATTTGCTGGTGATTATACGATTGCAAATGCCAGGAAACTAATTGATGAGGTAAGGAGAAAAAGAAGAGATATAGACATACACCTAGATAAAAATGCATTACTCTGGAGAACTTCCATTCCTTTCAAATTAGCTATTAGAAATACAGGCAGCCCTCAAGTTACAATCCTTTCCCACCCACCAACCCCCCCAATAGATTTGTCTGTAAACAGGTTGCTTGGGCCTCAAAATTCTTTCCCAAAGAAACTTTTTAAGAACATAATTCATTAAGCATTTATTAAGTACCTATTATGTGCAAGTTACTCTGTTACCATATTTCATTGATTATAGGATACACATTTGTTTTCAACAGTTTTGCTTATCTGAAATGTATTTAATTTATGTCAACTTAGAAATGATAAAATATTATATATGCTGGAGATGCAGATGCATAGACAAAATTCTCTGCTCTCAAAGAGTTTCCATTCTTGGCTGGGCATGGTGGCTCATGGCTGTAATCCTGGCACTTTGGGAGGCTAAGGTGGGAGGATCACTTGAGGCTAAGGGTTTGAGACCAGCTTGGGCAACATAGTAAGACCTCATCTCTATAAGAAAAAAATTTTTTTTTAAGTTAGCCGGGCATGGTGGCGTGTACCTGTAGTCTTAGCTACTTGGGAGGCGGAGGGGGAGTATTGCTTGAGCCTAGGAGTTCTAGGTTACAGTGAGCTATGATTGTGCCACTGTACTCCAGCTGGGTTACAGGGCGAGACCCTGTGTCAAAAAAAAAAAAAGATTCCATTCTTTATAATAAATGATTTCCAGAGAAGCTCACAAAAGTATTACTGCTTAGTAAAGCATAGCCTTTTATAATTATTTAGTGGGGAAATTTCTTTGGAGCTCTAATTGGTTAGAAGTTAGAAAATAATCTAGAAATACAATTTTTGGACCCTGTTGTGATTGAGAGCAACCTCCACATTGTTTCTTATTTTCCCTTGCCCTGTTACCATAGAGAAGAGGCTGGTGTTGAAGAGTGAGGTGAGGGGTAGGCTAGCAAAGGTTTAGGCTTATGAGCAATGGCTCTTGGTGAGCTCATGAGTAGAGAAGGGTTCTTTGGATAGCAACTTCTGCCTGAAAAATAATTGGAGGCAGAGAGGTTATTGTTGGTGGATGCTCCAGTAGGAAGGTAGCAGTAGGATGTATTGATTATCTACTAATCAGGTGTCCTTCGGGAGGAATCTGCTTGAATAAAAGTCAAACTCCCAAAAATGGAGAAGTGAATGGAAAACTCATCAAGTCTCTCTCTGAATGTATTTTTTAAAAGTTGGAACATGTCAAAAGGAATGATTTTAGGAAAAAAATTAAAATTGACTACTTCTCTATAGCTATACATTCTACAATGTAGAAACTGATATCTGAAATCTACAAAGTATATCTGAGATGTATTTTTTAAAACAACAGAAGCCAAAGTATGTCTTTGATATTTTCTTTTTTGCTTATGCCAGTCTGATGAAAGCATGCTATGAATCTGGTAAGATATAGAAAAACATGCTTCTGGCTTTTGGGCTATCTAATCACTTGCTAACTCAATATCTGAGGGGTAAATATTTATTATACTGTATGGTGATTTTTTAAAAAACCTACATACAGTTTTCAAAAGATATAATTAGGCTAAACTCCTTTTTGGTAGGTAATTAGGAACAGACATAACAATGTTTCGCATGTTTAAAGAAAAAAGCCATCAAAACAGTTTTTCTTCATGAGTCATCAAATGTTTCTAACCTTTTAACCTTTGGTATCTGGTATGTGAAATGGCAGTGCTGTGTGTCCTTGAAAAGAGCATGACCAGGAAGAGTGATGTCCTTTAGATGTCCTCTGGAATATAAAATAAAAATCCCACAGTAATAATAATAACTAACACTTATATAGTGTTTACTGTATGTCAGGCACCGTTGTAAGGAATTTACCCTAAACTTCGTACCCTCTCAAGTTTTATAACTCGTATCTCAAAAAATCATTATGTTTAATTTATAAAAACAATGTGAAACAAAATTCTGTGATACTCCTAGGGTTTAACAAAACTAGAGTTAGTAATCACAGTTCCAGTCTAAGCTGTCCTAAGATATTTTGTGTTGTGACATGAGAAAGACTCGAGTTTTACTTTTTTCATCTCAGAATTAACTGGTCTCTACACATATTTCCTTGGGAACTCGAACTTCATTTTTAAAAAAATATGTAATCTCTCTTAACATAATATGTAAGTCTTTTGTCTTTCAGCATGTTTTCATAACCTCTTCACATGTACTTGACATTTTCTTTTTTTTTTTCATTCCTGAATTCTGCACTTTCAGAATTAGACAGGAAAAATCTAGCCAAAGACTCCCTAGGTTAATTCCAGCTACTCGGAAGGCTGAGGCGGAAGGATCGCCGGAGCCCAGCAGGTCGAGGCTGTGGTGGCCGGGAGCGGCCACTGCACTCCAGTCTGGGAGACAGAGTAAGACTCCAACTCAAAAAAAAAAAAAGACTCCCTAGGCTAGAGGGTCCTTGAGTCCACATGCTTTCAGTCACATTCTTACTCTACCGGCATTCATCAACTTTCCTTTATCATTGAAGCAGCGTAACAGCATCATGTTTAAGGGCTAAGACTGTGGTCTACACAGCCAGACTGCCTAGATTTGAATAATGGCTCTGTGTTTACCAGCTGAGTGACCTTTTGCAAGGTACTTACCCTCTCTGTGGGTCATTTTCCATATCTGTAAATGAGGAATAATGGCACCTATCTCATAGGGCTGTTTTGAGTATTGAGTTAATTCATTTAAATTCCTTACTAACTCTAGTTTTGTTAAACCCTAGGAGTATCACAGAATTTTGTTTCACATTGTTTTTATAAATTAAACATAATGATTTTTTGAGCTATAAAACTTGAGAGGGAGCCGGGCTCGGTGGCTCAGCCTGTAATCCCGCGCCTTTGGGAGGCTGAGGTGAGTGGGTTGCCTGAGCCCGCGGGTTCAAGACCCACCTGGGCAGCGAGACCTCATCTCTACAATAAATAAAAAAATCAGCCAGGCGTGGTAGTGCATGCCTGTAATTCCGGCTACTTGGAAGGCTGAGGCAGAAGGATCACCGGAGCCCAGCAGGTCGAGGCTGCGGTGGCCGGGAGCGGCCACTGCACTCCAGTCTGGGCGACAGAGTGAGACTCCAACTCAAAAAAACAAACAAACTTGAGAGGGTAGGAAGTTTAGGAAGGCTGGGTAAAATAAAAAGCACATTCTACAAGGGAGTCAAGAGAAGTTACAGGGCCTTGGTTTCCTTACCTAAAAATCAGATTACTTTGCTTGCCCTTACACCACAGATATGTACAGGATAAGTTAGGGTAAAAGTAGTTTGAATAATCTGGGAGTATTTAATAATTTGAGTAGTTACCACCACTTTCAAGTCTTTAAAAGTAGAAGAATCTTCATGAAAAGGAGTCTCTAAATATCTGCAGTGAAATATTAAAATATAGTTTAATAGTTCATTATTTGTTTTAGGTAGCAGTATTTTGAATTAATTATTGTAATCTTGTCAGTTTGTGTCTGACTATAAAATGAGAGATAACGAGCAGTGTGGAAAATAAGAAAAAGAGGTAGGATTGTTTCTGATATTTTACATAACTTCACAGTCATCATCTGGCAGTGATGTCCATGTAATTTTCTGCAATTTTTAAATGTATGTTTTTTTTTTTCTGAAGCAGCATTGAATGAGGGTTCTGAAGTAGAATTTGAGTTTGATCAAATTTGATGGAATGGTATGGAGTAATGTAGCCAAAGGATGAAATAATATTATCCATTAAAAGTGATTTTATATTAGAATAGCTAGAAAATGTCACCGTCAAGTAAGTAAAAATTTGTAGAATAGTATGTAACTGATTGTAAGGTAAGTCTGGAAAGTTACATATACTAAAATGTTAACAGTTGTGCTTAGTCTTAGGAAGTTGATTAAGAGCAGGGTTTTCTTTTTTTTATTGTTCTGTAAATTTTACAGTGAGCATGTATTATTTCTGTAATGGGGGAAAATAAACCTGGGAGGGTAAAGGAAATATAACTATGTCAGTGGCATCTTTGAGTTGTAGTACCTTGGTTGTAATTTTTTTGCTTCTGTTTTTTACTTTTCAAATGTTCTGTGTTGAGTATATATGTTACTTTTTTTTTTTTTTTGAGTTGGAGCCTCACTCTGTCGCCCAGACTGGAGTGCAGTGGCTGCTCCCGGCCACCGCAGCCTCGACCTGCTGGGCTCCGGCGATCCTTCCGCCTCAGCCTTCCAAGTAGCCGGAATTACAGGCATGCGCTACCACGCCCGGCTGATTTTGTGATTTTATTGTTGAGATGAGGTCTCCCTGCCCAGGTGCGTCTCGAACCCGCAGGCTCAGGCAATCCACTCACCTCAGCCTCCCAAAGGCACGGGATTATAGGCTGAGCTACCAAGCCCGGCTCTATATGTTACTTTTTATTATTAAAATGCAATAAGCTTTGCTGAGTGGTTGAAATGACTGCATTTTAAAAACTAATTTCATAATTACTTTAAAAATTAATATGTATGCATTGTGGAGAAGTATAGAAATAAGAAAGAGTAAAAATAATTTTTTTAAGTCAATTCATAATTGTACTATACCTTGAATAGCCTTTTTAGGAATAATTTTTAAATCTATTCAGTCTGTAATCAGATTAACTGAGTTGAGTCACAGCTCTGCTACTTAGTAGTTAGATTACCTTGGGCAAGTTTCTTTTTTTTTTTTTTTTTGAGTTGGAGTCTCACTCTGTCACCCAGACTGGAGTGCAGTGGCCGCTCCCGGCCACCGCAGCCTCGACCTGCTGGGCTCCGGCGATCCTTCCACCTCAGCCTTCCAAGTAGCTGGAATTACAGGCATGCGCTACCACGCCCAGCTGATTTTTTTTTTTATTTATTGTAGAGATGAGGTCTCGCTGCCCAGGCGGGTCTCGAACCCGCGGGCTCAGGCAATCCACTCACCTCAGCCTCCCAAAGGCGCAGGATTACAGGCTGAGCCACCGAGCCCGGCTTGGGCAAGTTTCTTAATCACTCTGTGCCTTAGTTGTCTCATCTGTACAATGAGGTTAATAATAATACCTACCTCATGAGAAGGCTAAACATATTGTACATCTAAAGTGCATAAAATTGCCTGCCACATAGTAAGTGCTCCATAAATGTGTTCTACTATTATTGTGCTATACTATACAAATTTGTATTATACCTTTTAAAATTAACGGATTGCGTAAGCTTTCCCCCATTTTATTATAACATCTTTGTTGCAGTTAATGAACTATGATAAATATAATGAACTGTGGTATTTCATCATGTGAATATATCATATAAATTTACTTATCTATTGGACATTTGCAGTACCACCAAACTAAAGCTTCCATCTGGTAGTTTCAGGCAGAAGATTTTTAATTATGTTTTAAATTTGAGGAATAATTTGACCCTTAATCTTAACCATAGAGATTACAGTACTACCTCTCAACCAGAACCACCCATCTGGAAGAATCTCATGTTATTTGAGAACTTGTTGCAGTAAACAACCTGAATTCGAGTCATATCGAAAACAAAAATCAGTGTGCTGTGTTGCATTTTATACAGAAAAATGCTAGACTAGAAAAACATTGTTTTAGTCTCAGAAGTGCACTTTGAAATCTAAGTGAAATTTTATTTTTCACAGATGGTTGGTAAAGGCTTTTTCCTAGTTCAGACAAAGGAAGTATCCATGAAAGCTGAGGATGCCCAAAGAGTTTTTCGGGAAAAGGCACCTGACTTCCTTCCCCTTCTAAACAAAGGTACCTTATGGATGAGTGGTATACTTTTGTGATTATTTTCTTGCATGCTGACTTGATTTACTTTTGCTTTTAACGTTTCTCTTGCCTTCTCTTCTCATTTGTTCTACATTTTTTCCTATCACTGTTCAGGAATGTCAAAATTTCACATCACTCAAAGAGCCCTATATATAGCTAACTAGAAATCAGGCATTAGGTTTTTTCCTATCCTATGTTTTTAGTACTTGAAGATAACATTTTATGTATAATGTATTTGTTATTTCTAATTATTATTTTATTATTGTTGTACATTTGTACTTAGTGAGTGAACATTTCATACTCCTTGCCCAGAGTTGCAAAGCACTTGATAAAGATTCTTTCTGTCTTCAGTATACTTTAGCCATTCTGGAAAAGAAATAAAAATAAAGAGGTATATTTATTTTATGTATTTAATATGATTGATTAACTTCCCATTTATAATTAGAATTTTTTTCTCCAATGGGTAAGTGCCATTAATAAATTTCAGATACTGGATATATGTTCCTGCAAAGACAGGAACTAGAGTTTGTGTGCCCTCCTGAAGGATTGCTGTCTGCCTATTTGTACTTGAAGGTGTATTGATTCTAGAGGACAGAGTACTATTTATCTGTTCAGAATGGGGACATTGTTTGCTCAAGGCTCATTAGGATTTCCTTCACTGGCCTAAGCAAATATGTATAGTAATATGCAATATTGATTGGGTATACCCTAGAGAGAGGACACGTCTGCATTTATATGTTCTTTATGTATAAATAAGTTATAATAAATTATGAAAATGTTGGAAGATTGTTAACATAATTTTAATAAGTAATGTTGGGTATAACTCAGCTGTTAAGTATTAATATAGTATTTCATATACTTCTGTGGTTACTGTAGTAGAAGCAAGGTCTTGCTCCAACCCATTGCATGAATCTACCCTAGAGTATAAATGGGAAATTATGACCTGGCCCCTTTGATGCAACCATTTTGACATGGGAGTGTTTAGAAGCTTGAAAGTGAATCTTTAAATTCTCAGCAGCTTTTGGAAGTTGAATCAGGTAACAAGTGCAGTGGACATCCTAAGGTGTGAGGATTAGGAATGAAGTGAGCATATGAGCAGTCTAAATTAATGATTTATGTATGCACTTGTGTGATGTTAGAGAAATAGTATCATAGAATTGCTCCAACCCAAATATAATATCTGCTTTTAAATAACAGAACAACCACATGGAGGAAGTAAAATGTTCTGTTGCTTCAAAGAGTAAAACTAAAACCATTGAGCAGACATTGCAGGAATTTCAGCAAATAAACATCATATAAACAAGTCATTTTTTTTTTTGAGTTAGAGTCTCACTCTCGCCCAGACTGGAGTGCAGTGGCATGCTCACAGCCACCGCAGCCTTGACCTACTGGGCTCAGGCGATCCTTCCACCTCAGCCTTCCAAGTAGCCAGAACTACAGGTGCGTGCCACCATGCCTGGCTAATTTTTGGATTTATTGTAGAGATGAGGTCTCACCAAGTTGCCCAGGCTGGTGTTGAACGCCTGGGCTTAGGCAATCCTCTCGCCTCCACCTCCCAAAGTACTGGGACTTAACAGGCATGAACCACTGTGCCCAGCCATATAAACAAGTCTTAAGAACGGAGATGCCTATAGGAAGTATTCAAAGACTGATGAGTTCATATCAAAAGATCACAGGAGCCAGCTTGAAGGAGTTTCCTTGGGCCAAATTTGGGACAATTTGACTATTAAAAAGAATAACAAAGGTAATGATTTAATAACAAATCCATCCATCCATACTGATAAACAAAAAAGGGTGTGGAGGGGAAATAAAGGAATGCTTATCTGCTGTTCACGGAATATTGTGAACTAATAAATGTAGAAGGAATGATAGACTTTGGAAATCACCATTTTCTACTCCCAATGTAATAATTATTTCAGACAAAGATTATCAGTGGATGCTAAAACTATTGGGGTAAAAGTTGCTCAGAAATAGGATGTTGGCTGGGCATGGTAGCTCATACCTATAATCCCAGCTCTTTGGGAGGTAGAGGCGAGAGGATTGCCTGAGCCCAGGGGTTTGAGACCAGCCTGGGCAACTTGGTGAGACCTCATCTCTACAGTAAATCAGAAAGTTAGCCAGGCGTGGTGGCACATGCCTGTGGTTCTGGCTACTTGGAAGGTTGAGGCGGAAAGATTGCCTGAGCCCAGCAGGTCAAGGCTGCAGTGACTGTGAGCATGCCACTGCACTCCAGCCTGGGTGACGGAGTGAGACTCTGACTCAAAAAAGAAAACAAGAAAAAAGAAAATAAATAGGATGTTTATACATTCTAATTAAAGAGGAAGTGTGCCTTTGCAGCATAGATTTGGTAATCTCCATGTTAAACTAGTGATCAAACTTAGCATCGCTGCTAGGTGACAACCTGACATTGTGTTTCTCCTGATGTAATGCAGTGAGAAATACACATCACCTGTAAAGTGTTCCTACTAAAAGTATTTAACCTGAATCTAATTGAGCCAAGTTTGCTAGTTTTTAAGAAAGAAACAAAGTATGTTAAATGACATCATGAGAAAACAATGAGATAAATCCAAAATAGAAGACATGCTACAAGATACCTGGCTCGGTCTCTTCAGAAAATGTAAAGAGGAAGAAAAAAAGATGGGGGAACTGTTCTGGATTAAAAGAGACTAAAAAGACCTAACTAAATGCAATGAGTGGACCTTGATTGATCTTGGATTGGGGTGGGGTGATCTATAAAGCTATAAAAGGCATTTTTGGGACATCTTGGGAAGTTTGAAGATGAAATAGAATTATTATTAATATCCTTTTGTATGATAATGGTATTGCAGTTATGTGGGAGATGCATACTGAAGTGTCATGATGTCTGCTACTTTCACATAACCCAGCAAAACAAAAACAAAGTATGTTACCTGCATAATGAACATTTGTATACCTAACCCTAATTGTACCCCACATCTTTAAAATAAAAAATTAAAACAACAAAGTATGTGTGTGTAGATAGATTATGTGCATCATGTAATAAAGCAAATGTGGACAAATGTTAACTTTTGGTAGGAATAAGCGAAAGGGCAAATGCATATTTATGCTGTTCTTTCAACTTATCTATAATGTGTAGGAATTTTCAAAATGAAAAGTTGGAGAATATTTTTAAACTGCTTAATAATGCATTGAGTCATGTGGAATAGTAAGTAGATTGTCAGTAGAGATATTCTAGCAGGAGTCAGAGATGGACTGAGTCCTTATCTAGAAGTGGCCGTCAGTCATTCTAAGGCAGGGTTTCTCAACCTTGGCACTACTGACATTTTAGGCCAAGTAACTATTTGTTATACTTATTTGTTATGAGGGGCTGTCCTGTACCTTATAAGATGTTTAGCAACATCTCTGGCCTCTACCCACTAGTTGCCAATAACAACCCCTTCCCCCAGCTGAAACAACCAGAAGTGTTTCCAGACATTGCCAGATGTCCCCTGGGAGCCAAAATTGCTCCCAGTTGAGAACCACTGTTCTGAGTTAAGGGTGAACTTATTCTTTTGAAAATTTATATATATATATATATATATATATATATATATTTTTTTTTTTTTTTTTTTAGTTGGAGTCTCACTCTGTCACCCAGACTGGAGTGCAGTGACCACTCCCGGCCACCGCAGCCTCAACCTGCTGGGCTCCGGCGATCCTTCCGCCTCAGCCTTCCGAGTAGCTGGAACTACAGGCGTGCACTACCACACCCAGCTAATTTTTTATTTTATTGTAGAGTTGAGGTCTCACCAAGTTGCCCAGGCAGGTCTCGAACCCTCAGGCTCAGGCAATCCACTCACCTCAGCCTCCCAAAGTGCTAGGATTACAGGCTGAACCACTGAGCCAGGCTCACATTTATCTTTAATAGCTTGTACCTCAGAGTCTCTAAATCTTCCTCTTCAGTCACAGCAGTCACAATTATTTATTTTTAATATTTAATAAGTCTGTTTGCTTAATAAGAGAATTCATTGTGTTCCATCGTGAGAATCTTCCAAATTAGACCAATCTTCAGAACCATCTAGGATGCTTTTAAAATTATGAATTTTCTACTCCCATCCCAGAAAGACTGATTCAGATGTCTCTGAGATGTACCCTTGGATTGCACATTTTGAATAGTTTCCAGATGGTTCTGATGATTAGTTAGACTTGGGTTCTGTTGTTTTAGGGAGAAACTCATTCATTTATTCAATGACATAGTAGATAAATCAGAAGTAGTAGAGGTAGAGTCAGATAATGTAGGGCTTTGTAGGCTACTGTAGAGACTTTGGCTTCTCCAGTAGTCAATGAAATGAGAAGCTACTAGACATTTTTATTTTTTGCTTTTTAAAATAAGCTTTTTATATTGGAATACTTTAGTTTTATAAAAAAGTTACAAAGAAAGTTTCTGTATACCACTTACCCAGTACCCCCCAAATGTTAATATAATCATGATGCATTTGTCAAAACTAAGAAATTTACATTGATAAAATGCTGTTAATGTAAATGATATACTTTATTCAGATTTCACCAGTTTTCTTATGTCTTTTTTCAGTTGCAGAATTCAACCCAAGATCCCACATTGCTTTTAGTTGCCCTGTCTTCTTTTTTTTTTTGAGTTGGAGTCTCACTCTGTCGCCCAGGCTGGAGTGCACCCAGCCACTGCAGCCTCGACCTGCTGGGCTCCGGCGATCCTTCTGCCTCAGCCTTCCAAGTAGCTGGAACTACAGGCCCTGTCTTCTTAATCTCCTCTAATCTGTGATAGTCCTTAGTCTTTCCTTGTTTTTCATAATCTTGAAACGTTTGAATAGTAGCAGTCAATTATTTTGTAGAATGTCCTTCAATTTAGGTTTATCTGGTGTCTTTTCTGGTTAGACTAGGGTTATAAGTTTTTGAGAAGAGGTGAAGTGCTCTTCTTACCACTTCACATCACAGGACACATGATGTTAATATAAGGTGGTATCTGCCAGATTTCTCTACTGTAAAGTTCTGTTTCCCTTTGGAAATGAATTATTTAGACCAGCCCACACTCAAGGAGAGGTGAATTAAGCTCTACTTCTGGGAGAGAGGAATATCCACATACATTATTTGGAATTCTGTAAGAAAGATTTGCCTCTTTTCATTTATTTCTATCAGTATTGACTCATGGACATGTATTTTATTCTTTGGATTATAATATGGTACTATCAAATTGTTCTGGTTTTAGCCATTGGGAGCTCTTTTAGGTTGGCTTCTCTGTCCCTCTGACATGCCTCATCCTTTTGAATTTTGAATACTTCCTTACTTTCTGTCTCTACAAGATGTTCCAGGCTCATCCTGTATTGACCTTGCTCCAGAACTACTATCAGCCATTTCTCCAGGAAGCCCTGGTTTCTTTTATTCTAGAAGCGTAGTTAGAAACCAAAATTCGGGTGCTAGGTGTGCTCATTACTGCTGGGGTACCACTGGTCCTAGGTCCTTTCAACAGACAAAGGTAGGAAATGTATGTATGACTATTAACCTATAGGTATACATCTATAATTAGTTCTGTATCTATCTGTACATATAATGCTAAAATAGTCTGACCCTAATCCAGCACCACAAGGTTCATTCTAACTCCCTTTTTTTGCTTTTTTGTCAACTTGTTACTCTGAAAGTAAGAAACCTAGCTCCCATTATTACAGTTTACTCACTTATTTATTCAACCCTTGTATATATGTAATGTAGTTTTATAATTACTAATCCATACCCATGTGAGAAACTTATTTACCAACTAGAGTGCAGTTAGTTCTGTACAGTTCTTGTCTTTAGTCTTACAACACTCAAAACACAGTTCTCCAAAGTTACTGAGGTCAAATCCTTTTCCCCTAATCCCGTTCACTGATATTACATCATACATCTATCATACAGTTAAGTTCATTTGTCACAAGCTTCATTCCATCCTAGAATCCCCTGACATCTTGGTTAATTTCTTTAAATTCCTTGGTAAATTTCTTTAAATATCATACATCTATCATACAGTAAAGTTCAGTCAGTATGGGTTTTGACAAATACATAGAATCCATTACCCTATCCATCACCCCAGTACCACAAAAAACAGGAACCTCTGTTGTGTATAGGTTTTTGAGTGTACATAACTTTTCGGCTCACTTGGGTAAATGCGTAGGAGTGGGATTGCTGGGTGGTATGGTATGTTTAACTTCATGAGAAACAGCCAAACTATTTTCCAAAGTGTACCATTTTGCATTTCCATCAGCCATTAATGAGAGTTCCTGTTTCTGTATATCCTTGCTAGCATTTGGTATTGTCATTTTCTAATAGGTGTGTCATGGCATCTCGTGTTTTTTAATCAATTTTTTATTTTGAAATAATTTTAGATTCACAGGAAAGTTGTCAAGATAGTACAGATACTGTATTTATCTACCCCTCAGCATTTCCTCTAACATCTTACGTAACCATGGTACATTTTCTAGGCAATCATTTTATCTGTTAATAGAGACAGTTCTATTTCTTATTTTATAATCTGTATGCCTTTTATTTATTTTGCTTTCATTATTATGCTTGCTAGGACTTCACTAGGATATTGTATGGAATAGTGAGGGAGGACATCTTTGCCTTACTCCTGATTGCAAGGCACAACTGTTCAATCTTACCCCTAAGAATGATGTTAGTGTAGGTTTTTCATATATAACATTTATTAGGTTAAGAGCGTTTCTTTCTATTTCTAGTTTGTTGAATTGTTATCATGCATGAGTGTTGAATTTTGTTGAGTGCTTTTTCTGTATTTAGCAACATGATCATATGTTTTTACTTATTTATTCATTTAATCTGGTGAATGATTTTTATTGATATCTAAATGTCAAACCAGTCTCATATTCCTAAAATGAACCTCCTTGATCATGAAATATTATCTCTTTAATATATTGTTAGGTTCAATTTGCTAATATTTTGTTGAAGACTTTTGCATCGTTGTTCATGAGGGATGTAGGTCTGTAGTTTTCCCTCTTTTGTTATATCTTTGTCTGGTTTTGATGTTAGGATAATGCTGGTCTCAAAATGAATTGGAAAACTTATTTCCTCTTCTATGATCTTGAAGGGATTGTAGAGAATTAGTATCATTTCTTCCTTAAATGTGTGGTAGAATTCACCAGTGAAACTATCTGGGCCTACAGATTTACAGATCTTCTTTTTTGGAAGGTTTTTAGTTATAAATTATTATATAGGACTATTCAGGCTACTTTTTTTTTTGAGTCAGAGTC
Organism: Cephalopachus bancanus; assembly: GCA_027257055.1. NCBI lineage: Eukaryota > Metazoa > Chordata > Mammalia > Primates > Tarsiidae > Cephalopachus > Cephalopachus bancanus. The sequence goes on from JAPVLO010000687.1 coordinate 297,773, forward strand.
TTACTCTGTTGCCCAGGCTGGATTTCAGTGGCACACTCATGGCCACTGCAGCATTGATCTGCTGGGTTCAGGTGATCCTTCTGCTTCAGCCTTCCAAGTAGCTGGAACTACAGGTGTGCGCCACCATGCCCAGCTAATTTTTTTGATTTATTGTAGAGACAAGGTCTCGCCATGTTGCCCAGGCTGGTCTCAAACCCGTGGGCTTGGGCAATCCTCTCACCTCTGCCTCCCAAAGTGCTAGGGTTACAGGCATGAACCACTGTGCCCCACTTATCTTTTTGAGTGAATTTGAGTCGTTTATATCGTGCAGGGAATTGTTTCATTTCACCTAAGTTATTGAATTAATGGGCATAGAATTGTTTGTAGTATTTTCATATTGTCTGTGGGACCAGTAATGATGTTCCTCTTTTATTCCTGCTGTTAGTAATTTGAGTTCCCTCCCCTTCACTTTCACTTTCACTTTCCTCTCATCATTCTGGATAGAGGTTTATCTCTTTTTTTGTTTTGGCTGGTTTTGGTATAGTTGTATATTTTAAGGTGTACAGTGTGATGACTTGATGTATGTATTTATTATGGAATGATTGCCACAATCAAGTTAATTAACACATCCATCACCTTACATACTTGCTATTTTTCATTAGCTATAGTCACCATGCTGTGCATTATATCCTCAAAACTTATTTATCTTATTTGTATACATCAAATTTGCACACTTTGACCAACATATCCCCATTTCCCCTAGCCCCTGGCAACCACCACTTTATTCTGTGTTTCTGTGAGTTTGACTTTTTTAGATCCCATATATAAATCATACAGTGTTTGTATTTCTCTGTCTGATTTATTTCACTTAGCATAATGCCCATCCATGTTGTCATGTTGTTGCAAATGACAAGATTTCTTTTTTCTTCCTTTTTTTAGTTGGAGTCTCACTCTGTCAACCAGGCTAGAGTGCAGTGGCACGCTCACAGCACCCCAGTGTCGACCTGCTGGGCTCAGGTGATCCTTCCACCTCAGCCTTCCAAGTAGCCGGATCTACAGGCATGCGCTACCATGCCCAGCTAATTTTTTTTTATTTATTGTAGAGACAAGGTCTCGCCAAGTTGCCCGGGCTGGTCTCGAACCTGTGGGCTCAGGCTAACCACTTGCCTCAGCCTCCCAAAGTGCTGGGATTACAGGCTGAGCCACCGACCCCAGCGGACAGGATTTCTTTATTTTTAATGGCTGAATACTATTCTACTGTAGATGTATCCATACTTCCTTTATTCATTCATCTGTTGACAGACACTTGGGTTGATTCCATGTCTTGGCTATGTGAATAATGCTGCAAGGAACATAGGAGTACAGATATCCTTTCAACATTGATTTATTTTTAAAAAAATTTTGTAGAGGATAGGGTCTTGTTCTGTTGCTCAGGCTGGTCTTGGAACTCCTGGGCTCAAGCAATCCTCCCACCTAAGCCTCCCAAGTTGTTAGGATTGCAGGTGTGAGCCACCATGACTGGCAGACATTGATTTCAATTTCTTTGGGCATATACCTAGAAGACAGTAAGATTGGGGCCAGGCATGGTGGCTCACTCCTGTAATCCCAGCATTTTGGGAGGCCAAGGTGAGTGGATTACTTGAGCCCAGGAGTTCCAGTCTGGGCAACATAGAAAAACCTTGTCTCTACAAAAAAAAAAAAAAAATTAGCCTAGGGAATAGAGTGAGACCCTGACTCAAAAAAAAAAAGGATTAGTAGATACATATGGTAATCCTATTTTTAGTGTTTTGAGGAACCTCCATAATGGCTGTATTAATTTACATTCCCACACAATGTACAAGGGTTCTTTTTTTTCCACATCCTTGCTAACACTTGTTGTCTCTTGTATTTTTGACAAAAACTATCATGTGAGATGATATTTCATTGTGATTTTGGTTTGCATTTCCCTGATGATTAATGATGTTGAGCATATTGAGCATCTTTTCCTGTGAGGTTTATCATCTTAGTGATAATTTCAAAGAAGTAGCTTTTTGTTTTATTGATTTTTCTCCATTGCTTTTCTCTTTTCAATTTTATTAATTTCTGCTCTAATATTATTTTTTTTCTTTTCACTAGCTTTAGGCTTGTTTTGCTCTTCTTTCTCTAGTTTCTTAATGTTTAAGCTTAGGTTACTGCTAATTTTAGATTTTTCTTTTCCTAATATCTGATACAGTCAATCCTCATTATTCAATTCTAAATTTTCTAGTATAGTCAGCTATCATTATTCACAGTAGTTATGTTCTCTATAAAGTCGCTGTGGATAAATACAGGGTTAGGTTTCTGCAAGTCTCCAGTCCCAGCATTTTCATCAACTGATCAATATATAACTTTGTTTTGTGTATGTTTTTGTTTAGTTTAGTACATATTGTTTAAGAAGAAAGTCAAGGCAGGAGAATTTCTTGAGCCCAGGAGTTCAAGACCTGTCTGGGAAACATAGTGAGACCATGTCTCTACAAAAAAATGTGTATATATTGTTTACCTAGTATATGTTGTTGACTCATTAATATTGAACTCACAGCAAACAGCACTGTAACTCATGCCTGAGTGAAGCTTATCTAACACACATATTTTCTTGTGAGGCACAGCACAGCCTTTCTCAGCTTAGGAATGCTCAACAGCACTTCACTATGTTTGGGGGCTTTTTATTTTATTTTATTTTTAAGAGGCACTTTGTGACCCAGGCTAGACTGCAGTGGTGCAATCATAGCTCACTGCAGCCTTGAACTCCTGGGCTTAAGTGATCCTCCTGCCTCAGCCTTAGCCCTCTGAGTAGCTGGACTACAGGCATGTGCTACCATGACTGGCTATTTTTTAAATTTTTTGAGTCAAGGTCTCACTCTTTCACCCAGGCTGGAATACAGGGGCACACTCATGGTTCACCGTAGCCTCCACCTTCAGGAGATCCTTCTACCTCAGCCTCCTGTGTAGCTGGGGCTACAGGCATGTGTCACCACACCTGGCTAATTTTTTTTATAGAGACAAAGGCTCACTATGTTGCCCAGGCTGGCCTCAAACTCCTGGACTCAAGCAATCCTCCTGCCTTGGCTTCTCAAAGTGCTGGGATTACAGGCATGAGCCACCGCGCCTGGCCCTGGCTAATTAAAAATAATAATTTTTTAAATTGTAGTCAAGTCTCACTATATTGCCCAGGCTGGTCTCGAACGCTTGGGCTCAAGAAATCCTCCTGCCTCAACTTCCTTGTTCAACATCAGCTAGGAGCATGCATGTCAGGCAACTCAAATTTTTTGCCACTCTGTGCATGTCCACAAATAACCATGGAACACTGCAAGTACTAATTTTGGGGGTTACAATTGAATTTTAACAAGTAGGTAAATTTGCAATTAAGGGATCCACATATAATGAGGGTCAACTGTATTTGTATTTAATGTTAAACTTTTTCCTTTAAGCACTGCTTTAGCTGCATCCCACAAATTTTGATATATTGTATTTTCATTTAATTTAGGGTTTGGCAATAAATGGCCCACTGCCTATTTTAGTAAATGAAGTTTTTATTGGAGGACAGCCACACTGATTCTTTTATCTATTATGTTTTGCTGCTTTTGCCCCATAACAAATGTTATTGCTTTGAACTGTCAGTTATTTTTAGACGTGGTGGCTCACACCTCTAATCCCAGCACTTTGGGAGGCCAAGGCAAGAGGATTGCCTTAGCCAATGAGTTCGAGACCAGCCTGGGCAACTTGGTGAGACCTCGTCTCTACAATAAATAAAAAAGTTAGCTGGGCATGGTGGCACATGCCTATAGTCCCAGCTACACAGGAGGCCGAGGCAGAAGGATAGTCTGAGCCCAGCAGGTTGAGGTTGTGTTAGTGGTGATCATGCCACTGCATTCCAGCCTGAGCGACAGAGTGAGACTCTAAATCAAAAATTAATTAATTAATTAATTAAATGGTTGTGTTAGGTTTTACAGAAGACATTTTAAAATAATTTGAGTTCATCTTCTAATAATATTCACCTGTAGTATAAGACCCTGATAACATTCTGTTCTCAATTCTTCTCTCCCATTCCTGTGTTATCATTTTCATTTATTTTACATATGCTATAAGCACTTAATCCATTGTTAATGTTATTTTTTGAACTGTCAGTTATTTTTAGAGCAATTAAAAATAAGAAAAATATACTTTATCATACTTTACTGGAAGGTTTGGAGCAGAGGAATGTCATGGTTCTTTTAAATGTAAACCTTGCCAGGCTCAGTGGCTCAGCCTGTAATCCCAAGTGCTTTGGGAGGCTGAGGTGGGCAACTTGGCAAGACCTCATCTCTACAATAAAATCAAAAAAATTAGCTGGGCATGGTAGCACACGCCTGTAGTTCCAGCTACTTGGAAGGCTGAGGCGGAAGGATTGCCGGAGCCCACCCAGTCTGGGTGACAGAGTGAGACTCCAATAAAAAAAAATGTAAATCTTATCTCTAAGGGGGAAAGTGGAGAGACAAGCTGGGAGGCTATTGCTGTAATCTAATTGAGATATGATAGCGGCTTGTTTCAAGGTCATGTTAAATAACTCAGAAGGGTTCGCTAGATATCAGGAATCTTTTTTGTCTGCTTCAAACTCTCACAGTTTTTTATGATAGCTGAAATATTTAGATCTGAAGCTACTGCAAACTATTCAAATGAAGATGTTCACATTAAGACACTAAAAACATGACCAGTAATCCTTGGTGACCTCATAGTTCAGTTTGAAATAATCACAGTAATTATAATCATCATCATTAGATAGACAAATAGTACTGCTTAACAAGTACATTGTCAACATTGTGGCTTTTTAAAATTTAAGATTATCCATACATGTTAACCAAAACCAATGCACTTGATCAACATTTTTGGTTGGTATTTCTTTGTTGGAAGAGTATTAGGTCACTTATTGGAAGTTCATCATAATTCTAGTCAAAGAATATCAATCAAGTTACATGCCTGGGTAATTCTACCAAGATTGTATTTCTGTATTCTAGATTACATTATCTTTGTAGAAGACAGAAACTTTCAGTAATAAATGTCTAACTTTTAAAAAATCTACTATATTTCCTTGTAGTGATTCTGAATAAAAGTATATTCTACCTTAATTTAAACTTTCTGCTCTGCAAATCTCAAAACCCTACATTTATTGTCAACTGTTTTTTTAGTTCATTTTTTTTTTTTGGCTTAAAAATGCTTTTTAAACTCTTTTTGCAAATTTCCAGATGTACTAACATTGGAAAGTACAACAACCCCATGTGTACCCATCACCCAGTTTCATCAGCTTTTTGCTGTACTTTAAAAAAACTATAATCAGCCGGGCTCGGTGGCTCAGCCTGTAATCCCGCGCCTTTGGGAGGCTGAGGTGAGTGGATTGCCTGAGCCCGCGGGTTCGAGACCCGCCTGGGTAGCGAGACCTCATCTCTACAATAAATCGAAAAATGAGCCGGGCATGGTAGCGCATGTCTGTAATTCCGGCTACTCAGAAGGCTGAGGCGGAAGGATCGCCGGAGCTCAGCAGGTCGAGGCTGCGGTGGCCGGGAGCGGCCACTGTACTCCAGTCTGGGCAACAGAATGAGACTCCAACTCAAAAAAAAACAAACAAACAAACAAACTATAATCTCCTTTTGTGCTAAAATATTTTAAATCAGTTTTGACTTGTCCTGTAATTTCATCCCTAAATAATTCAGTGTGTATCTTAAAATAAAATTAAAAACGGATATTTTCTTAAGTAATCACACTGCATTATCATATCTAACAGAATGAGCAATAATTCTTAATTATCATCTAATACCCAGTCCATATGCAAATTTCTCTAATTATCTCAAACAATTCTTTGTTTTTACAGTTAATTATATCCAAATCTAAAGTAGGCCCACTCATTATATTTGGTTGTTTTGTATCTTATATTTCTATTAACCAAAAGCAGGATTTTCCCCCTCCACTTTTTGTTTCATGTCTTTGTCTTGGAGTAGAAGCTTGGTCAGTTGTCCTGTGGTATTCCTGAGGTTGTTTAATTTGTCCCTCCATATTTTTTGTAGACTAGAAGTTAGAGCAAAGCCTCGTTTACATTCAGATTTAGTTCTGTCTTTTTTTGGCAGTAATACTTCATTAGTGGCACTGTTTCCCATTGCTTTAAAAGAGAAGGCACTTAATGTTTGATTGTTGTGATTTTAGTGATACTAAGACTGATGGGTGGGTTCAGGTGGTGATGACCTTATCTTTTTATTATAGTGTTTCCTGCAGTCTTCCTGTGGAATGCTAAAAACCATTGATGATTGTTGTCTGAACCAGTTATTTTAATAGGAGTTGCAAAATAATCATTTTTTCTTTCTTTTTTTGGCAAAATGATCATTTTCTAATCTTGTCACTACCTCTGTATTTATTAACAGATGTTAACGGAACGTCTTGTATGCCAGAGCTGTTTGGTTAACTTGAAATATGCTTCATATCAGAAAAGCAGAATAAAGGGAAAAATAAGCATCAATTTTCAGAGTAGTAAATTGGTATCCTAGCAACCTGCACTGGTATCCAGTGAGTTTTGTTTTCTCTTTTTCTAAATATTGTGAACTTATGACTTTCTATATATTCAGTATGTTTTAATAAATTGCAGTCATTATTCCTTCTGATCTCACCATGTCTCATCTTTGGCCATTGGGAGGCCCTTCAGACTGCCTTCTTTGTCCTTTTGATAAAGCCCCATTGGCCTTTGATAACTTCATCGATTTTTGGTTCAACAAAATGTTTCAGGTTGATCTTAATATATTTCTTGTCCAGACATAGAATCATCCATTTTCCTAAGATGACCTAGTTCTTTTTAGTGGGAAAATCTGATATTTAGACATACATGTTAGGTGCTATGTGTTACTGGGTTGTCATTTCTTTTAGGCTTTTTCTGTAGATATAGCCAAAAACAATATATTTTTTAAAAGAAGGAAAAGAAGTCATAAGTTTACACTGATATTTCTAAATGAAATTTAAGATTATAAGCTTTTCTTTTGTAAGGTTAGCTGTTATATACAAAATGTACAGGAGGCCCTTCTCTGTTAAGACCTTTCTAACCTTAACAACCAGATCTTTTATTCTTTAATAAAAAATTATAAACTGTAAAGAGTAGACAAAATAGCATAATGAACCCTCATACCTATCACACAGCTTCAACAGTTACCAACTCAGTCAATATAAAGCTTTTTACTTAAGTTTTAAGTTTTTTTCGTTTGGTATTTATAATACTTTTATTCTGAAAATCTTGGTTCCTTCTAATATTATCAATTCACTTGCTGTAACTTATCCTATAATATGCATATAGTGGTTTCAGAATAACAACAAACTTTACCACTAAAAATGAGATTACTGAATGAAGTTTCAAGATTTCTATCTTTTTGTCCTTAGACTATATATATATATATATATATATATATATATATATATATATCCCACAGAAGGTATACAGGCAAAATATTGCCTAGTAAGTTGGTTGGAATAATGACTTTCACTGTGTGGTCATGTCACTAACTTGATATACAGTTAGAAACATTTGTTTCTGTTGGTTTTAACTTTTAGAGACTGCTTCTACTTTTCTTTTCAATACTTAATTTTGGTTTTTTTGAGCATTTACATGGTATTATCAAAATTATATAACAAGGTACATTTAAAAAACTTGTACTTCAATCCCTATCCCCTCCACTTTGCCTCCCCCGAAGGTCAACATTTTTTCTTAGGTTTTCCTTCCTCTATATTTCATTACTTACATCAAAGTCAAACTTTCTAAGCAGATCTGTGAGTTGGAATAGGCACTCTAATATAAGAACCTTTTCCTGTAGGCCTCCCTTTGAATTGTTCCCCCTTGTAACTTGTTCCTCTCTTGTTTCATTTGATAACTTCTTATTACCTACCTCCTCCACAGAGCCTTGCTAAGAGAAGGAAAATGTTCTGTTACTTTATTATTTGTTTGTTTGTTTAGAGTTGGAGTCTCACTCCGTCTCCCAGGCTGGAGTGCAGTGGCATGCACACTCACGGCCACCCCAGCATCGACCTGCTGGGCTCCAGCAATCCTTCCGCCTCAGCCTTCCAAGTAGCTGGAAGTACAGGCGCGCGCTACCACCCCCGGCTAATTTTTTTATTTATTGTAGAGACGAGGTCTCACATGTTGCCCAGGCTGTTCTCGAACCCGCAGGCTCAGGCTATCCTCTTGCCTTGGCCTCCCAAGTGCTGGGATTACAGGCTGTGGATGCAGAACTTGTAGATATGGAGGGCCAACTGCACACTTAAATATATAGAGAATAAATTAGAGTGTGAGCTTTTCAGTATCACAGTGTGTAGATCAAGACTTGTCAGATCCAACAAACTGTGGGTCAAAAATATTCAGAAAGAACAACAAAAAATAATAACACAATAATAAAAATAATACAGTATAATAACTATGTACATACCATTTATATTGGATCAGGTAGTATAAGTAACATAGAGATGATTTAAAGTATACAAGAGGCTGGGCAAGGTGGCTGGTGTCCGTAATCCCAACTACTCAAGGAGTTAGAGGCTGCAGTGAGTATGATCACACCACTGCACTCCAGCCTGGGCAACAAAGTGAGACTCTGTCTCTTAAATAAATAAGTAAATAAAATATACAGGAGAATGTGCATGGGTTATATGCAAATACTACCCCATTTTATATAAGGAACTTGAACATCCAATAGAACCAATCCCAAGCAGATACCAAGGGATGACCGTGTATCCTGCCTTTTCTGTATTTGTTGTCTGTATTAAATCACAAGCCTTTAGTTATCTTGGTACCCAGTGTTGTGTAGTCTTTTCTTTCCCATTCTTGTGTCTTGTTCTGTAGCACATGACTACATTCAATTTAGTATTTAATATTAATTCACCTTAGTAGTTCATTATTCTATGTTGTTTTGTATTTGTTTAATGGGTTTATGTTTTTTTTTTCAATAAATTTGTAATTTTCTGGAGATCAAGACTTTTCCATCACTGTAGGAGATAAAAAGCAAATCTATTAGGAATATAGTGATAGTGAATAAATATTAACTTGAGTTGAAGAACATATTTTGCTTGGCTAACTTATGGCCATGCTTGCCAACTATTTGATACCAGTAATGCCAATGCTACATTTTAATCCAAGCCGACCAAAGATTTAATCACGAATCTTTACCTCAGAAAAGTACAGGTGACTTTTAAAGTATTCAAATAAATGTATGGGAAAGGAAGCATAAATATTCTATTCATGGGATTGAAAAACAAAAACTTGGTCTTTGTTTATAGGATGTAGCTTTAAGACACCCAAGGAAAATACTTTCAGATGGTCAGACTTTTGGTGCCTGGCCTCAATTCTTATTTGGCTTAGCTCCATTATTGGTGGCCCAGAACTTGGCTGGTAAGTAGGAGAGTTGGAAGCAAGGCTGACTGCCTGGCACAACCTACTTATGTTGACTTGGATTGCTTTTGATCTTATTTGATGTTTTATCAACTATTCTTTGTACTGCTAAATGAGTGGAATGTCTATGGTTTTTATAGAAGAATGAAAACCAGAAAAGCCAGACTATTTATAACACTTTAAAATGTGACAGTAGTCCTATAATAGCACTGAAGCTACTTGTCATGTGATGAAACTATGTTAATTTGTTTTTATGATTAGAGTAGGAAGAAGCTGAGATGATGTGTCCCATCTGTCTACTTTCCTCTTCCTTTTCTCTCGCCCTCAAAGAAGATGCTGGAGATTCTTCAGGGAAAAATAAAAAGATTAACTTAAGAAATTATATTTGTATTCATGTTAAGAAAACACTTCTTGGGTTTGTTTGTAGGTCCTGTTATTGCCTTGGAGTTTAATGGAGATGGTGCTGTAGAAGGATGTCAACTTATTGTCAATGAGATATTCGATGGGACCAAGGTACAATATTTTATTGACTATATTTCAGTCTTACCTTTAATTTCCTTTGCCTTACAATCAAATAGTATTTTTATCCCTGATGTTGCTTGGGATTTAAAAACATGAGATCATGATTTTTAGAACCTATGGTAAATAATTGGAGGCTAAGCTTTGGCTTTTTCTTGCCAAACTAAAATTTTAATTGTTTTAGGAATCTACCTATTAAAAACCTTTAATAGTATATGAGTTTAAAAAGTCTGTCATCAAATGTCTCGTCAAGCCCTTGCATTTTAAAAAATGTGATATGTTGAAAATATTTTATTTCTAAGATTATGTTCTTTAGATGGATGATCCTGTTGTCCAGGGTCCACTTGTATTTGCTTCACCAAAAATTGAACTTGAGGTATATCTAGATATCATCACATGTGAGCATTTTCTAAATATGTTGATGAGGTTGCTGTATCTAAGAATTTCAGACTTAAATAACTTAACAACCAAAGATATAAAAGAGGATTAAATGAGTAAATATATAATTGACTATTTTTAATATCTGGAAGGAAATTTTTGGTTTTGTCCTCTGATTTGGCTTATGATTCCTTGAATTTGCAAAATTTAAAGTATTTTGTCTTTCGTCTTATTTTTTCATCACAATAGTACCAAGGAAGAAGGCAATTACAGATTGAATAGAAAAGGAAACTGAAAGATAAAATGGTTATGTATTTGGACTTTTAGAGCTGAATGAATTAGAGATTATCTAATCCAACTTTCTCATTTTATAGATGTGGATACTGAGCCTACAGAGATTTATTAAACTGTCAGCATCATATAGCTAGTTTATGGTAAAGCTAGAAAAGAACCCAGTTCCCCTCTAATTCCTGGCTGACATTTGTAAAAGCTACTTTTTTTGAGACAGGATCTTGCTCTATTGTCCAGACTGGAGTGCAGTAGTACAATCATGACTCACTGCAGTCTCAACCTCCTGGGTTCAAGCAATCCTTCCACCTCAGCCTCCTGAGTAGCTGGTACTACAGGCATGCACCACCAAGCCTGGCTAATTTTTAAAGTTTTTTGTAGAGATGGAGTCTCACTGTGTTGCCTAGGCTGGTCTCGAACTCCTATCTCAAATGATCCTCCTGCTTTGGCCTCCCAAAGTGCTGGGATTACAGGTGTTAGCCACCACACCTGGCTACTTTTGAAGGGCTCTGTTGAGTATTGCTTTATTGATGTTTAAGAAATAGTTTATTTTAAAATAGTAATATATCTTTAGCAGCTTTGAAGAGGATAATCTTTTGCTTCTCACACTATTGAGATTATTATTAGAAAATAGAAGAAACTGAGTTCTTTAAGTAAACTTATTCAATAGCTTCATAATATTGAGTGTTGTACATTAAACAATAAAATTGTAATAAAATACAACTAAAGTATTATGAGAGCAGAGACCTTATTATATCATAAGTGATTTTTGTTTTGTTTTGTTTTTTTTGGAATCAGAACCTTCTCTCACCCAGGCTGGAGTGCAGTGGCATGCTCATGGCCACCGCAGCCTCTACCTTCTGGGCTCAGGTGATCCTTCTGCCTCAGCTTTCCAAGTAGCTGGAACTATAGGCACGTGCCACTATACCAGGCTAATTTTTTTATTTACTGTAGAGACAAGGTCTCACTATGTTGCCCAGGCTGGTCTCAAACCCCTGGGCTCAGGCAATCCCCTCGCCTCTGCCACCCAAAGTGCTGGGATTACAGGCATGAGCCACTGCATCAGGCTTCATAAGTGCTTTTAAAATAACTTAATTTACATTATAGATACTGAACTTATATCACATGAATTCTAAAGAAAATCTCCAGATTAAATACTATAAATCATGTGCTTGAATTTCTTTTTAATAATAAGCTTGTGTCTATTTTGTGGAGAACAAGGGCTTTGGTATTCTGAAGTCATTAGTATTTATTTCTTATTTTCTATTTATTATAGATGTTTGTATCAGAAAGAAAGGAGACAGCATCTGGAGATGTAGACAGCTTCTACAACTTTGCTGATATACAGATGGGAATATGAAATGCAATGTGGAACTAAGGACTTGGTATTAAGCCCTTTCCAACTTGTGTATATAGTTTGATAATATGCTTTTGTGGATTAGCAGTGGTTTTTACTAATGCTAAAATTGCTAAAGTTTATTTTTTAATAAATTTTGAATACTGCATCATTTACTTGAAGTTCAAAAATAATTCATTTAAAATTAAGTAGTTTTAATCAGCTTAAAAACTATTTAACCCACTTCAGTAAGCTTGCAGTTTTCTTTTCTCTGCATATGATACTCTTATTAGAAAACAGAAGTGGCTAACAGTTCATGATTTTAATCCTATTTAAGTGTTCTTTCAGGTCTCTGATTAAACTTTCCTCATTGCACCATGATATGATATTTTTGAGAAGACATTTCATTGCTTATTTTATCTTTTTTAATTTAGAGGGATTCATTACTAGTTGATCAGTTAGAATAAACCTATGCACATTTTTATGCATACATATCCAGTTAAATAATTGCTTAATTAAATAGTTGCATTATATGGAAAAATGTGATTTTGTACATGGAGTTAACGTACTACTTTGTAAATTGAATTTTTTAAAGAAATAGATATTTGATAATCAGTTTGCAAGTAACTCTAGTAACTGATGCTGGTATAGCTATTTAGAGACTACTTCATAAGTAGTATGATTATTTGAATAAATTCCACATTATTTAGTTTTTTAATTGCTAGATGATTTTAACTGCTAGATGATTCTTCTGCTTCCTGGTAATAAAAAGTATATGCAACACTAAAACTATGGAGACCCAATCACCAGCAATTTTTTTAAAAGGTGATAACTGTTTCATCAACTTTTGTGGGCTATCAAGATAATTGGAACAAAACCTTGTAACTTTTAGGTAAGAAATATTTAGACATGATGAAAAGCTATGCAGATTATTTAAAAGCTTGATATATTTGATTTTCATTAGAGATGCCAGTCAAGTAATGTTCAAGTATGATAAAATTATTTTGGTTAATTTAAAGCATTATTTCCCAGGTGAGCCTGATCATGATAATTTACCAGGAGACAGGGGAGAACTACTTGTTTAAAAATCCACATTCTTGGACCCAGTTTTCAGATGCATGGATTCAGTCTTCAGGGGAAACTGTTTTCAGGGGTATGTTGTAATCTAAAGTAATTAGTTCAGAAGGTGTTGATAGGTTGATCTTGTGAGAAAATACTAAACCTGCCATCCACATCACATATAGCAGCTACTAGGAAATCAGCTTTCATAAGCCTATTTTTAAAAGGAATCTGAAATTGAATTCTATTTTGATAAAACTAAGACTGAAAATAGCCACTTGTAAAAATTCCTTGTATGATTGCTACTAAAAATGTATTTTCTTGTTTAAAATGTTTTTGGATGTTTCTGAGTTAATTTATAACTACTACATTGAATTACATGTTGAGGTGCAAAAATAATACATTAAAAGACTTTTCTCCTTAAATTAATTAATAATATTGAGCACTCACCCTGTGCCTGGCCTTGTGCTAACCATTAGCATCGATCATTTCAGTTTTTTAATAAGGACATTCAATACTACAAAATCAATATGATTTTATAAGGTGCAAATACAAATTGATGACAGGTTTAATATAATTTTGATCATAATTTACAAATGATCTTTGCAAAAAATGGTCAGAGGGCATTAGTTTTTCCCTTAGTTAAGCTAAATTAAGTAATATATTCCATCCTAATATGATTACATTATTAAACACCATTATTCACATTTGAAGTAATTGCAATACTTTTGTTTTTAAAAAATAAAATACAATATTATGCAAAACTATAAATTGAGTTCCTTATGTATTTAATCAAAAAACTCAGGAATATAACATATAAGGGAGATGTTAACTTAAATTTTTTCACTGAATTTAGTATCTATTAACCAAAGTCTAAAATTTTATATTTAACTTCAGTTAGATAAGAGTTTTTACCCAAGTTTAAACTGTCTTTAAGGACACTCATTTGGCTTTTGAATGTTTGAAAGGATTTTTAAAAATAAGTAGTGCTATGGTAGTTGTTTCTAAAATTCTAAACTTTGATAGTAATTAGAATGTATTACATTTCATTTCTGACTAGCTTTTGAATTGTGAAAAATTATTAGCAGTGAGAAAATAGTAATTTTATGAAGTTATACATGTTATTATATTAGCTTATTTCTTTTGTATTAATAATACTGCTGTTTTTGTTTTGCTTCTGTATATTTATGTCGGCTATTGTATGTAATTTATCTAGTGTTTATAAAATGTGATTTGTAATAAATGTTGTTAAAATGAAAGTAGATGCAATGGTTTGAATGTGGTTGGTTTGTTCCCACCAACACTCATGTTGAAATTTGATCCCCAGTTGGGAGGTGGGTCCTAGTGGGAGGTGTTTGGGTTATGGGGAAAGATCCTTCATGAATGGCTTGGTGCCATCTCCGAGAGACTGGATTAGCTCCCAAGAAAAGGAGTTGTTAGAAAGCCTTTCTTCACCTGTGTCTGCTTCCCCTTTAACCTTCTCCACCATGTTGTGATACAGCCATGGCCATGCTCTTGAACTTCTCAGCCTGCAGAACTGTGAGCTAAATAAACCTCTTTTCTTTATAAGTTGCCCAGTCTCAGGTATTCTCTTATAGCAAGACAAACAGAATAATAAAATGGCTTACCACTAATTTTTTTTTTAAGTTGGAGTCTCACTATGTCATCCAGGCTGGAGAGCAGTGGCACACTCACAGCCATCGCAGCCTCAACCTGCTGAGTTCAGATGATCTTTCCACCTTGGCCTTCCAGGTAACTGGAACTGCAGGCCCACATCACCAGTTAAATCTTTTGATTTCATGTAGAGACAAGGTCTCTCCAAGTTGCCCAGAATGGTCTTGAACCCCTGGGCTCAGGCAGTCCTCTCACTTTTGCCTCTCAAAGTGCTGGGATTACAGCCATGAGCCACCACACCTGGCCCTACTACTAATTTTTGAAGAGTACTGTATAACATATATTTACTCATACATGAATCAAAATTTGATACTTTTTTTTTTTTTTTGAGTTGGAGTCTCACTCTGTCGTCTAGACTGGAGTGCAGTGGCTGCTCCGGGCCACCGCAGCCTCGACCTGCTGGGCTCCGGCGATCCTTCCACCTCAGCCTTCCAAGTAGCTGGAACTACAGGCGCGCGCTACCACGCCCGGCTAATTTTTGATTTATTGTAGAGATGAGATCTCACCAAGTTGCCTAGGCGGGTCTCGAACCCACGGGCTCAGGCAATCCACTCACCTCAGCCTCTCAAAGGCGTGGGATTACAGGCTGAGCCACCGAGCCCAGCTAAAATTTGACACTTTTTTTTTTTTTTTGAGTTGGAGTCTCACTCTGCCACCCAGACTGGAGTGCAGTGGCCGCTCCCGGCCACCGCAACCTCGACCTGCTGGGCTCCGGCTATCCTTCCGCCTCAGCCTTCCAAGTAGCTGGAATTACAGGCATGCACTACCACGCCCGGCTGATTTTTGATTTATTGTAGAGATGAGGTCTCGCTGCCCAGGCGGGTCTCGAACCCGCGGGCTCAGGCAATCCACTCACCTCAGCCTCCCAAAGGCGCGGGATTACAGGCTGAGCCGCCAAGCCCGGCTTGACACTTTTTTTAATGTTAAAGTAAAATATTAGCTGGACATGGTAGAGCATACCTGTAGTCTCAGCAACTCAGGAGGCTGAGGTATGAGAATTGCTTGAGCCCAGGAGTTTAAGGTTGCAGTGAGCTATGATTGTATCTTTCTACTCTAGCCTGGGTGGCAGAGCAAGGCCTAGTCTCAAAACAGAAAACAAAACAAACAAAAAAAACCCAACATAACAAACAAAAAAACCCTAAAGTTAAATGGGCTAACCTATATCTTATGTTAAGAAATGAGCTGCGGGTGTGTTAAGACACTCTGGAGATATGGCAAAGAAAGCAGAAAACCTATTTTAATCTAAGGAATTTCCAATATAATGCCTTCTTTGCTAAAAGAAATCACAATTTATTATGAATGAATACTTACTAAGATTGGGCATCTTTATTTTCCAAGTAAAAAAAATTGTGATATACTTTGCTTCAAGTTTATACAAATGAACCTTATTTTTAAATTACAACTGAATTTACCAGCCTTTTATACCCAACTTCTCCCTCTTCTAGTCCATAAATCAGAAATACTGAAACTGCATATTGGTAAATTTTACAAATAACATTTACTATTGGGCCATTGCCAGGCCATTGCAGCCATTGCCTTGCTAAGCTATCATGTGGCTATGTGCTCTCTGAGCTGTGGCCATGCCATGTTTTCTTTTTTCTTTGTTTTTTTGAGTTGGAGTCTCACTACTTCGCCCAGGCTGGGGTGCAGTGGCACGCACGCTCACGGCCACCCCAGCGTCGACCTTCTGGTCTCCAGCTATCCTTCCGCCTCAGCCTTCCAAGTAACCGGAACTACAGACGCGTGCTGCCACACCCAACTATTTATTTTATTGTAGAGACGAGGTCTTGCCAAGTTGCCTGGACTGGTTTCTAACCCGTGGGCTCAGGCAGTCCACTTGCCTTGGCCTTCCAAAGCGTGGGATTACAGGCTGAGCCACCAAGCCCAGCCCATGCCATGTTTTCTTAAGCTTTGGCCCCCACTCCCCTCCCTTGGGGAGGTGAATCCCCTCTTTCTCTCTCTCTCCAATTTACTTTCTTTTTTATTTTTAATTTAATTTAATTTTAAAGATATGGGGTATAATTCAGGGTTAGGTATACAAATGTTCATTATGCAGGTACCCTTGTTGATGAGGTGTGTCCCTCTCTCCCCTGGCAGTTTCCCTCAACTGCCAATCCCACCCTCCCCTTCCCTAGCAGTTTCCCATTACTTCCTAAATAAACTATATTTTCTAATCTTAAAAAAACATTATTTTTATTTCTACTTATAAAGGTTCTGCATGTATATTTTATCATCTAGAGCACTGAGAAAAAGCAAAAATGCATAAAAGACAGAAGCAAAAATTACTTCTTATTGGACAATTCTTGATGTTTCAAATTTGTTTTTCCCATTTAAAGGGAACATGTTTAACTGTCCCCTATAGGAAGAGAAGGTATTGTAATTAGGGTATGATTACTACTTCAAAACCTGTCTAGAAAAATACTTTTTTTTTTTTTTTTTTTTTAGTTGGGATCTCACTCTTGCATAGGCTGGAGTGTGGTGGCACACTTATAGCCACTGCAGCCTCACCTGCTGGGCTCAAACAGTCCTCTGCCTCAGCCTCCCAATTATCTGGGACTACAGGCATGTGCCACCATACCCAGCTAAATTTTTTTATTTTTTGTAGAGACGAGGTCTTGTCAAGTTGCCCAGACTGGTCTCAGACCTCTAGGCTGAGGCAATCCTCTCACCTCCACCTGATAGAATTCAGGTGTGAACCACCATGCCTGGCCTAGAAAATACTTAATCATTGAAACCCTTTTTTTGTGAAAATTAAGTGATTCACTGTTGACTTGTTTTTTGTTGTTTTTGTTTTTTCTTTTTTGGCAGATAGTGTGTGGTGTGGAGGGGGTAATATGCCTTTATAATATTTCATCTCTTTCCTTATGTGGCATTTTGGCTCTTAGTTACAAGCTTCAGCAAGATATTCAGAAATAGTCATTTCTTCCTATTCTAGTGTTCTAGTGAGGGCTGGTTCTCACCTATAAATAAATAGTGAGCAGAGGTAGTAGAGAGCCCCAGCATTCTCACCTTGGCTTAGATCCTCCCTCTGGGGCCTGCTTTTACTCTTTCAACTTAATCTGGTCCACTTGTAATTGGACTAGTGAAAATTAACTTGCGGATTGTGTGGCAAGTAATAAACTGATGTTTGTCAAGTGCCTTGAAAATGAAAGGTACTTTATAAATGTTAAGTATTATTGTGCTGAACGAAGTGAGTACAGTAGGTTCACCCTTATCCACAGTTTCACTTTCTGTGGCTTCAGTTACCTGTGGTCAACTGCAGTCCCAAAATAAGTGAGTACAGTACAGTAACATCTTTTGAGAGAGACCATATTCAATAGCTTTTATTATAGTATACTGTTATAACTCTTTTGCTTTATTATTATTGTTGTTAATCTTTTACTATGCTTAATTTATTAATTAAACTTTATCATAAGTATGTATGTATAGGAAAAATCATAGTATATATAGAGTTTGGGACTATCAACGGTTTCAGGCATCTACTGGGGGTCTTGGAATGTATTCTCTGCAGATAAGGGGGACTACTGTGTGGTGTTCTCTTAAAGTAGTTCATCTATGAATCCATAAATGCAGCCTCAAACAGACAACTGAATAGGAAAAATCAAGTGTAAGTGGCTTTTGAGATTTAAGTGCTTTTTGCTTACTGATAGATGTACTTTCATTTGTCAAATGTATGTCAGTTTGTTAGGTGCAATAATGGAGCCATTTATACTATTTCACCCTAACTTCTAAATAGATCTTATATTAAATATTTTAAAATTTATCTCATTAGAGCCATCTGGTTTTAAGACTGTGAAGGATCTGGATATACTTAATCCCTCATTTTACAGAAGTTTTGTCCAACTCACACCATAGTCACTGAAGTATAATGTAGGCCTCTTGACTTTCTCCTGTTATTACCAGGAGAACAAGACTCAGCTTGTCCATCTCCTACATGAAGCTTTTTCTGACACTTGGGTAGAAAGGCTCATACCCCCCAATGGTACTCACATAGTACTCTGTGTAGATTTCCAAATACTTGTAACTCTTTATTCCATTTCTTTATCCCTGCTTGTCTTGCTACTCAAAATGTAGTCTGTGGACCAGCAGCTTCGGCATCACTTAGCAACTTGTTAGAATCTCAGGCCCCACTCCAGATCTGTTGGATAAGCATCTACTTTTTAACAAGATATTCAGGGGATTTGAATGCACACTAAAGTTTAGGAAGTCCTGTCTGTCCTCGGCTGTTAGCTCCCTGCTCTAGAATCAAGGCTTTGCATTCCTAGAGAGTAGCTTAGAGTCCAGCAATGTGATCTACATTTTTGATTGAATGACTCATTATCCAGTGCTTCATTCTACTCTACCAGACTTTAGTCTTTTCTGTAATTCCTCCCTTCATGTACTCCCCTTGATTTGTTTTGGAGTAAAAAACATTCTACAGTCTTTTTTCTGTTTTATGCTGAAATAGTAACTACAGTTGCTGCCCACTGAGGCTCCAAGGAAGCTTTCAGAACATCAGTGGTATTCACTGGAAACAGAGATAAAAGCACAGCACTTTCTGACTTAAATTTTCTTGTGATGTGTTTTCATATTCAAGCTTGTCTTATTCAATTAGGAAGCATGTTGCATAAAGCCAGAGTGGTGATTTGTTGACGCTGAGGCTGAGTTAAAATGAAAAAGCAGTCAGCCACTTGCTTTGGGCTTGTGGGGAAAGTTACTCACTTGGCCCCTCTCAGATCTGTCATTCTCTGTCTTTATCTCTTGCCATCTTCTCCCGTCTCCTAGTGTTCAGGGATGAGCTTGGACATCATCAAGAAAACACGTACAGGATTGTCCAGGAAAACGTTCCAACTGTTAGAGGGAATATAGTGGTAATGATGGCTTTTCTTTCTTTTCTAGAATAAAGGCCTAGTTGTAAATCTAAAATTTGAAGGAAAAGTAAAGTCCTAAATGCCCATTGCACCTTTACTTACTTTAAATTGTTTTTCTTTCTGTGTCCTCAGTATAAATATATTGATGTCTTCATATGAGACTTAATTGTAATTTCTTATTTAGCAAGTATTTCTTTGCATTTAGTCACTGGTAGCAGTAGACCAGGATTCAGGTGGCTTATGATCATCCCCTTCCCATGACTGTTTTACAGGTAGCTTAACACAGAAAAAAGAAAAACATGCATAAATGTGGTGTTAGATTTGAAGAGTCAGACATTTTCTGACTTGAGCCAGGGCTCAGCTGCTTGAAATGAAAAAAAAAAATGCTGACCTCCATTACACATTTTTAATCAGGTGTATAATATTACTAATCCTTTTGTGTTAACATGTATTTGTGAAGCAAATAAATGATCATAGTTTATGGTGATAGATGGGGCAGCATTTAAGGCCTATATGGTATTGTTGATACTGAATCTAACAGCACTATATATAGGTGCTGCTCCAATTATTTTTATATTAGCATTAGAAAGAAAAATGTAAACCATACATAGTAGATGTTCATAATGTTACAGTTGCCTTCCTTCACCCTTATGAAATTTGTTTCTATGGGTGCATTTTTCAATTGTGCAGAAGCATAACATTGTAAGTGTACAATACTATGAGTGCATTTGTATGCATTCTTCTGTACCCCCCATACCCCCCATCCCCCAAGTATATGTGAAGTGGTACCTCCCACCTTATTGAAGGGACAGAAATCATTTGAGCATAGTTGGGTTTTAAAATGCTGATGTATAGCAGCTACTTATATATCAAGCTCTGTGTTAAGCACTTTACATATGAAATCTCATTTAATCTCAGCAATCCTAGAAAAGCGGTGCTATTACTATCTGTTTTTATGATTGAGGAAATTAAAGCTTAGAGAGGTTTGCTAACTCCCCTTGGTCAAACAGATGCTAAGCACAGAGTCGGGACCCAAGGACAGAAAGAGCAGTTTAACTCCAGAACCCATGTTCTTAACCACTTAGCAATAACAATAGTAAAAATAATATTGAACACCTGCTAAAATAGCCAGGCACTGTGTAAGTATTTTGCATACATTAAGTCATTTAACTTTCACATCAAGTGTAGGAAGACTTCATTATTGGTCCCATTTTGCCAGATGAAGAAATTGAAACTTAGGTCAAATACTTTGTTTTTGTTCAGGGTCACCTATTTGAAGTTGGGAAGTGGGGATCTAGTGAAGATGAGCTCAATATGAATAAGGATGTATTTGGCCAGGATGGAGTAGAACCTGAATCTTGCCCCAATTACCTGTTTCCAGGAGATCTCAGGGAAATCTATATTCAGAGCATAAAACAAAGCAGCAACCCCTTATTATTAGCTGGGGCTTTGGTCCCAAACTCCAGTGTAGAACTGCAAGTAGTAAGGCTGGCCTATAGCAGTTTTCCTATGCTAGATTGGCCTGAGGCCCCCAAAGTGCACATTCTAGGCTCTCCTCTTCCTCCACTGATGTGACAAGGCCCTACCTACAAGTGCTAGAGGGAAAAAAGGGGAAAGATGGTTTGTCTTGATGCTTGGGAGCCTCTGCCCCTATACATGGCTGCTGCAAAGGGAGGGCAAGCACAAGGGCACTACCAGACCAAAGATAGAGACAACCACTTACCTCTTTACTCCTCTGAAAGTTCCACCTTCTGTGACTATGGGTCAGCCTAGCACCATGGAATCTTCCTAATTCAGATGAACACTACTTATGGGTAGAGGGAGTAGGGAAGAGGAAGAGGAGAAAACCTGAGCCTCCTTTCCCCTAAAGACCAGCATTATCACAGCAAGATAGTGTCTGAGCTGGGGTCTTAGCCAATGTCTGTGCTCTTAACCATTATTCCAGAGGGAGGGATATATCAAAATTACTTGGGAATATTTTTCAAAATACTTATAACCCTCTAGGCAGTTAGAAAGCCTAAACATGGTGACTGTACAAAGCATTAAAGATGAAAGAAAAGATCAAAGATGGGCAAAGAAACAACATCCAAATAAACATGAAATTTAAAACAACAACAACAAAAAATCTATTGCTATGTACTGACAAGGAGAAATCTTACTGTTTGTTGGATGACAAAACCAAATTCTAGAACAGTGTACCCACTATGCTACTTTGTGTGTAAGAAAGAGGAGACAGATAATAAGTGTGTGTGAGTGTGTGTGTGTGTGTGTGTGTGTGCACACACGCACACACACTTAATTTTGCATAAAGAACCACTGAAAGACCAAACTAATACAAGTTACAGGAGGCAAAAGGGGACAAGGGGGATGGAATCAGAAGTAAGAATGAGGCTTCTAAATGTATACCTTTTATAATTTTTGATTTTTGAACCTTGTAAATATATTATCTGTTTTAAAAGTTGGGGCAGATCGGGGCTCACCTGTGATCCCAGCACTTTGGAAAGCTAAGGTGGGAGGATCACTTGAGGCCAGGAGTTCAAGACCAGCCTGGCCAACGTAGTGAGACTCAATCTCTATAAAAAACGTGAGGTAAACAAAACAAAAAGAAAATGATAGAGGGTGAAAGAGAAAAGAGTAAGAGCAAATAGGAAAAAAAATCATTGGGAAAACTTTTCTAAAGGCTAGTTGGGTGACATTTTTTGTTTTTACTTGGGATGGAATTCAGGGAAATAAAAAATTATTGCTCAGAGATGGCTGGAAAGAAAATAGCTTTGGCTTGATACCATAGACAGGACCTGGGGCCCAGAGAGAAAGATGGAGTTTCCTCAGTGACCAAAGGAGCTGAGGAAGAACTCCAATTTGATTAAGGGATAGGACCCAGGTAGCCATCAAATTAGCTGGCACAACTTTTATTGCTGTTCACGTACATTACTTCTCCTTTTAACCTCATAAGAATACTATCAGTGTCAATACCACTTACACTTCAGAAGGGTTCTTCTAAATCTTGTCAAGATCTATAGGTGTGTTTTTAAAATCACAATTTGGGCTGGGTGCGGTGGCTCAAACCTGTAATGCAAGCACTTTGGGAACCTTAGGCAAGAGGATTGCCTGAGACCAGCCTGGGTAACTTGGTGAGGCCTTGTCTCTACAATAAATAAAAAAATTAGCCAGGCACAGTAGCACGTGCCTGTAGTTCCAGCTACTTGAAAGACTGAGGTGGAAGAATCGCCTGAGCCCAGCCGGTCAACACTGGGGTGGCTGTGAGCATGCCACTGCATTCCAGCTTGGGCAACAGAGTGAGACTCTGACTCAAAAAAAAAAAAAAAAAAAAAATCACACCTTGTTCCCTGTAGCATTTTTCACAGATAATCATTCCCTTATTCTTTACATTTTCTCCCATCTTGGTTCATGTGATACTGAATGCAATTGTCTACCACTCATGAATTCACTGAACACTGCTTCTTGAGCTAGAAACTGCATTAGACTCAATTTTTCCTACTTCTTTAAGACTCAGTCTCTTTGGCTAACTCTCATTTATTTTTTTCTTCTACCCTCCTCCACCTCAGCTGTCATCATGGTACAAGATTCAGTTTTGAATCCTCTGCTTTTTTATCCTTATGTTCTTTTTTGCTTCTACATATTAATTTTAATTACTTTGAAAAAACATAACTTAGGACCAAATATTTAGCAAGCACCCATTATAATTGCTAAACTAGAAAATCAGCATTATTTGTATCTGACTAGCTAAACAAAACTCCAGTTTTTCTTTTGACAAAAGGTACAGGTTGAGGCCGGGCGTGGTAGATCACACCTGTAATCCCAGCACTTTGGGAGGTGGAGGTAAGAGGATTGCCTGAGCCCAGCAGTTCAAGACTAGCCTGGGCAACTTGGTGAGACCTTGTTTCTCCAATAAATCAAAAAAATTAGCTGGACATGGTGGCATGTACCATGTTCCAGCTACTTGGAAGGCTGAGGTGAAAGGATCACCTGAGCCCAGCAGATCGAGGCTATGGTGGCTGTGAGTGTGCCACGGCATTCTAGCCTGGGTGACAGATTCTGACTCAGAAACAAAAACAAAAAAGGTACAGGTTGAGTAACTAACCTTCTTGGGACCAAAAGTGTTTTGGATTCCAGATTTTTAAAATATTTTGGGGTACTTGCATTATACTTATGGTTGGACATCCCTAATCCAAAGATCTGAAATGCAAAATGCTCCAATAAACATTTTTTTTTTAGTTGGAGTCTCACTCTGTCACTCAGACTGGAGTGCAGTGGCCGCTCCCAGCCACCACAGCCTCGACCTGCTGGGCTCCCGCGATCCTTCCGACTCAGTCTTCCAAGTAGCTGGAAGGCGCGTGCTACCACGCCCAGCTAATTTTTGATTTATTGTAGAGATGAGGTCTCGCCAAGTTGCCCAGGCGGGTCTTGAACCCGTGGGCACAGGCAATCCACTCACCTCAGCCTCCCAAAGCACTGGGATTACAGACTGAGCCACCGAGCCCGGCTTCCAATAAACATTTTAAGCATGATCTTTGAGTGTCACATCAACACTCAAGTTTTGGATCCTGGAGCATTTCAGATTTTGGATTTTTCAGATTAGGGATGCTCAATCTGTAATAGAAATCCCAAAGAGTAAGGGAGAGTCTACAATTAAAGGTCATGTTTACTATTATGTACCATAATTTCAGTTTTAGAACCTCCCAAGCAGCTGGAAGAATGATGAGACGAGGTGAGGTGTAGTTCTTAACTTGTGGCTCCATTTTTGTTCTGTGGAAAAGCAGGGTCTAGCAAAGAAGCTTTATTGAGGCTGGAGATTAAAACAAAACGCTTTTGGTTCAGATGGTAAAGAAGGCCCTCAAGGGCAGTAGAATCAGTGTATCCGGAAGGCAGTATTGGAGTCAGCCTCATGAACTAGGGGGTATCTTCTTGGCATCCAAGTACTTTTTAATTTCAAGCGTTTTAGGAAGGTTTGGTATGTCATAGTTTTGAGCTAGATACATTTCAACCATGTTGCCAAATGTAACTCCAAGCAGGAACTGGAGCATGATGTCAGTGGGGAGGGCAAGAAGCGTAAAGAGGTTGGGGAGGGCTCTCAGGGCAGCTGCAGCCATATGTTCTTTCCTTTAGGTACATAAACCTTCCT
Organism: Cephalopachus bancanus; assembly: GCA_027257055.1. Lineage (NCBI taxonomy): Eukaryota > Metazoa > Chordata > Mammalia > Primates > Tarsiidae > Cephalopachus > Cephalopachus bancanus. Next base: position 322,402 of record JAPVLO010000687.1, read on the forward strand.
CACCACGGCTTCAGCTGTCACTCCTGAGCACAGTCATTCATCTGACTGCCATTTCTCAATCTTCCAACTGTCTGCCAATTATGTCTGCTTGAATAGTCAAATAATTTGTTATCTGTGTCTCACGTGTACTAAACTGAACTCATCATATTCCTCCTTCCCACATGGCCTCCCTGCCCTGGCATCTCCATGTCCATTGATGACATGTAGTTATCTCATTTATACCACTGACATTTTGGGGTCATCTTAGCCTGTTCTGTTTTTTTTTTACCCTTCTTGTTGAAACATTTCTCTTCTCCATCCTCTCCTTTTCACGCCCACCTCGTCAAACTAATGTGTGCCATTGACCCCACAGTAATTACATCAGCCTCCTTATTGGGGTCCCTCCTTGAGATCTTTTTCACTTGCTTTCTCCTGTACATCCCACACACTACAGGGTAAAAGAGAATAGTAGTTAAGAGCATAGCCTTTGGGGTTACCATCATTAGTCTAATATCATCTTGTGACACTTTCTATTTTGAAACTCTTAAATAATTTAAGAATCTCCCTAGCTAAATTGTCAGCTTTTCCAAGTAATTCAAATGATGAGTACCTTCACTTTGAGGAAGGAGAGCACTTTCTGAAAGAACAAAAACAATATCAAAAACAGCAGAGCTGGGTATGGTGGCTCACGCCTGTAATCCCAACACTTTCGGAGGCTGAGGCAGAAGAATGACTTGAGCCCAGGAGTTGGAGACCAGCGTGGACAACACAGTGAGACCTTGTCTCTACAAAAAAATTTAAAAATTAGCTGGGCATGGTGGTGCACACCTGTAGTCCCAGCTATTCTGAGACTGAGGTGGAAGGATTGCCTGAGCCCAGAAGGTTGAGGCCATGGTGAGCCATGATCGTGCCACTGCATTCCCACCTGTGTGACAGAGTGAAACCCTGACTCAAAAAAAACCAAAAACCTGAGCAGAAACTACCTGCCAGGTGCTTTTCACAAAACTGACCTTGGTATATCCCACAGTGACTATCACAAGGCATCTATAGATACTATTTGTTTAAAGAACTAAATCCTCTGTTTTAGCTATTTAATATCCTGACTATTGAATGGAACATGGTCAGTGAAAACTGGTCTTTGCTTATGTTCCTTTCCATGTCTGAAACCTCTTTTTCTACTCCCCACCTCAAAGCTTCAAATTCTGCCCATCTTTCAAGACTGGTCCAAGTTCTGTGTCCTCCAAGAAGCCAGTGACCTCTGTAATTTGGACTAGTTGAATCAGAGTTGCAAAGAACAAGTATGGATTTGAGAACCATAAGATGTGCATTTGACTTACAGTCTGCTGAGTGCTACCTTTCTAGATCTCCACCAGCTATATGTTGTCTTTAGTTTCCTCATCTATAAAATGAGAGTGTTAGTTCTCCTTCTCCTTAATCATATAAAACCCTGAAGTATTACTTTTCTTACGGCTTATGTTTCCAAAATGACACAAACCCTCTGTGGACAACACCAAGACTTCTTCTGTATCTGCCCCCTCTTGGCCTCAGGCAGCCAAGACTGCCTGAGGCAAAAGCTGGGTGCATAAATGCAAATATGAACAAGTTTGAGGAGGTTTTAGTACCCTAATGCCACTAACTCAGTAACTCTTATGGAATACCTGTTATGAGTTAAACACTGTGGGATTGGGGACAGGAGGTTGGAGGGAACTGTTAGCTGGGTTCCCTAAAAAAGGAAAGAAAAAAAGAATAACGTGCTGGTTCTCGTGTAACAGAACACTGAGGTAGGAAACCCAGCAGCTCCACAGTGTCTTTAAGGTCCTAGGCTCTTCATATCTTCTTACTTTGTTATCCCAAGTATGTCATGTTTTTCTTTATGCTGGTAAGATAGCTCTTAAGTATTGTGACTGCATTCTAGGCAGAAAGAATTGGAGAGAGCAAGTAGCCAAAGGTCAGCTAAGTCTGTCCCTTTTCATCAGGAAAACAATAACTTTCCCAGAAGCTTCATGCAGTAGACTTCTACTTATATCTCATGTACCAGAGCTGGATCACATGACCATCCTGGCTTCAAGAGAGTCTGAGGAGACAAAGCACATTGTCTTGCTAAAAAAAATTGAAGTTCTAACAGTAAAAAATGAAAAGAAGAGATATTGAGTAAGCAACTGTCAGTATTTGCCATATGAAGCTATAATCTATTTAGTTTTGACTATACCATAGACAGATAAAAGGAACTCTTCACCTGCCTCCAAGGCCTCAGGCTGGGGAACACCTCCCAACCACCACATGTGGATCTCCTCCTTACCCTGTTTGAGCTTTGATGCCCACACCAGGTCAAGATGTGAGGAGGATTCTCTCTAAACATACCCACACCTGGCTTCCTCCACTGGACATAAATAGGTTCTTGAGGCAAGCATTAAATATGGAATATGAAGATTTCATAATTTTGTGCAGTCATAGATAATCTCTTTCCGAAGTTAGGAGAAGAAAGGATAAAATATGTAATTGGAATCAGTTGCTACCTAAATATATCTTTTTTAAAAAACCTTGCCATGGTACTTGGGGTCAGAGGCATTTCTTTGTCTATTTTTTTTTTATAGACAGGGTCTCACTGTGTCCCCTAAGCTGGAGTGCATTCATGCCACCAGGCCTCACTGCAACTTCAAACTCCTGGGTTCAAATCCTCCCACCTTAGCCTCCCAAATAGCTGGGACTACAGGCATGCACCACCATGCCTGGCTGATTTTTAAAAATGCTTTGTAGAGATGGAGTCTCACTATGTTGCCCAAGCTGGTCTCAAACTCCTGACCTTGAGCAATCCTCCTGCCTCAGCTTCCCAAAACACTGGAATTATATATGTGTGCCACTGGACCTGGCCTGTCTACTGTTTAAAGAAAGCAATAGACTGGGAATATTACACCAAATCCTTGGGGGGAATTCATGTCTTTACATCAAAATTAGTTGTAATTCTCTTAAATAGTTGGTTTGTTTGTTTTAATCTCATGGACCTTTTGAAGTGCAGAATTTATCTTATTTTTTTTCTTTTAACTGCTAGAGAACTTTTGAGCCACTTAAATTTATAGACAACTATATTACTCATCTTAAACCTCGTTGTTTCCTTTTTCTCTTCTTTTCTCTACTGCTCTCTTTCTTCTTTTTCTTTACTTTCTCTTTTTCCCTACCAACATTAGTTTATATGTTTGTGTTGCATTTAATTACTTCTTTGTAGGCCACATTAAATCAATTCTGAAGTAATTCCAGTTTTAAATAGATGAACTAAAAAACAAGTTTAAAAAAGGGAGGAAAAAGATTTAAGAACATTTCTAAGAGTAATCCAAAGGTTTCTTTAGGGGGATAAAGAGTGGGATTAAGTCACTTGGGTAATGTCTCCCAAGAAATTTCTGAAGAATTTAAGGAAAAATTACTGCTGTTGTGATTTTTTAAAAAACTGGTTCTAGTGTGGAATGATAGATATTAGAGACTCAGAAAGGTGAGTGGGTGGGGGATAAGAAATTATTTAATGGGTACAAGGTACACTATTTGGGCGATGGTTACACTAAAAGCCAGACTTCACCACTATGCAATATATCCATGTAACAAAATGGCACTTGTACCTCTTTAATTTATACAAATAAAAAGAAATTGGTTCTTGTATCTCAACAGATATAAAGATTTCTGGATTGACTTGGATAGAGCATAGAAGAAGGTCTAGGGCAGTTTTCATGGGTGTTTGTCCCATAAGGCCCAGGTGCTTCTATCTCCAGGAAGTTAAATACAGAGACTTCTGAGAACTCACTGAGATCATGGTTCTCACGAAGAACAACTCCCTCCTAAGCCACACACGGGACAGTTTACTTCTAATATGGAAAATGATGTATAGTCTTTGAAGTTGAGCATTCTCTGGAATCAGACACTTTCGCAATCCCTTTTGAAATTTCTGACTTAGAAAAAGCCAATGTAAAGAGAGAATTCAAAATTCAGGGAAAATTAATTTTTTTCTTAAGTTCATATAGGTTCTAGATTCATATGTAAAAGTAAAGATAGCAATTGTATTAGTCAGGATTCCACCAGAGAATCAGAAGCATGAGGAAATACACACAGAGATAGAGATAGAGGAAGAGGTAGAGGTAGAGGTAGAGGTAGAGGTAGAGATAGAGATAGAGATAGAGATAGAGACAGAGACAGAGATAAATGAATTGGCTTATGTAATTGTGGAAGTTGGTTTGGCAAGTCTGAAATCTGAAATCCTTGGGGGCAGGCCATCAGAAAGGGCAGGCTAGAGCTCTTGAGCACAAGCTGACGCTGCTGTCTGTAGACAGAATTTCTTCAGGAAAGCTTCAGTTCTATTAAGGCTTTCAACTAATTGAATCTGGCCCACCAGATTATCTTCTTTACTTAAAGTTAACTGATTATAGACTTGAATCACATCTACAAAATACCTTCTCAGCACCACCTAGATTAGTTTTTAATGGAATCACTGAGGACTATAGTCAAGTCATGTTGACACATAAAACTCACCATTACAGTGATGCTTGGTTTTCATTTTGTTTTTAACTTCCATCAGTGAACATTTTGTTCTCTGTGAAAATAAATCACAAGCTCAGACAGGCTTCCAAGAAGAGAGATTGTCAATATTGCTGATCTATGGCATCAGCTTTAACACGTATTTCATCTATGAGGTCATTAACCATCTGGTAAAAGGAAGCTACAATGATTATAACTCATACATTGGGCATATGCTATTGCCTTATTCCACTGAACTGTTTTCAGTCATTGGTAAGAAAATTAGTTCTTAAATTCAATTGAAGTTAATGTCTGAGAAGGGAGGATTTCAAAAAACAGGTGTGTATTTCATTTGTAAAAACAATTTTCTCATGCCACAAATGTTGAATAAGTCAACTCCCCCTTGGGATAGAAATGGTAGATGCTTCTAAATACTAAACCACACAAGAATAGAAAGCATTTTGTCATGAAGACTACCTACTGTCCACTAATCATGATGGGCAAGTTATTTTCTCTCTGAGCCTCAGTTTGCTTACCTGTAAAACAGGAATAATGGTTACTATCTTGAGTGTTTAGGAAGGATTAGATGATAAAATATAAGTTAAACACTTGAAACACACAGATGCTCCACAAACATTAATTTTTTGTCTCTTTCCATGAATATAGTCTTCATAAATAAAGTCCTGTGAGTTGAAAGTTCTCTCTAAAATGTTTGCAGATTATTTCTGTCTGGTAGCACTGTTTTGAATATCAATATGTAGCAGAGAATCAAGAGAGCTTCTGGTGCTCATATAAAGACTCTCTCACTGTATGTTCCTTTGTATTTACTTATGTGCATATGAAGACCATTTTTATGTGTTATCATTTCAAAAATGAGTGCAGATGAAATTGCTCTTTATTTGAAAAATCAGGAAAATAATTTTTCTAATTTTAACTGAAAATGTTCTTGTGAGTCATGGTGGTGAAGTTCTGAACAAATGTTAGGTGTCACCAGGTTTCACAGGCGTGAAATAATTTCTAACTGGGAAAAAGGAGATCATATTTTAAATTCTTTTCAGTATCAGACTCATGTGACTTGACGGGTACACAAGTTGTTTTGTTCTATTATTCATTGTTAATTATACAAATAATGCAAGGGATTTTCTCCCCTGGAAAAAAATTGGAGATAAATCTAAAATCTTCAATCTTCACTCCTATTGGTAACTATCATTATCAGTTTGGTTTATGTCCTTGCAAACCATTTGTGTATGGATTTGTATACATATTACACAGCACAGACAGATTAGCTCATGTGGAAAGTAAGCTTTTTACTTGTCTAAGAAAAATAGGGCTGGTTATTCATTTTTATTATGTGAAATTTGGTGTGATGGGCTAGAAAGAGATTGGAGAGAAAAGAGAAAAAGGAAGGGAGGTCTTGCCAAGAATGATTCTTTATTTCTCTATATTTCTTTTTTTCTTTTGGTCCCCTGAGCCCATTTTGGGCAAGTTACACCACCATAGTGTTTACACAACAGCACAAGCAGTTTAAAGATCTTGCATTCAGTTTCATCAACCAGTGACTCAACAAAGACAAACAAACCATCTCCTATGCCTTCTGAAAGTATTTCTCCATCAAAGTCCAAGCGTCATCAATTCTATTTTATAAATGGGAAAAAAAAAACCCAACAAATACGTTTGGATTTAAAGTGCAAACTGAAGTAATGACTCCCAATATCAAATTATTTGTTTTCCAACTGAAACAAACAAACAAAAAACTTTGTGAATCATTTCATTAATTTATTTTAAAATATAAGGTAACTTCAAGTTTCAAACAAGATTACATAGACTCATTTCTCCTTGCTCTTCCCTGCTAAGTACAATTAAAAATCCCAGAAAACAATACAAAAGTTCATCATAAGGGGACTCTAGCAGGTGGAAAGAGGAAAGAAGACTAGCTAGAGACTTCAGGACTTGAAGACCGACACTATGATATGCTTCCTGGTTTTTCTTTTTTTCTTCCATGAGGCCCAGAATGGGTGCTGGAGAAGCCTATAGACTCTCCAACCAGAGTTGACAAACAAGACAAAACAAAAACCTGTTATTTGTGGCCAAAGGACCAGGAAATGAGAAAAACCCAGCCCGGCATAAGAAAAACCTTTTGGACAGCACTGGCCCTATCCAAGCTCAGCAGACTGAGTAGGAGCTAGAGAGGACCATCCCCATTCAGTAGCTGCAGACAGCTATGGGAAACACTTTCCTCCCCTGCAGGAGCACCAGCCAAAATTGAGTGGGAGTCCTGGAGGCAACCGGCACCAGGGAAGCACTTTCCTCCCCCGCTGGGCAACAGCCAAGAGCTAGGGGGAGCCCCCAGTAGCACCACGCGGCCAGCCGGTGTACTCAGCTCTGCTGACAGCATCAGCAGATACCCAGCAAGGAGTCCACACTGACTCCGCCCAGCTGCAGCAGCTAGGCAGGGTTAGCACTTTCAGCCCCCACAGGCCTGGCGTCCAGTGGCACCAGACGTCCCAAGGAGACACTTTCCATCCTCTACACTGGCACCATCAGGGGGATCAAGTACGACTCGGAATCTCCAAGCCCCAAGTGGCAGGCGGCTGGGGAGTCACTTTCCTCTCCCACCATTGGTGTCAGCAGAGAGCTTAGTGGGGAGTCTGGACATCTGCCGCCCTCCTCCCAGCAGGCATCAGCAGAAGATGCAGACAGGTGCTCCCCCCCTCCCCGCTGTTGCCATGCCAGTGGAGACTGAGTGAGGAGACTGGACTTTCACCCTTGTCTATCACTGGCAGCTGGTGCCCCTCACCCTCCTAATTAGAGCGAGGGGAGCTGGAGAAAGGCATTCTTTAAATCTGCATAGGAAATCCTGAAAAGACACTTGTCTGTCCCAAACATGAAACTAAATCAACATGCCTGCAGGTTTGAGAACTGAACTACAGTGTGGCATGCCACTCGGGTTTTCAAGGTGGCTTTAGAGTGGCACACAAACAAAGCAGACCAGAATAGCACTGCAAGGGTTCTAAAAACTAAATTGTCATTGGAACCACAGCCCACAAAAGTAGGCCAGGAAAACCCAAAAATATCCACCCAAGACACATCATAACTAACTTCTGCAAACTAAAGATAGAGAAAAAAATCTTGAAAGCAGCTAGAGAAAAATATGCATTACCTATAGATGAACACTGATTGAAATGGTAGTGTATTTCTCATCTGAAACCATAAAGGATGGAAGTGGTTCATTTTTCAAGTGATAAAAGAAAAGAACTGTCAACTCTGAATTCCAAGTACAATGAAAATATCCTTCAAGAATAAAGGGGAAATAAAGACATTCTCAGATGACAGAAAATTTTAAAAAATTCACTAGCAAACTTACCATTAATAAATGGCTGAAGGAAGTTCTCCAAACAAAAAGGAAATTACAGCAGAAGGAGGCCTGGAACTTCAGAAAGGAAGAAAGACAATGAAATGTTTAAAAATAAGGATATATAATAGACTATCCTTTTCCTCATGGATTTTTTCAATCATGTTGGATTGTTGAAACAAAAATTATAACACCATCTGATGTCAGGTTCAATGTATGTAGAGGAAATAAGAAAATTATATTTTTAAAGTGAGAAAGTAAAGGGACCTAAATGAAAATAAGGCTTCTACACTTTACTAGAAGTGGTAAAATGTTGGTAAGAGTAGACTATGAGAAGTCACACATGTACACACACGCACACACACACACACACACACACACTTTTAAGAGACAGGGTGAAGTGCAGTGGTACAGTCACGGCTCAACTCAGCCTCAAACTCCTGGGCTCAAGCAATCCTTCTACCTCAGCCTCTGAAGTGTCTGAGACTACAGGTGTGTGCCACCATGCCCAACAAATTTTTAATTTTTTTTTTGTAGAGACAAGGTCTTGCTATATTGCCCAGACTGGTCTCGAACTCCTGACCTCAAGCGATCCTGCCCTCCTCAGCTTCCCAAAGTGCTAGGATTATAGGTGTAAGCCACCACACCCAGCCGCATACATGTATTTTAATACCTAAACAAACATTAAGAAAACTATACAAAGTGACATACTCAAAAACACTACAAATAAATCAAAATGGAAGCCGGGCTCGGTGGCTCAACCCGTAATCCCGCGCCTTTGGGAGGCTGAGGTGAGTGGATTGCCTGAGCCCGCGGGTTCAAGACCCGCCTGGGCAGCGAGACCTCATCTCTACAATAAATAAAAAAATCAGCCGGGCGTGGTAGCGCCTGCCTGTAATTCCAGTTACTTGGAAGGCTGAGGCGGAAGGATCACCGGAGCCCAGCAGGTCGAGGCTGCGGTGGCCGGGAGCGGCCACTGCACTCCAGTCTGGGCGACAGAGTGAGACTCCAACTCAAAAAAAAAAAAAAAAAAATCAAAATGGAGTTCTAAAAAATATTCAAGTAATCCACAGTAAGGCAAGAAAAAAAAAAAGGAATGAGAAATAGAGGGAACAGACAGAAAGCAAATAATAAAACATTAGACTTAAGCCCTAAGATATCAGTAATTGTATTCAAGTTAAATGATCTAAATACATGTATTAAAATACAGAGATTCACAAAATGGATTTTTAAAAATAACCCTCTATATGCTGTCTAAAAGAAACTCACTTCAAATATGACAACATAGGTAGGTAGAAAGTAAAAGTATAGAAAAAGATATACTACACAAACAATTTATAAAAGCAGGAGTGGCTCTATATTGATATCAGAAAAGTAGACTTCAGAGCAAATAGCATCACCAGGGACAAAGAGGGATACTGCATAACGATAAATGGGCCAATCTACCAAGAAGATAGAAATCCTAAACGTGTATGTATCAACAAACAGCACTTCAAAATACATGAAGTAAAATCAGATAGAACTGAAAGAGAAACAGACAAATCCATGATTATAGTTGGAGACTGCAATGCCCTTCTCTTAACAACAGAACTACTAGACAGAATACCAGCAAGATTATAGAACTCAAAAACACCATAAAGCAAGAGGATCAAATTTACAAGACACGCTACCCAACAACAGCATAACTCTTTTCAAATGCCCACGATAGCCCCTATTCTAAATCATAAAACACCAAGTTCAATCACCAAGATAGCCCATATTCTGAGTCATAAAACAAACTTCAACAAATGTAAAAGAACTGAAATAATGCAGAGTAGATTCTCTGACCATTATGGAATCAAACTAGAAATCAAAAACAAAGTCAATAGGAAAATCTCTAAATACTTGGAAACTGGACAACACACTTTTCATTAATACATAGATCAAAAAGGAAGTCTCAAGGAAATTTTAAAAAGATATAATAAATGGAATGAAAACAAAAATGTAGTATATCAAAATGTGTGGAATGTAGCCAAAGCAATCTGATAGAGAAATGTATAGCACTAAATGCTTACATTAGAAAAGAGGAAAGGTCTTAAATCAATCAGGTAAGCTCCCATCTTAAGAGAGTAGAAAACGAAGAGCAAAATAAAAAACTCAAAGCAAACAGAAGGAAAGAAATAAGGAACAGAAATCAATGAAATTGAAAATAGGAAAAAGTAGACAAATCAATCAAGTAAAAAGTTGTTTCTCTGAAAAGATCGATACAATTGATAAAGCTGTTAGCAAGACTGACTAAGATAAAAAGAAGACACAGATCACTAATATTACAAATGAGACAGGGGATCCTACTACAGATCCTGTAGCCACTGGAAGGAAAATAAAGGAATACTTTGAAGAAAGCTATATGCATAATTTCGACAACTTAGATGAAATGGACCCTTTGAAAATTACAAACTTCAGGGTATATTCCCAGTAGGGGGATTGCGAGATGGGGAGACACCCCTTATCAACAAGGGTGGCTGAATGAAGCATATTTGTATACCTAACCCTTAACTGTACCCCACAATATCAAAATAAAAAATGTTGATTTTAAAAAAAAGAAAGAAAATTACAAACTACCAAAACTCAACCAATGTGAAATTTATCATCTGAATAGTTCAATAACTAGTTAAAAATTGGATTTGTAATTCAAAAGATATTGACATAGGAAAGCTCCAGGTCCACATGGTTTCACTGGAGAGTTCTAACAAACATTTAAAACATTAACACCAACTTTACACAATATACTCTAGAATACCAAAGAGGAAGGAACACTTCTGTGCCAGGGGTCCCCCAAACCATTCCCAGGCCCGATGATGCACTAAGAGACTCAGAATGCAGCATATACTCATGGCTCTGACTTACTACAGCAAGAGAATACAAAACAAAATCAGCAAAGGAAAAAGGTGCATGGAATTCCAGAGGGAATCAGGTACAGGCTTCCATAGTCTTCTCCCATGGGAGTCACACAGGATATACTAATCCCTCTAGCAATAAGTTGTGACAACGTGTGTGAAATGTTGTCTACCGGGGAAGTTCACTAGAAACTCAGTTCCCAGGACATCTGTTGGGGTTTGGTCACATAGGTGCCCTCTGCCTAGCACTTACCAAAATTCCAGGTTCCCAGAAGGAAAGTAGGTGTTCAGCATAAACCATATTGTTTGTACAAACAATTTAGGCAGTGAACAGACTCATCAGTTCAGGGAATGGTGGGACTCGTCCCCAAATCCAAGTTCCAGATGCCATTCAAGAACTGACATTTCAAAAGACAGTAGTCAGGTCTTCTATGCTATTTTCTACACAGCTTGAGAATCAAGAGGCTTGAGTTCTAGTCCCAGCATAAATCACATTTGTACAGTTAGGTGTAGTGAGCCACTATACCAGTTCTGGAAATTGTGAGAACTTTCCTGAAATCCAAGGTCCCAGATGCCTGCCAAGGGCCTGTTATGTTAACTCTTTTCTGTACAACTTCCCAACTTATTGTATGAGGCTAGTACTATCCTAATACCAAAACTAGACAAAGACTGTACCAAAAAACTCTCCAAAACTACAGGCTTTCATCTCTTATGAACTTTGACACAAAAATCTGCAACAAAATATTAGCAATACAGAATCTAGCAAAGTATAAAAACAATTATACCAATGCTAAGTAGGTTTTATTTCAGTTATGCAAGGTTGGTTCAAAAGTCAATATTCAATCAATGTAACCACCATATACACAGGCTAAATAAGAAAAATGATATGATCATATCACTTGATGCAGAAAAAGCATTTGACAAAATTCAGCACTCAACATAATAAAAACTCTCAGCAAACTATGAATAGAGGGGTACTTTCTTGACTTAGTAAAGAGCATCTACAAAGAACCTGCAGCTAACATCATACCATTAAGTGAAAGATGGAATGTTTCCCCTAAGATAGGGAACAAGGGAGGGATGGCCACTCTCACCACTCTTATTCAACATAGTACTGAATGTTCTAGCCAGCACAATAAAGCAGGTAAAAGGAAATAAAAGGAATACAGATTGGAAGGGAAGAAATAAATGGTCCCTATTCACAGATAACATAATTGCCTACATAGAAAAATCCCAAAGAATCTACCATTTAAAAAAAACAAAAAAAAACCTCCTAGAACTAGTGAATTCAGCAAGGTCCCACAGGATACAAGATCAACACAAAAATTAATTGCATATCTATATATTAATAATTAACCATGAATACGAAGACAAATTTAAAGCAATATCATTTACAATCACTACAGGACAGACCTGGTGGCTCACGCCTGTAATCCCAGCACTTTGGGAGGTTGAGGCAGGAGGACTGCTTGAGCCCAGGAGTTTGAGACTAGCCTGGGCAACATAGCAACAACATAACATTCTATACAACAAAATTTTTAAAAAATTAGTGGCACACACTGGTGTTCTCAACTACTTGGGAGGCTGAGGTGGGAGAATCACTTGAGCCCAGGAGTCTGAGGCTGCGGTGAACTGTGATCTTGCCACTGCACTCCATCCTGGGTGACAGCATAAGAGCCTGACTAAAAAAAAAAAAAACCCAAAAGACAAAAATAAAAATACAGTAACTACAAAAAATAATTAGGTATACACTTAACAAAACATGTACAGGATCTATAAACTGGAAATTCCAAAATGCTGATGAAATAAGTCAAAGAAGATCTAAATAAATGGATAGACAGACCTTTGTGTTCATGGACTAGAACCTCAATATACTGTATAGTAGTAGTAAAGATTTCAGTTCTCCCCAGAATGATCTGTAAGTTTAACACAATTCTTCTAAAAAACTCCAGCAAGAGAGTTAAAAAATAAAAAAAGAATGCAGGCTGACCCTGAAAGAGTATTTTAAAATCCCAGCGAGGTTTTTGTAGTTACAAAATGAGCTCATTCCAAAATTTAGATGGAAGGGCAAAATGACCTTGAATGGTCAAAACAATTTTGAAAAAGAACAATAAAGTGGGAGGAATCGCTCTACCCGATATTAAGGCTTATTATATAGCTACAGTAATCAGGACTACTATTCACAGAAGGATAGACACATAGATCAATAGAACAGAATAGAGAACCCAGAAATAGCCCCACACAAATAGTCCAACACAAATATATCCAACTGATTTTGACACAGGTGCAAAAGCAATTCAATAGAAGAAAAATTGTCATTTGATTTGAGCTATCAAGCAACTATAGGCAAAAAGAAACCACGAACCTCAATCTTAGGTTCACATCTTATACAAAACTTAATCAAAATTAATCATGTACTTACATGTAAAATAGAAAACTATAAGACTTTTAGAAGGAAAGACAAGATAAAATCTTCAGGATCTGGGGCTAGGAGATTTATCAGATGTGATACCAAAAGCATGATACATAAATGCAAAATTTGATAAATTGTAAATCCTAAAATTGAAAATTATGGTATGTAAAATATCCTGTTAAGAGGATGAAAAACCCAGTTATGGACTGGGAAAAATACTTGCAGATCGCATATCTGACAGAGGACTTGTATCTAGAATATTGCATAAAGAATTCTCAAAATTTAACAGTAAGAATTTGCTCAGCCATCGCCTTGTTAAGCTATGGTGTGGCCATGTGCTCTTTGAGTTATGGCCAGACCATGTTTCCTGGCTTTGACCCTCTCCCCCTACCTCAGGGAGTGAATCTCCTCTTTCTTTCTCTAATTTACTCTCTAAATAAACTATGTGTCCTAATCTAAAAAAAAAAAAAGAAATTTCCCAATTAGAAAATGAGCAAAAGACATAAACAGACATTTCACCAGAGAGGATATAAATGACAAATAAGCACATGAAAAGATGTTTCACATCATTAGCCATTAGGGAAATGCAATTTAAAACAATGAGATATCACTACACATCTATTAGAATGACCTTAAAAAGTCAATATCGGATGCCGACAAAGATGTGGAGAAACTGAATCTCTCTCATACATTGTTGGTAGGAATGTAAAATGGCACAACCAATCTGGAAAAGTTTGGCAGTTTCCTGTAACACTAAACATATACTTACCATTCAACCCAGGTAACATTAAACATACACTTTCCATCTGACCCAGCAATGCACTCTTGAGCATTTGCCACAGAGATGTGAACACTCATGTTTACACAAAAACCTCTACATGAATGTTCATAGCAGTTTTATTCTTAATAGGCAAAAATGGAAGCAGCTAAAATGATGGGTGAATAGTTTAAACTGTGGTTAATTTATACCATAGACTACTACTCAGGAATAAAAAATAATGCACTTTTGAGACATGCAATAACTTGGGCGTACCTCAAGAAAATTATGCCGAGTGAAGAGAAGCTGATGTCAAAAGGTGTGATTCCATTTATGTAATGTTGAAATGACAGAGTTACAGAGATGGAGAACATATTAGGAGTGACAGAGATTAGAGTAGGAGAAGAAGTTGACTGTGACTATAAAGGGTAGTGGGAGGAATCTGTGGTGGAGGAGCAGTTGATTGTGCTGGTTACACAAATCTACATGTGTTAAAATTACATAGAACTATATACGCAGACTCAGAAATCAGTGCATGTAAAATTGATGAAAGCTGAATAAGGTCTGTGGATTGTACCAATGTCAATACATTGGTTTTGATATTATTTTATGTAGGATATTACCATTGGGGGAACTTTTTACAACTTCCTGTGAATCTATTAATTATTTTAAAATAAGTATAATAGTCAGGTAAATCTGAAGAATTACAAATATTTTAGAATTCACGCATTTGTGTATTATAAAATAGAACTGCATCTTTAATATTGAAAACAGAAAAAATACAAAAGAACCTGTATTACTATCATCCTAGAAATGTAAATGAAAATTACTATATAAGTTCATCATAGTTGTACATGGTACATTTTCAAACCCAGAGAGGTAAACTAAAAAGGTTTGTTGCTTAAACATCTGTATCAGTCAGGATTCAACCAAAGGATCAGAACCCGTAGGAAATTATACATATGCCCGTATGCCCGTTCATTCATTCATTCACTCATTTGAAACTATTGTCTTAGACAATTGTGGGGCTAGCTGAACAAATCCAAAATCTGTGGGGCAGGCAGTCTCTCTCTCTCTCTGTCTCTCTGTCTCTCTGTCTCTCTCTCTCTCTCTCTCTCTCTCTCTCTCTCTCTCTCTCAGAAACCTCAGCCCTGATCTAAAGGCTTTCCAACTGATTCAGTCAGGCCCACCTAGATTATCCAGGATAATCTCCCTTACTTTAAGTCAACTGATTAGGAGATTTAATTACATTAGCAAAATACCTCCACAGCAACACCTGGATTACTGTTTGATTGAAAAACTGTGGGCTGTAGCCTAATCAGGTTGACACATGACATCAAAAAAGCCACACAACATCAAAAACCATTTGTGCTTGTAACTGAATACATGTATTCTGCTAATAGCCACCTCGGCTTTACTCTTTATAGGTAATTCAAGCACAGGCGACGTAAATCAGTAGTGGCCGCCGAGTTTCTCTATGAGAGTCCCACTTCAGAACTTTAGAGTTGGAAGGGGCCATGCAAAGCAGTCTGGATTTCCATACAGCCAAGGCATCACCACCTCGCTGTCTGGCGCTCAGCGGGGCTGGGGCTCCTCCCCGCCGCTGCGCTCCCAGCAGGAGGGGAGGAGAACCCACCTGGAACGCGGCGCCGCGGGTGCGGGAGCTGAGTGGGCGGAGCGTCGGGGCCGGCGGGTGGCGACGGCGCCCAGCCCGCCAGAAGCGAGCGCGGCGGACAGACGGCGGGGAGCCAGTCTGGTAGGGCGAGCGCGGCCGGCGGTGGATGGGGGGAGAGTGGGGGGAGGAAGGAAAGGGAAGAGGCGGAGCGTGGGAGCGCACAGTGTCAGGAATACAATAGTGCTCTGCGCCGCCTCAGCCTCAGCCTCAGCCGCCGCCGCCGCCCAACCGCCTGCCCAGCGCCGAGGCCTGACTGGCCGGGCGGGCGAGGGCCGAGGGCGGGAGCTGAGGCGCTGGGGGCGGCCCCGGCGGGAGGGGGGCGGGGGCGAGGAGGGGATTAGGGGCAGGTGCGAGGGAGGGCCGAGAAGAAAGCGAGCACTGAGGGGGGCGGTTACCTCCCCTACCAGACTCGCCCGGCACATTGCCGGGCCGCGGTGTGGAGTCGAGAGGGAGCCGCGACCGGCTGCGCGAAGGTAGGCGCCACGGAGGCCGCTTGCTGCGCGAGGCCAGGGGCTTCGCGCCGGGTGGGCAGCGGGAGGGGCGGCCTCGGGGGGTGGAATCGGGCGGCGCGGGGCGCAGTGTCCCGGCCCGGCCTCGCGGCGCTCAGGGTCTCTCCGGCTCCACACCGTGGTGGCCTCCGGCGTCCCCCAGCGCCTTCGGGCCGAGCGCGTGTGTGGGCTGAGGTAAAGTGCCTGGTGGCCCCTCTGCTGGCCGGGGTAGCGCCTGGTGGCGCGGGGGGCGGGGGCGGGCGCGTGAGCTAGGCTGCAGCTCCTGGCTACACCGGGCAGGGATTGAGCGCCATAACTGTTGCGGCGGCTCCCTCCGGTGCCCCCTCCCGGCGTACCCCACCCCCCCGCCGTTTTCCTGGTTTCGGGGCTTAGGGGCCAGACCCGTGGCGGGAGGACCTGCTCTGCCGGCCGCCTGGGGGCGGATGCTCCAGGGAGCGAGGGCGCGCTCTGGCTGTTTCGATGTTGGGGGGCGGAAAGAATGGAGTGCCTGAAGCTGGAAGGCGCCCCGGGAGCCCACCGAGCGGGCGCGGGCGCCCCGCGGGCTGGCGAACTTTCCCTCCGCCCCCGGTCATTGTTCGGACCGCGGGTCCGAGGCTGCCGAGCACCGGGCGGTCCTGGGGTGGGAAAATTGTGAGGGCTTTGCAAGTCTTTCAGGCGTTTTCCCACCGCTGGGCACAGCAAAGTTGTTAACTTTTTTCCAGCTCTCGAGTTCGTTTTATTCCCTCTGCCGTGGGGGCCGTAGACTTTTTTTTTTTTTTTTTAAATTTAAATCGCTTTCCATCTTTTTCTCCAGCTTCTCAGAGCAGAGCCACTGCTTCGGTGAAGTCTGGCTTTAAATTGCACAGGGCAACCTGTGTTTATTAATTGTTGTGGGGGGACCTGGATCTCGAGTGAGTGACCGTAATGGTGGTATGTAAAAGCATGTTTAAAAGTTTATATCCTTGTGCAACCCTGGGACATAGGTAGCTCCTAGGGATTTGGCAAGAAACTTGTTTGGCCATTTTTCCGACTTTCTGAGTTGCAAGAAAATCATGACCTCAGATGTGCGCAAGGTTTTTAAAAATTATTACTGTGAGATGCGTTTAGCTGTGAAGCTGAGGATGAAATCCCCCCCCCCCCCGCGCCTGATTGTGTAAAAAGTCAAAACCGTGTTGACGGTGATTCCAGTGGCCTGGAGGGAAAGGCGACCTCAATCCCTGTATTCAGTCTGATAAAGATAACACTTGCTCTCTCCACTCGGAAGGTGGTGAAAAATAATTTAGGTAAAGACTGGTTGCACAACATCTTTACTTAGTTTAAGCAACCCAGAATCCACTTTCCCAGAGTAGTTCTCCTCGTAAATACTTTCCCTACAGCCACTTCTTGTCAGCCTGCGGGGGAAGGGGGCGTTGGGGTGGGAATGAGAGAGGAGTCCCGCCTGAACAAAGCATTGTGTTTTTATTTAGTTCAGTACTTTCAAAACATCTATAGACAATGGGAATATGGATCCTGGCCTTTGTGCCCTTTAAGTAGCATAATTCTCATGCTTTTATAGCATCATGTGGTTACACTCTGGATAAGTGAAAATAGAGTACTTTTTTCTTTTCTGTTTAACCTAGGGGTATGTTACCTCCATAGCGATATATATCATTTTCTCTTTCATTTAAAGTGAGCTCTGAGCTTAAATACTTGAAGGAAAATACTCTCTCTTCAAGGATTACCTGAGATCTTTGGGAAGTGCTTCTTAGTGCCCAGCACATAGTTAGCTCTCAATCAGCGTTAGCTACCATCACTGCCACCTTTTCTTCTCTACACTTTCCTTTGCTGGAAAAGAGTTCTTAACCCAATGGTATTGCCTTGCATTTTCTGTCTGTTCAATTCCGGAATACTCAGTGATGCAAGTCTAGTTATAGAATCTACACTTTCTGTCTCCGCTCTATTCTGAGTCATATTACTTGACCTTAGCATTGTGATGTGATTCTTAGTCACAGGTAGGGAAAAGTAGAGAAAGGCCTCCTACTCCTCCCTGAAGTGTTTGTGATCAGCTGGGAGCCAGGAGTGACTTGGAAGCTGCCTTAGGGATACCTGTGCCCCCTCCCTCTTCTGGCCTGTAGGGGAGGGTCCCAGGAGCAGGACAGGTGATGGTGCATTACTGTCATTATAACTGAGAAGTACAGGTTGGTGAAAGTTAAAATAAAGAACAGAAGATATTGAAAGCTTGTAGGTTTGGTAAGGTCCTCTCTTTTAATTATGCTTGTCTTTTCCTTGTGTTTCACCAACCATAGCCGCCCATTTCTTGCCCTAAGTTACACAAAGCCATCTCTTCATTTTGACCACAACTTTAAGGCCTGGCTGGAACTAGGCAAGTATTTTGAGGGGAGTAGGGGAGGCAGGAGGCATCAGGTGTTGGTGAAGACATGGTATTACAGAGAGCTCTTACAAACCTTGATCAGGGGTACAGAGAGACAGGCCAAAAATGAGGTTGAACATTGCCATGGGACAAAATGCACTTATGTCCTCATTGGACTTACAGAAAATAGGAGTTGAGGAAGATAGAGGTATATGCTGGCTTACATTAAGGAAATCTCTCTTGAAAGTGGCCAATACCAAAAGTATTTCTGATCTATTAGACTTTCTGAATGGAACTAGAAGTCCAGGTATTCTCAAATCATAATCTGAACCACCACTATAAACCGTACATATGGTTCATAGATATCAAATAATTAATGGGATTTTAATAAAATGGTGTGTAGTTTCACTTCTGAGATTTTTACTTATTTACCTTGTCCTAAAATATTCAAATCCAACAATTTTGTTCATAAATAAAAATATTTTTGTTATGCAAAGAAAAAAGAAAATCTCTCATCGGGATAATTTACTATGACCTTGACTTACCCTACCTTATAGGTGAGAGGTGAGTGCTGGGTGACACCATCTGGCATTTTTCCTGAAATGGGGACAGTTGAATGACTCACAAATTTCTGTTGTCCCAGTCATAGTGACTGGGAAAGCTGAAGCATTCTGGTTTGTGGGGTGAGGACTATCCAGGATGAGTAAGTAGAAATGATGAAACCATCAGAGGGTACTAGCAAGTGGTCATTAAAGACAAAATAACTCTCCTTTGAGTTTTCTGTTTTCTGGAATCTTTGTGACTCTCCCATAGTTATTTTTGTCTTCTCCCAGTAGGTCTTTCCATAGACAATAGTAGCAAAGCTCTGACCATCAGAATTGCCTCTGTGCTTCTCTTGGGGGAAAGCAAGACAAAAAAGATCCTGGGAAGAACTTGCCTGATCCCTTAACTGGGCTTGAGAAAAGGAAGGTAAGCACTCGGAGGGCTGAAGAAAGTAAAGGGTCTGGTGTGGGGAAATAGTATTGGGATTTTGACCAAAGGAGAAACCTATGAATTCAATTTCTGTCCCAACCCAGTTGTGCTCTGCTACCCAAGAAGCTCCTTTTCCCTTGATACTGGCTGATGGACAAGGAAACCCGAGCCCAGAATGTGTTTTTTGGGACAGCTGACAAGAAAATATGGTACCAACATGGTCAGTACACTAGACTTTGTTTGTTGGAATCTCCTGGGAAATATATTCCTTTTTAGGTTTTAAAACGTTATTTTGATATAATTATTAAAATGTTGCAAGAATAGTACAAAGAATTCACTATATTCCCTTTATCCAACATCATCAATTATTAACCGTTTGCTCTTTCTATTTCTTTTTCTGAACCATTTGAGAGTAATCACTGAGAGATTGGTACTTGTCAAGGATATCCTGTCATGAACAGTGACTTAGGTGTAGCCACTGGGTATAGCAGAACTGTGGTGGTGAGGCAGGGCGCCAGAGGTAAAGTCAAGTCTACCTACAGTTGGGAAGTACACATTTGTAAATCATGTAGAATCTCTGGTGCTAGATATGGAAATCATTATCAGTTGTAAAAGTGGTTAAGGTAAACCCCTCTTTCTCACTATTCTTGTTAAGTTTGTTCCTAACTATGCCAAACTGTGATATTATGAAAATTCACTCCACTTCCCAACTTTGCAGCGATAATATATTCTCCAACATTTTCATTTAACTCATTGAACAAACATGTACTGAGTGCCTTCTATCTGCTAGGGGTATAAGAGGTGAAAGATTTTCATCCCCTTAACAGCTCAGTGTTCAGTGGAAAGGAAGTTAGAAAGATCTTCTCACCATTGGGGGAAGAGTGCTTTGCTGAAGGGGTTCACAAGGGATGATGGGTTAAGCCTGGTTAATGATCTAAGGAGTAGATATTTGGGAGTCATTTGGGATGGATGTAAATGGGAAGATCTGTCTTCTCTGAGGCCTGCTGCTCTCAGATGTCAAGATTTATGAGTTAGGGAAGCCTTTGGTGTCATACACCCAAGCACAGGCTATGGGGTCAGGCCAACATGGATTCAAATCCTGGCTCTTCCACTTGATCTGGCCAGTTACTTAATTTCTCTGCCTCAGTTTCTTCACCAAACCATATCTCTGAGGGTGGTAGTGAGAATTAACTGAGGTAGTAGGCACTCTTTAAACATTTGTTTCGTCTTCTACAAAAACACAATATGTGGGGAAATAGCATGAAAAGTATTAAGTATTAAGGTGGGATCCAAGGGAATGTTTCTATTTTTTCAACAAATAAATACCTAAATGTTAATAGCACTAAGCTATGATGGAGATTACCATATGGGATAATAACAATATCAGCAGCAATGATTTGTTGACCATTTCCTGTGCTGAGCACTGTGCTAAGTGCTTAACTAACATAGATATCTCTCTAACATGTGAGGCTCAGAAAGGTGAAGCAAAGGTAACTTGTCTGAGTCACACAGCAAGTAAGAGGTAGAATGCCTCTGAGAGGGAGACCAGCGGGGAGGGATAAGCAAGGTAAATAGTAGAGAGACAGGATTGCTGTGAGGCAGAGTTAACAGCAGGTATGAGGACATTGAGGTGGGAAAGAGATGTGCAAAGGATCCACAGAGGTTTGGCTAGGACCTGGGGAAAGAGATATGAGGTAGACGGGAAGATTGACAGGGCCCTTTGGGACCTCATTAAGGAGCTTGTGTTTTATTACAAGTACAATTGGAGGTTGCTGGAAAGTGTTTCTCACCTTTTCTTAAATCGAGAGGAGACAGAGAAAGAGAGAGAGAGAGAGAGAGAGAGAGAGAGAGAGAGAGAGAGAGAGAGAGAGAGAGGTGTGTGTGTGTGTGTGTGTGTGTGTGTGTGTGTGTGTGTGTGTGTGTAAGTAATCCAGGAAAGCATCTAGTGAGACCTAAACAAAAGTGGTTTAAGAGTCATTTCTCCTTCAATGTCCCACCTTGTGATCCAGTAGAGGCAATGTTTCTGGCCAAATGTGTAGGTCTTAAATAGTTTTTACTGCCTACCATTAGCATGGCTAAACAGTTGCCATGATGCTGGAAGAAGCTGGTCCTTCAGAATGCTTCTAGAAGGAGGCTTAATTCGGCTCATATATCTGATGCTTTTTAGGCTGCATTAAGGGAACTCTTTCAGCTTTCACTGAACCCTGTCATGTGAGGGGGGAAAAGTAGAATTGGGAGAAAAAGTAATTCCTGGAAACCTGAGTAGTTGTTCAGTGTTAGAAATGGAACTGTTGAGTTTAAGACTTTGGTTTAAATATATCATGATAAAGATACTTCAGTGACTAAATGGAAATTTTTTATGTTTTTTGTGGGGGTTTTTTGTGTGTGTGTGCCATCTGTGATGGCAGACAGCACATTTGTGAGAATCTGGGAAGATTTGAGTATTTTTTCAATACTTATGTATTTATTATCATCCAGGTACTGGAGGTTTTTCTGTTTGAAACTATTTCTTATATACAGGGTGAACTTCACAGAAGGAAACCAGTATCCTATTTCCCTTTCCATATGTACTGGACCACATTTGCTTTTAAGTAGCCTGTGTCAACTAGTATTTTGGGGGAGGAAGGTGGTTAGTTGGTGGCTGGATGATCCAGAATGGCCTCACTCACACATCTGGTGATCAGCAGGCTGATTGGTCTAGAAGGACCTAAGCTAGGATGGACTCATCTCCACTTCATGTAGTCTCTTCTCTAGCTGGCTAGTTTGGACTTGCTAACATAGTGGTCTTAAAGTCAGAAAAAGTAGCAAGTAAGAGCAAAACACCAGAGCACAAGTACTTTTCAAGTGTCTGCAGTGTCACATTTCCAATTGTCCCATCAGCTAAAGCAGGAAGTGCTTCATGGCCAAGCCCAGAGCCATTGTGGGAGGTGACTATTCAAAGATGCAGATACAGGAGATGTGAAAAAAATTGGAGACCATTACTGCAATAATGCATAATAGTAATGAATGTAAGCGCTTAACCTTTGATAAATCTTGTTAAACACCCATTTCTGAATGTAGTATATTCTAGAGACTAAGTAATATGATTCTGCCATTAGTAATACCTTTTCTTCCACCAAGTGTGGAGCAGAGTGATGGTTTTTCTAGGAAGAAGGCAAAGGGACTGTGTTTTTGGATGTAGGTATATTTGTGAGTGTCTTAACTAGTTGCTCACTGATCTTCTGTGGCTATTATCAAAGGAGTCCCTAGGAGGAAAAACCCTAGTATACTAAATGGTACTAGGTTTTGTGGTCAAGCAAAAAAGACTGTTACATGGGAACCACCACCACTTAAGAGATGCGAGAAACATTTGCAGTCTTTCCTTGGAACTTTTATGTGATTTATAGTTTTTACCTAAGAGAAGAAATCCTCATTTGCGCATTGTAATAGGGACAAAGGGTTTTCTGTAGATGTGCTTCATTTAGTCAAGATTTTAAAATGTCCCTGTGGCTGCAGTGAAGAATCTAGCATTGTATTGTGAAGTGAGTGGCCAGGGAATTTCCGATTTGAGGCATCAGCCTTTGACCTTAGCTTGTGAAGATCTCAGAAGTAACACTTTTCACAAAACTGAAATAGGCTTTACAACAGCTTATGGCCTGAAATATATTACACAAAAATGCAGTTAGACCCTAAGAGGTATTGTGGGAAACCATACAAGGCTCATTTTGTATATCTTAGAGATATACATTCTTCCAGAAAATTGTCTAATGATAAATCTTAGCTTTTGTTCTTTCCTCCTAGGACAAAAATTAAAAATTCCTGACATTTTAAAAATCAGTGAGTTGGAAAGAGCCATCAACATTTATAAACACACATCATTTGACCCAGCAAACACTTCCAGGAATTTGTTCAACAAATATTTGCATATTAATTGGAATATTGCTTGCAGTAGTAAAAGATTGGTAATATATTAAGTGTCAGTCAAGGCTTGGTTATACAGTATAATATTGCACTGATATTACATGATCTCCAAGATGCACAAAGTGAAAGAAAAAGCAAGAAACAGAAGAGTGTGTATTTATGTAATAAAAATAGTGAATGTGGCAATAATATATACATTTTTGTTTACATAGATGTAAAATATTTCTGGAAGGATATTCAAGATACTGATAGTTTGGAAGCATGGCTTGGCCAAGGGATAGGAAGTAGGAGGGAGACTCTTCACTGCATAAACTTTAATAAAAACCTTTTGAATTTTAAGCCATATTCACGTATTTCCCTACTTTAAAAATTAAATACATTCCTAAAAGAGATAAAATATATGGTAATGGTGATGTGAAATTCCACAGTCTCCTATCCAAGTTGACCTGGTCAAAACTATCCTTGTTCAAAAAAAATATCCAGCTAGTTTTCTTCCTCTAGAAATACTTCACAGTATTGTACTTCGGAATTTTTAGCTGTAGTTTTGCCTTTTCCAGAATGTTGTATGAGTGGAATCATACAATATGTAGCTTTTTTTGGTCTTGCGTCTTTTAGTAGATTCATCCATGTTATGTGAATTAATAGTCTGTTCCTTTTTATCACTTAATAGTATAGCATTGTATGAATGTACCACAGTTTATTCATTCACCTATTGAAGGACAACTTGATTGTTACCAGTTTTTTTTTCCTTCAGATAAAGCTATGGTAAATATTATTGTATAGGTCTTTGTATGGATGTAAGTTTTCAGTTAATTAGGATAAATACCTAGGAGTGGGATTGCTGGGTCTTTCTTTGACAGAAATTGCCAAACTGTCTTCCAAAGTGGTTCTACTGTTTTGCATTCCTATCAGCCATGAATATGAAGTATGTGTTTAGATTCATTTTCCTAAATGTCCAGTTGTCCCTGCACTATTTATTAAAAAGACTGGCCTTTCTCCATTGAACTGCCTTTGCACCTGTGTCAAAATTCAGTTGACTGTGCTTCTGTGGATCTATCTGGGCTCTCTGTTGTATTGATCTATGTATCGATCATGTTTCCATTAACACAGTCCTGATTGCTATAGCTTTATGGTAAGTCTTGAAATCAGGTAATATAAATACTTTGACTTTTTCCTTCTTTTTCAGAATTGTAGTGGTAAAAGAGGGCATCTTTGTTCCAGTCTTGGAAAGCATTCCATCTCTCACCATAAAGTATGATGTTAATTGTGGGGTTGTGTGTGTGTGTGTGTGTGTGTGTGTGTAGAAAAGAGTTAGCATAACAGGCCTGAGGCTGCTATCTTTAGAAGGTGTACTTGGAAGATTGGCCCGTGGCTGATGTCTGGAAAATTGACTTTTCAAATATTAAAGACACGAAAAACTATATTTATGTCTTCATTTATTTATTTTCCAATGCTCTTCATTTCTTTATGATAATCCAAGTTTCCCGCCTTAATCACAGTCTTTCTGCCTGAAGAATTCCATTTAACGTTTCTTTTACGGCAGGTCTGTTGGCAGTAAATACTCTGTATTTGGTTGTCTGAGAAAGTTTTCATTTTTCCTTTACTTTTGAAAGGATGCTTTCAGGGGCTGCAGAATTCTGGGTTGACAGCTTTTTTCCTCTTTTAACAGAGTACTCCACTTCCTGTCCTTACATAGTTTCTGATGAGAAGCCTGCTGTAATTCTTATCCTTGTTCCTCTATAGTTAATGTGGGGTTTTCTTCTCTACCTTCAAGAATTTCTTTTGTCTTTGATTTTCAGCAGTTTGAATATGATATACCTAGGTGTGACTTTTAGCATTTTTTCATATTCATCCTGCTCGGTGTTCTCTCAACTTCTTGTATGAGGGAGGACCCCCGCCCCCCAAAATACCTGGAATTATCTTTTGGAAGGCGGGCCCCTTGTATGTGGTACAGGCTTTCCCTGCTAGGTAAGTGGTCTAGGAACCCATCGGCATCAGTGTACCAGCTAGCATTGTTGTGAGGGGCTGCATTCAGCTTCAGTTAATTTTTTTTTTTTTTTGAGATTCTTTCAATGCATTTGCCTATTTCATGATGGGTGATTTACATGAACAACCTGCCTGGACTGCACTGAGTGTTCAGCAGTTTTTGACCAAAAATGGTATGACCTCTGCCATCCCCTGTCTATTCACCCAATCTCACCCCGAGTGACTTTTTTTGTTTTTTCCCCAATGAAATAAGTCCACAAAGGGAAATGTTTTGCCAGTGTGGAAGAAGTGAAACAAAACATCAGAAACACTAAAAGGTATCAAAATTGACAAGTTCAAAACTATTTTGAGCAGTGGAAAAATTGTCTCAGTAGGTATATTGCATCAAACGGAGAGTACTTTAAAGGTGACAGAAGTTTAAACATGTAAGAATAAATACACAATTTTTTATAAATGCATTCTGGATTTTGGGGAGTACCCTTCCTATCTGTGGTTTGTTGCCTGTTTCTAATTTTGAAAAGTTCTCAGCCATTATTTCTTCAAATAATTCTTCTGCCTTATCCTCTCTCTCTATGTGTCTGTCTCTCTGTCTCTCCCTCTCTCTTTTAATCTTTCTGGGATTCCCTTTGCAAATATGTTATATACTGTTATTGCCTTACAGTTATTGAATTCTGTTCTATTTTTTCATTCATTTGTCTCTTTTTATTTTAATTTTTATTAACCTGATTAATAAACTTGATCTTCAGGCTCATTGATTCTTTTTTTTTTTTTTTGGCTGTGTCAAGTCTACTGTTGAGTCCATTGTTTTTTGTTTTTTTGCTTTTTACTGTGTTTTTTTGTTTCTCACAATTCTGTTTGATTCTTTCTTATGGTTTCTATCTCTTTGCTGAAATTATCTGTCTGGTCTTGCATATTATCTACCTTTTCCATTAGAGCCCTGAACATATTAATCATAGTTCTTTTAAATTTCATTTCTAGTAGTCCCAACATTTATGGATTTGATAAATCTGAGTCTGGGTTTGATTTCTTTGTCACTTGGTGTTTTTTTGCTTTTTGTTATGCCTCATAAACACGGGCAGGAGATGCTCCGGAATATTTGATATGTTTGGAGAAGAACATGTTTGTGGGGATTTGTGTTAATCTAGTTAGGAGCTGGCCTATGTTTGATATTTGTTTCTTTTGTTTTGTTTTTTTGCTATGGGCACCAGAAATTGCTTGCTTGCTTGCCTTTTCTTAGAGATAGGATCTTACTCCGTTGCTCAACTGGAGTGCAGTGACACGATCATAGCTCACTGTAGCCTCAAACTCCTAGCCTCAGGTGATCTCTGTGTCTCAGCTTCCTGAGTAGCTAGGATCACATAGACACACCATCACATCCAGCTAATTTTTTAAAGAGAGAGTGTCTCACTGTGTTGTCCAGGCTGGTTTCCACCTCCTGGCCTCAAGCAGTCCTCCTACTTCAGCCTCCCAAAGAGTTGGGATTACAGGCATAAGCTGCTGTGCCCAGGCACCAGAGACTTTTGACTCCTTTGGTGATACCTTCATTTTGACCTTTGGGTTTTTCCTTTGTGCTGCTTCCCAAGAGCTGTCCTTAACAGCTCTTCCAGTTGTTTTCCACTGTTACTGACCATATAGCTGGTCTGCCAGGTGGTGGTTGGTGAAGAGAGTTCTCTGATAATCTGATGGCCTCATACTTAGGCAGGTACTGGAACCTGGGTCTTGAGTGTGTCTGTGGTAAGATTTTCTATTCTTTCTCCAGGGTTGGAGCTTCTTTTTCCTTTCCCCCTATTCCTTTCCCCTGGCTCCAGTGGGTATCCACCAGTGTTCTCAAGCCATGAGTTTTAAGTCCTTCCTCCTGATGAATTAGCCTTTTTGTTCTGTACTGGAGATAAAGGAAAGGGGTTCTGAGTAGGCTTCACAGTGGGGGCTGCTTTCCACAACCAGCTAGCACCATGCTGGTAGTTTTCTCTGAGATTTTCCCTGATCTTCCCTGTGAGAGCCTGGTGGGATTCCTGTGGGAAAAGCTTGTCATAGGGTGGAAACCCCTGTATGTGGAATACAGGAGCTTCACACTCTTATGCCAGCCCATACTCTTGCCTCCACTAATTTGTCAGAATTTCTAGTTTAATCTTCCTACAGTTTTATATGCTCAGATCCTGTGTTTCCCTGCAGGTACCTGTCTCTCCAGATATCAGAATAGTGATTTGTCTGGGACCTCAGTTCTCTGATATGTCCAAGAAAGGTAGTTGCTTTTCAGTCTGTCTAGCTTTTTTGTGGTAAGGGTGGACATGATAGCTTCCCAGTGCTTTACATGTCCAAGCTGAAACCTGAGCCTTAAAATAAGTTGTTTTTTTTAACTTTTAATTTTTTTATTTTAAATATGTGGGGCACAATTCATTATTAAGTATACAAATGTTCATTATGCAGATACCCTTGTTGATGAAGTATGCCCCCCTTTTCCCTAGGCAGATTCCCACTACTGCCAATCCTGTCTCCCCACCTCCCTGCAGTTTCCCGCTACTGCCAATCCTTTTCTTATAGTATTATATGATAGTTGCTCAAGGTCCGCTTCTGAGTGAGAACATGTGATACTCAATTCTTTGTTTCTGTGATAGATCACTCAGTATTATAGACTCTATGTTCATCCAGGTTGCTGTGAAGTTCATGATTTTGTTCTTCTTTATGGCTGTGTAATACTCCATCGTGTATATGTACCACCTTTTTCTTATTCAGTCCTCTTTTGATGGGCAACACGGTTGGTTCCATGTTCTTGCTATTGTGAGTAATGCTGCAATAAGCATATGTGCACAGGTATCTTTTTTATAGAGTGATTTGAGTTCTTCTGGGTATATTCCTAGTAAGGGGATTGCGGGGTTGTATGGAAGGTCAATTTTTAGATCTTTTAAGAATCGCCACACTGTTTTCCACAGAGGTTGTACTAGTTTACACTCCCATCAACAGTGTAGAAGTGTTCCTTTTTTGCCACATCCTCTCCAGCATCTGTTGTTTTTTGAGTTGATGATGGCCACCCTGACTGGAGTTTGGTGGTATCTCAGTGTAGTTTTAATTTGCATTTCTTTGATGACTAGTGAGACTGAGCATTTTTTCATGTTACTGTTGGCTGCTCATATTTAAAATAAGTTTTAATCTATATAAATGTCTAATGAAGTGCATGACATGTAAAGACTCAGTTTAGGTTAGGTTTCCTTTATTTTTCTTACTCTCTTGAATTTTATGGTTTTTATGGCTAGTGCCCCAGGAATAATTGATTCTAGTTTGGGTTCTACCTGTTTTAGCCTATAAAAACCTCTGTACTTGTCTGGGCTCAGTGGATCAGCCTGTAATCCTAGCACTTTGGGAGGCCGAGGAAACTGGATTGCCTGAGCCTGCAGGTTTGAGAACAGCCTGGGCAACTTGATGAGAGCTCTTCTCTGCAATAAATAATATTTGGCCAGGCATGGTAGCTCGCACCTCTAGTTCCAGCTACTTGGAAGGCTGAGGTGGAAGGATCACCAGAGCCCAGCAGGTCGACACTGGGGTGGACTGGCCATGAGTGTGCCACTGCACTCCAGCCTGGGCGACAGGGTGAGACTCTGACTCAAAACAAAAACAAAAACAAAAAAAACCTCTTTACCATAATGATTTTGAGATTCACCCAAGTTCTGTGTATCAGTAGTTTGTTCCTTTTTATGGCTGTATAGTATTCCATTGTCTGTATATACCACAACTGTTTAATCATTCATCATTGAAGGGCATTAGAGTTGTTTCCAGGTTTTGGTGATTATGAGTAGAACGGCTATAAAAATTCATGTGCATGTGCTTGTGTGCACATAACTTTGCATTTTGCTAGGGTAAACACCTGGGAGTAACATTGCTAAAATTATACTACCATTCATGGTAAAACTAGTTAGAGTTTGAATGCTAGAATGGATAGAGTAACAGAAAACCAAGTTTGAATCCTGCTTCTTCTTTTTACTAGTTGTAAAACCTTGAGTAAGTTTAACCTCTTAGTGTTTCAGTTTTCTCATTTGTAAAATGAAGTTAATAATAACCACTGGGATTGCTGTGTGAAATGAATGGCATGTTAAGGATAAAATGCTGAGCAA
Organism: Cephalopachus bancanus; assembly: GCA_027257055.1. Lineage (NCBI taxonomy): Eukaryota > Metazoa > Chordata > Mammalia > Primates > Tarsiidae > Cephalopachus > Cephalopachus bancanus. The sequence continues at coordinate 351,753 of JAPVLO010000687.1, forward strand.
TGTCTGGCATGCTTACTACATTATTATTTCATGCTTAATAGAACCTTTTCTTGTCAAAAACATTCATCTTTGATGAGTTAAAATGGAGAAATTAGTTAAGTAATATATAGGGTTGGTGTGTTTGGTAGGCAAACCTTCATAGCATGCTGTTTGTGGGGAAAATTTCAAAAGTTGTCTCCACTGGTGAAAAAGTTTAGAAACATAGATGTATGGGAGTCCTGCATAACATCTAAAGGTTGAACCAGTTGTCCAGTTTTGATGGTTTGACTTGTAGTCTCACCATTGAAGAATCATATTTACTAACAATTGAGTGCATTGCTGTGTTTCATAAAAGAAGCTGCAAAACATAGATCAGAATCGACTAACACTCATTAAGTGCTTGCTACATACCAAACCCAAGGCTAGGCACTCCTCAAGTGTAGTAACCTGAGTACCTCTCCACAAAATGAGTAATTTTTATAATCACGAATCTTTGCTTTTAAGCTTAAAAAAAAAATGCTAACTGTTGAGGTCACTGATGAGGCCTGATTTCTTGGAGTCCCCGTGATGTGAACCATCTATGATTTCTCAAATATTATCTTAAAACACAACTTTTTACAGAAAATCTCAATTTTGAGGAGCACATTGAAGAAGGAATTACAAAAAAATTCAGCATGCCCACTTACAATATCTCCCTGGTGAACTATATCATTAGAAAATGCAATGGAGGTCCCTTTTTGCACAACTGCTGCATAATATGGTCTGGCTCAGTCTGAGCAGGCATCAAGGGAAGAGAAGATTTGCTTTCCCTTGGAGAATTTTCTCCTATAAGATATGTACGGAGGGCCACCTATTCACCCACCAAGCAGTGGATGAAATCCAGTATGTGCAACAAGGAATCTTAATGTCCTTTCTTTTTTGTCTGTTAGTTCAGTTGTTTTGCAGTGTTTTCACATAACACAGTCCATCAACAATGACAGTTCTTCACCTGGGATTTCAGGAGAACTGAGTAGAACAAGAAGTCTCAAGCACACAGTCTTAAGAATGTCATCTCTGGATTGTTTCCTCACTGCCTTACCTCTCCCAGTGCCACCCACAATCCAATACCCACGTTTACCTGTAACCTTTCTTCACAATTAGAACATCCTTCCCTCTGCCTTGCTAATCCTGCTAGGCCATTTCTTCCAAATTCCTGCAAATTCTATCTCAGCAAGAGACCTTCTCCCCACTCCTAACTTCTGGATGCCATTCCTTACTGCACATTCCCTCATTAATCCTGTCTTTTCTATTCACTTTGGTACCTAATGCCATACTTCCTTCCTCCATGACCTATTTTGTATACACATGACTTGAAGGTATACTACTAGACTGCTACTTGCAGAATGATTAGAAACCCTCAAGTTCTCTGCATCTTATCTTCCACAAATACCTGTAGGAGGATTGCTGCCTACTACTCAGTTAACAAACCAAACATCAATTCTCATTTTGTATAAAAAAAGATTACATATAATATGTTCTAATAGCCATATACCTCCTGGGGAAAACAATAGTTTGGAAAAGAAATGTGCATTTTGAAGATTATCAAAAGAAAACTACTTTGCCATGCTGCCACTGTGAAAAGTGTGGCTATATGTTCTGTCTGGGCGCAGAGCATGGCTTCACAGTGTAGATTGCAGGCAGCTTTTCCCTGGCTCCACCAAGGTTTCTAGCCTTCTCTCATGATTTCTTGCCTGCTTATAATGTTAAAGAATATTCAGGAATTTTGTCTTTTCAAATATATACAGAACTTGTACTATAAGGCACTGTATCCTTCTACTTACGTCACATGAAACTTATACAAGAGAGGGGTGGGTGTGTGTGTGTGTGTGTGTGTGTGTGCGTGTGCTTACGTCACATGAAACTTATACAAGAGAGGGTGTGTGTGTGTGTGTGTGTGTGTGTGTGTGTGTGTTATGAGCCTAAATTGATCTCTCTCTAGAATAATGAACAAATCCAGAAGAAACTTTTCTGTGCTTCTAAATAAACATGCTTGTAAAAGCTCCAGTTATACCCTTTATCCTCTAAAGGGAAGTCCACATATACTTTAGGGAAACTGTCTCTAGGTTGCTTTCTTGCCATGATCTCTGTGCCATCACATTCCGGGTCCAACTCAACTTCCTTCTGGACTGCTGTACATAAAGATGCAAGTGCAAAAGGCCTCTTCCCTATACTCTCTTCCCCACCCTCACCACTAGGCTGTCACTGACCACTGGCTGCACACTGCACAGTAAGTAGTGTCTGTACTCCCAAAAGCCTGGCAGTCAAGGTCCTCCACACCCAATCATAACTTTTCACACCATCCTTGCCTCTTCTTAAGTGCTCTTCTCTACCCAATTCATCCAAGCGTGCATTCACTAGAGTCTAAATATATCGTGAGTCATTCTGACCCTCTGTCTGTACTGCCTCTGCCTCGAGTGTTCTCCACATTCCTCTTGAGTTTGTTCTATCCTGTATGTTATTCAGGACCCACTCAAAAACTCATCTTTTTCACCTCAATGGTTCCTCCCACCTCTGAATCCCCACAGGACTCCTTTACCAAATGGGATGGCGTGGGAGAGTAGTTAATGGTCACAATGTCCTTTCTTCTTTGTATGCATACCCCTTTGCAGTGTGACTTTGCGGATCCTCCTATCAAGAGGTGGAGTCTCTTTCTCTACTTGAATCTGGGCTGTCTTTGTGACTTGCTTTGACCGATAAAATGTGGTAGAGTAACTCTGGATGACTTACGAGCCTAGGTCTCAAGTCTTGTAACTTCCCACTTGCTCCCTGGAAACCCTCTGTCAACCATGTGAAGAAGCCCTAGCTGGCCTGTTGGAGGAAGAGAGATGATGTGGAGGGAGAGGGCCAACAACCAACCATTTGCCATGTGATTGAGTCCATCTTAGGACATTCAGCCCCAGTCACATTGCCAGATGACTGTGAGCCCTAGGAAAAACTAGCAGAGCAACCATCGAGCTGATTCTAGCCCAAATTGCTAACCCACAGAATTGTGAGCAAATAAAACAGTTATTTTAAGCCACTAAGTTTTGGGGTGAATTACATAGCAATAAATAACTGAAATGGAAGGGTTTGTACTGCTGTATCCCCGGCACCTAGAGGACATGCCCACAGCAGGTTTTTGGTAAAGAATTGTGGATCACTGTCATTACAGTGTTACTCCTCTCTGCTTAATAGACAACCAAGCTTCCCAAACCTCTTGTCTCTCCCTGGCTCTCACAGTAGTTCACAGCTTGATCTCAACATGTTCTTCCAGAATAATACCTGCTGCAGTTCTTTGCTCCACTGGACCAACATCCATGCATTTGCCCCCATCACAGCCCTATGACAGTTCATACCCCTTCCTCAGCTTCACATTGCATCCCTTCTACATACCCTCATTCTCTAACTCTGTGGGGTCAACCCATTGACCACCTCAATGTCATAAAGCTCTCCCGACTTCCTGGCCCTCCACCTATACTCTGAGCTCCTACTACCCGAATCGCATATGCTTATAATTAGGAAGAACCTTAGAGATTGTCTGAGACAACCCCTTCCAGTTATGAATGAGGAAATGGAGGACCAGATAAATGATAATAATAAATGGCTTATTGAAGCTGACTTGATGGCAGTGTCAAGAGTAGACCTCACATCTCACACAGATTATTACCTAGCAGATTGCCTATTTGTTTTCTTGCATCACTTATTTGCTTCATGCATGTGAAACTGCCTCAAATGATTAAGCTATGGAAGTTCTTTGGAGGTAGGTATAATACTTTTTACTTCTACCTTTTCATACTCTCCTGCATATCCCCACTCAAAGACTAACCAGTGACTAAGTAGTCAGTAACTTCTTGTTGATTAATTGACATTAAAAAACAATTATGCTTGGAACTGTTCTATATCTTATTTGTGGTAGTAATTAAAACTGTACACATTTGTCAAAACTTGAACTATGCATTAAAAAGGGTACATGATACTGTATATGAATTTTTAAAATTAAGGTATAATTCAAAGTAATTATGCTGAAGAAATCCATTTATTTGACATATGTGACTAAATGCGGAGGTAACATGTTACTGTGTGAAAGGAAATTTGGACCTTTGAAAATAAACTTGCACGAAATAGGCACTCAGTAATGTTAGTTTCTTTCTTCCTTTTACACAAATGCTTCATGATCACCTGTCAAGGCTTCTAAAGATAAACATCCTAATCTCAGGAGTAAGCTGGATTGCAGATAATTTCTAAGATCCTGTGATTGATTTAAAAGGTAAATAAATGACTGTCTTGGACTGCTTCTATAAAGATATAAGCACTACCACACCATTCTAAAAGGTGGCCCCTTAGGACCATAATTTTACTTTCAAAGATTTAGATGCAGATGCAAAATAAACCATTAGCCCTCTGTAATTAGAAATTATTTAAAACTTAAAAATAAAGCAAAGGATTACTAAATGTCCTTTCAGTGTGATACTGGAGCATTGGCTGAAAGGCCCACCCAAAAATTATTTAATTCTCTAGGGAATTGCATTTAAAAAAAAAAAATTTAAGGCTGGGCATGGCATGGTGGCTCAGGCCTGTAATCATTACCAGCACTTTGCAAGGCCAAGGTGGGAGGATCGCTTGAGCCCAGAAGTTCGAGATCAACCTGGGCACCATAGCAAGACCCTTTACAAAAAAAGATTCTTTACAAAAAATGAACTGAGTGTGGTGGTGTGCACCTGTAGTCCCAGCTATTTAGGAGGCTGAGGTGGGAGGATTGCTTGAGCCCAGGAGATCGAGGCTTCAGTGAGCTGTGATCATGCCATTGCACTCCAGACTGAGCAACAGATATAGACACCGACTTAAAATCAGCACACACACAAAAAATAGACTGAGGGGTTTTAAGTGCAGTTTTGTTGCATGAATATATTGCATAGTGGTGATGGGATTGCATCTTTATTTAACTCATTGTTCACTAATGATTGGAGTCTAGACTTTTTCAAGTAATGTGTTAACTTACAGATTTTTGTATAGTAAAGATGCAAAATTTTCTGTTTAATAGAAGAAATAATCCTAGAGATTACTGATTAACTTCCTATAGGGCATAACTACTTTTCTATTTAATTTACCAGTCTTATTATAGCAGTCTTACTTTCAGTGCCTAAATGTACCAGATCTCTCAAATATTCTTTGAATCAGCTTTACATCCCACTGGTTCCCTAATAAATATTTGGCATGTACTCAATCTGTATTTGTATGAGTCATGTTTTTAATTTTGAGAATTATATTTTGATACCCGAACATCCTACAACATTACCTGTGGGTCATGACCCATCTTGTACGAAGTCCCTGAAATCCACTATTGAGTGTTGGTTTTGATGCTGTATCAGTACCTTGAAATACCTTTGTGATCATGCTAGTTACCTGAAGAGATAGTCACAGGAGTAAGACTGGATACCTCTGCGGGTACTCAAGAACACTGCAAAAGGCTTTCAGGAGCTACTCTCACAAAATGAGAAACTATTTCTTCCTATTGAGTTTCTATTCTATCTATAAGCCAAGAGGATGACATTAAGAACCTTTGTTTTGCCGGGCTCGGTGGCTCAGCCTGTAATCCCGCGCCTTTGGGAGGCTGAGGTGAGTGGATTGCCTGAGCCCGCGGGTTCAAGACCCGCTTGGGCAGCGAGACCTCATCTCTACAATAAATCAAAAAAATCAGCCGGGTGTGGTAGCGCGCGCCTGTAATTCCGGCTACTCGGAAGGCTGAGGAGGAAGGATTGCCAGAGCCCAGCAGGTCGAGGCTGCGGTGGCCGGAAGCGGCCACTGCACTCCAGTCTGGGTGACAGAGTGAGACTCCAACTCAAAAAAAAAAAAAAAAAAAAAAAAAAAAAAGAACCTTTGTTTTAAGAAACCTAAGGCAAACAGACTCACACAGGTCCCTTCTTTCTTGTTAAACACTATCACTACAATCTGCTTTTGCTAGTAATGACCATAAAATAACTATATTATAGTAATAAAAATTGATAAGCTACCAATTGCCTCAGAAATCTGATAGCTTTGGCAAAATGTACTATAGTTTGTGATATAGCCTCCTTTTCCCTAACAGATTTTATTTTAACACTTTCCTTTTCATACTACTGAACAACATAATCAAATCAATAAATTTAGCAAATTCCCAGTGTGTTGCGGGCACTATGCTTGGCCCTGTGCACCCCCATTCCTCCTCACCCTTTGTCAAAAACTAGCTCCACTAGTTCTCAATGTCAACCACTGATTTTCAGTTGTCCAGAATGAAAATGGAGAGCAGAGTCCAAATGGAGCATTTCAGTCTGCCCTGTCAGCACCCAAAGGACTCAAAATGGAGTCAAGCAAAAGAGTGAATCTCTTTCACATTAATAAAAACTTAGTTATGTACAAGACCACTGAATATTAAATACACACAAATTTGAAACATGCTGAGAAACAGGAAAAACAGGTTAAAACATGGTTCGCTTACTCTGGAATTTATAAATATTCTGAGTCAGCTTGACAACTTTATTTAAAGAAGCATAAAACAAATATAATAAAATATCAAACTCAAATAATTCAGATATGATGCCCATTCACACAAAAATATAAAAGTGCCAACTTTCTCTGCAGGATAGGGAATCCTCTATAAACCAGAGTTCTAAAATATCAGAGGATGGACTGGGTTCAGAATATGGAACAGGAGTGTAGGAAAAAAATTCAAGTTTTTTCCTGGTGGCTATTAAAAAAAAAACCCCACTCTTTAATGTTTCACAATAAAATTTTTTTTGAAAAAACAATTAGCCAGGTCAGCTTCTGCCCCAGGGATTTAGAGAGGCTAGAAGGAGTGTTGCTTCCATCCTTATAAAAAAAAATGTTGAACTAATTTCAAATTCATGACTCTTATCAATCTCATCAGAGAGAAGTATTTGGCTGAAGTATTTGTTAAGATAAGTATTTGTTCAAGTATTTTGCCCATTTTTAAATTGGGTTATTTGTTTTCTTACTGTTGATTTTTTGAGAATTTTTTTCTAATACTCTGGAAAATGATGTTTTGTTGGCTATGTGATTTATCAGCAAATATTTTCTGTTTGTAACTTGTCTTTTCATTGTCTTAATGGTGCCATTCACCAAGCAAGATTTGATTTTAATGAAGTTCAGTTTATCATCTTTAAAAAGGATTTTGCATTTGTACTCATGTCTAAGAACCCTTTGGTTCACCCTAATTTGTGAAGATTTTCTCCTATGTTTTCCTATAAAGTTTTGTAGCTTTACATTTACAGTTAAGTCTGTTTTGAGTTAATCTTTGTAAATAGAGTGCAGTTTAGGTGAAGGTCTATTTTTCTGTATATGGATGTCTTTAAATTGCTTTTGCATCTTTGTCAAAAGTCAGTTGTCTACATTTATATGGATCAATTTCTCAACTCTCTCCTTTGATCTATTGATCTGTGTTTTTAATCACTTTGCCAGTGCCATTATCTTGATTACTACAGCTTTATAGTAAGTCTTAAATTCAGTTTGTTTGATTCCTCCAACTTTATTCTTTTTTTAAAAAAATATTTTTTTAGCTATTCTAGTTCTTTTGCTATCCTTTATAAATTTTAGAATCAGCTTGTCTGTATCTACACAAGGTCTTGTTGGGATTTTTATTGGAATTAGGTTAAATTGATTGATGAATCTAATGAAGTTGGGGAAATCAGCATCTTTAATATGTTGAGTCTTCTATCACATGAATATGGTATGTTTCTCCATTTATTTAGATTTTCTTTTTTTTCCGTCAGTGTTTTGTAGTTTTTAGCCTACAGAACTCGTTCATGTTCTGTTAGATTTATACATAAGTATTTCATTTCTTTTGTGCTATTTTAAGTGACTTTTAAAATTCAGTTTTCAATTATTTGCTGCTAGCCTATGGAAATACGACTTTTTTTTTTTTTTCATGCTCACAGCCATCACAGCCTCAACCTGCTGGGCTCAGGCAATCTTTCTGCCTCAACCTTCCAAGTAGCTGGAACCACAGGTGCGTGCCACCAACACCCGGCTAGTTTTTTACTTTATTGTAGAGACGAGGTTTCACCAAGTTACCCGAGGCTGGTCTCAAACTCCTGGACTCAGACAATCCTCTTGCCTCTGCCTCCCAAAGTGCTGGGATTACAGGCATGAGCCACTTTCTTTCTTTCTTTCTTTCTGGCTGATTTTTGTGTTGACCTTATATCCTACCACATTGCTAAGCTAACTATTAGTTACAGAAGTTTCCTTTAAAAAAAACAATAGATTCCCTGAGATTTTCTAAGCAAATATTCATGGTCTAGGAGTAGTGATGGTTTTATTTATTTCAATCTATACACCTTTTGTTTCCTTTTTAAATCCCTTATTGTATAGGCTGATACTTCCAGTGTGATGTTGAAACAGGAGTCATGAGAAGGGACATCTTTTTCTTGTATCACCTTTTTTTTTTTTTTTTTTTTTTTTTTGAGACAGATCTAGCTCTGTCGTCCAGGCCATAGTGTAGTGGTGCGATCATTAGCTCACTGTAATCTCAAACTCCTGGGCTAAAGGGATCCTTCTTGTCTTGGTCTCCTAAGTAGCTAGGACTACAGGAGTAGCCATCATGCCCAGACAAAAGATTGTCCTTTTTTTTTTTTTTTTTTTTTTTTTGGAGAGACGAGGTCTTGCTGTGAATCACTCCTGGGCTCAAGTGGTTCTTCTGCCTCAGCCTCCCAAAGTTCTGGGATTACCGGCATGAGCCACCATACCTGGCCTTACCTTTTAAGTTTTTTTTTTAAATCAAGTTGAGGAAGTTTCCTTCTATTCCAAGTTTGCTGAGAGTTTCTATCATGAATGCATGCTGAATTTTGAGAAATGTTTTTGTTTGCTTCAATTGATATGATCATGTAGTTTTTCTTTTTTTAGACTTAAAATGGTTAAATATATTGATTAATTCTCAAACATTGAACCTGCCTTGAATTCCTAGGGTAAATCCCACTTGATTGTGGTGTATTATTATTTTTATATACAAAGGGGACTCAAAAAACCCAGAATTTATTTATTAAAAATTGCATATTTATTCTTACATGCTTTAATTTCAGTCACCTTCAAAGTACTCTCCATTTGACACCTATCAAGATGCTTTTTCCACTGCTCAAAACAGTTTTTGAACTTGTCAATTTTGATACCTTTTAATGCTTCTGCCATTTTTTGTTTCACCTTTTCTACATTGGCAAATCATTTCCCTTTGCGGACTTATTTCATCTGGGGAAACAAAATAATGTCAGCCAGGGCAAGATTGGGTGAATAGGGAGGGTGGGACAAAGCGTCATGCCGTTTTAGTCAAAAACTACTGAACTCTCAGTGCAGTGTGGGCAGGTGCGTTTTAACGGTGGAAGAACCAGCCACTGCCACAACTTAGGATGTTTCTTTTGCAAATTATGACACAACCGTTTCTAAACTTCCAGATAAAAAACTTTGGTTGACTGATCTGGAGGAACAAATTCCAAGTGAACTACAAGAGGCCCACCCTCCAAAAGATAATTCTGGGTTGTTTTTGTGGAGTTTTTGTTTTTGTTTTGTTGTTGGTTGGTTTTTTGGGCCCCCATTCATATTGCTGTTAGATTTGCTGATATTTTGCTGGGGATATTTGCTTCTCTGTTCATGGGGGATATTGATCTATAGTTTTCTTTCTGTATTTGTCTGGATTTGGTATATCAGAGCTTCTTAAAATGAGTTGGGAAAGATTCCCTCCTTTCCTATTTTCTGGAAGAGATCTTGCAGAATTGGTTCTTTCTTTCTTTCTTTCTTTCTTTCTTTCTTTCTTTCTTTCTTTCTTTCTTTCTTTCCTTCCTTCCTTCCTTCCTTCCTTCCTTCCTTCCTTCCTTCCTTCCTTCCTTCCTTTTTCTTTTCTTTCTTTCTCTGTCTATCTGTCTATCTATCTATGTATCTATCTAGCTATCTGAAATGAGGTCTTGCTTTGTCTCCCAGGCTGAAGTGCAGTGGTGCAGTCATAACTCACTGCAGCCTCACACTTATGAGCTCAAGCAATCGTCCTGCTGCAGCCTCCTGAGTAGCTAAGACTATAGGTATGCACCACCATGCCTGGCTAATCCTTTTATTGCGATTTTTATTTATTTAATTTTTTTTGTAGAGATGGAGTCTCATTATGTTGCCCAGGCTGGTCTCCTTGAGCTGGCCTCAAGTGATCCTCCTGCCTAGGCCTCCCAAAGCACTAGGATTACAGGTGTGAGCCTTGGTGCTCAGCCCAGATTTTTTTTTGATTGCTAATCAATCTTGAGGGAAAAGGAGTAAAAGCAAAATAGGAAAGAAAAAGAAAAAAGGCACTTGTTGGAATTTGCCAGTGAAATTATCTGGGCCTGGGCTTTTTTTTTTTTTTTTTTTTTTTAAGCTTTAAATGGTGAATTCAGTTTCCTTCGTAGTTATGGGAGTATTCAGGTTATTTATTTCATCTTCAATAAGTTTTGGCAGTTTGTGGTTTTCAAGGAATTGGTCCATTTCAGTTTAGTTGTCTAATTTATCTGCATGGGGTTGTTCGTAGTATTCAGTTATTAATTTCTGGGAGACTTGTAGTGATATTCCCTCTTTTATTCCTGATATTAACAATTTAAGTTCTCTTTTTTTTCCTTTCTCAGTTGTGCTAGCAATTTTTCAAAGAACCAGCTTATGGTTTCATTGGGGTTTTTTTCTGTTTTCAGCTTCATCGAGTTCTGTTTTATCTTTATTATTTCCTAATCTTGCTTTGGATTTATTTTGCTCTTCTTTTTCCAGTTCTCTAAGGTACTGGTATAGATTATTGATTTGAGATCCCCCCCATAAAAGAGCATTTAATTTTATAAATTTCCCTCTAAGCACTGTTTCAACTATAGCCCACAAAATGGGTTATGTTGTACTTCTGTTTTTCTTCAATTTAAAATATTTTCTAATTTTCTTGGAAAATTTCTCTTTGAGATTCATGGATTGTGTATGATCTAATATCCAACTGTTGGAAGATTTTCTTTTTGTCTCTCTGTTGTTTATTTCTACTTTAATTCCTTGATGGTCAGGGAACATTCTTTTTCTTTTTCTTTTTTTGACATGAATTTCTTTGGATTTTGACATGAATTTCTTATGATTTCAATTATTTTATATTTGGGAATGTTTGTTTTGTGACCTAGGATATGGTTTATCTTGTTGAAAGAACATGTATTCTGCTATTTTGGGGTGATGTGTTTTATACCTGTCAGATAATTCTACTTGGTTGATGGTGGTGTTCTGTTCTTGTGTATTTTTGCTGATTTTTTTTTTATCTATTAGTTAGATATTAATTAAATATATATGGAACTAGTAGAGTATTGAAACCTCCAAGTGTTTCTTAGTTTAGGTCTTACAGTTTTTGCTTCACATGTTTTGAAGCACTGTTAGGTATTTACATATTTAGGATTGTTAATTCTTTTGGATGAGTTAACCTTTTTAGCATTATTTCATGTCCCTCTGTATCCTTTGACTTTGTAACTTTTTTCACTCTGAATTGTCTCTTTTGATCACTGATTATCTCGTGTATCTTTTGTTATCCTTGTACTTTTCACCTACTTATATCATTATATTTGAAGTGCTTTTCTTATAAATAGCATGTAGTTGGGCCATGTTTTAAAAATCTGTTCAGACAACCTCTGTCTTTTAATTGGTATGTTTAGACTATTACATTTAATGTAATTATTGATGTCCTTGTTTTAGGTCTACCATTTTATTATTTTTCCTAGTGCCACCTCTGTTTTTATTTCCTATTTTTTCTACTTTTCTGCTTTCTTTTGGGTTATTTGGGCATTTTTAGTGCTACATTTTTTTTACCCACAGTGAGTTTTTAAAATTTATCTCTTTGAATGTTTTTTGTGGTTGTTATAGGGATTATAATATACATACTTAGCTTTGCACAGTCTATTTAGAGTCAGTTCTATAGGTCTCTTTACCTTCCTTCCTTTATGCTACAGTTGTCTTATATATTTCATCTATACCTATTGAAAATCCCTTCACACATTGTTATCACTTTTGCTGTCATTTGTCAGACATATTTTAAATAACTCAAGAGAAAAATAATCTATTTACCCAAATAGTTACCGTTTGTATTGTTCTTCTTTCATTACTAATGTTCTGTGTTTCCTTCTGGTACCATTTACCAATTATCTGGAGAATATCTTCTAGCAGTTATTTTAGAGCAGGTTTGCTGGCTATAAATTTTCATTCCTGAAGGACATTTTTGTTGAATATAGAATTCTGCATTGATACTTCTTTCGCCCCCCAACATTTTAAACATATTGTGCCACTTCCTTCTGACTTTCATGGTGTCTGATTAAAAATCAACAATCATTCTATTTATCGTCCCCCATAAGGTAATGTTTTAGCAACTGCTTTCAATATTTTTGTGTTATTTTCAGCAGTTTGATTTAGGTATGCCTAGACATGGATTTCTTTTTCTTTTTCTTTTTTTGACATGAATTTCTTTGGATTTTTTTCTGTTTGAGGTGTTTCACTACTCAAGCTATTGAAAGTATAAGTATGATCTAGATTCTACAGTAGACTGAAATAATAGTGATAAAAGACTTCCTTTGAAAGTGGCTTTGCAGACCTTGAACAACCATCATAATACTATAAGAAAAGGAGTGGCAGTAGTGGGAAACTGCAGGGGTTCGGGGGGTCAGGGACATGGGATTGGCAGTAGTGGAAATCTGCCTGGGGAAGGGGGGGCACACCTCATCAACAAGGGTACCTACATAGTGAACATTTGTATACCTAATCCTGAATTGTACCCCACATCTTTAAAAAGAAAAAAAAAGTGGCTTTGCATCATAGGGACCTATACACAGAGATATAAATATTTGCTATATATCCCAGATAGAATTTAACATTAGTTTAGTAAGTTACAGTTGTAATTCCTGCTCCCTTTCAATTTATGTGGAAGATTGTTAGAAACTGACTGGAATGGAGAGAATTAAGCTCCAGGGAGAATAAGTGAGTTTTGTAGCTTTACATACCTAATAAGTTGCAGGTCTTAATTTCCAAGTGTTGTTTGTACTATAATGTATTTGCTGTATACTTATAGAATGTGCACCTCCCTACAACCTCTGTGGAAAACTGTTTGGCAATTCCTAAAAGGTCTGAAAATCGACCTTGCATATGACGCTGTAATCCCCCTACTGGGAATATACCTGGAGGAACTCAACTCACTCTATGAAAAAGATACCTGCACACACATTTATTGCAGCATTATTCACAATAGCAAAAACATAGAACCAACTGTGCTGCCCATTGAAAGAGGATGGGATTTTAAAAATATGGTACAAGCCGGGCTCGGTGGCTCAGCCTGTAATCCCGTGCCTTGGGAGGCTGAGGTGAGTGGATTACCTGAGCCTGCAGGTTCGATACCCGCCTGGGCAACTTGGTGAGACCTCATCTCTACAACAAATAAAAAAATTAGCCGGGTGTGGTAGCGTGTGCCTGTAGTTCCAGCTACTCGGAAGGCTGAGGCGGAAGGATCGCCGGAGGCCAGCAGGTCGAGACTGCGGTAGCCGGGAGCGGCCACTGCACTCCAGTCTGGGCGACAGAGTGAGACTCCAACTCAAAAAAAAAATATGGTACATATACACAGTGGAATATTATGCAGCCATAAAGAAAGACAAAATTATGAACTTCACAGCAACTTGGATGGACTTAGAGCCTATAATACTGAATGACCTATCACATGTTCTCACTCATACTATGACCTTGAACAATTATCGTAACACTATAAGAAAAGGATTGTCAGTAGTGGGAAATTGCCCAGGGTGAGGGGCAAGATTGGCAGTAGAGGGATTCTGCTAGGGGAGGGGGACACACCTCATCAACAAGGGTACCTACATAATGAGCATTTGTATACTTAACCCTGAATTGTACCCCACATCTTTAAAAAATTAAAATTAAAAAAAGAATGTGCCCCTCCTTCAACTTTAGCATCAGTTTATGGAGAGATACAGGTTTGAAATATCTCACTTTTATTATTGAAAGTCTGAAATTTTAAATTCCTTTAGTGAGGCGTCAAGTCTTAATTAAGAGCAGGGACTGGCGCTTTATGACCTGCCAGCTGAGTCTGGCCTGCTGCCTGTTTTTGTATGGCCCACAAGCTAATGGATTTTTCATTTTTAAATGATTGAGAAAGTCAAAAGAATATTTCATTATATGTAAAAATTGTATGAAATTCTAATTTTAGTGTCCATGAGTGAAGTTTTATTGGAACACAGCCACATCCATTTGTTTACATATTGTCTATAGTTTATTTTATGATACAGTGACAGAGTTGAATAGTTAGGACAGAAATCAAATGGCCTGCAGAGAAAAAAAAAATTACTGTCTAGCACTTTACAGAAAAAGTTTGCTAACTCCTGGTTTAGAATAATGTCCAGTTAGTTGGGTTAGAGTGTTAGTGACCTGAACTGTGTGAAAAGGGTAGCTAAGATTCAAACTTTGCTCTTTGAATAAGCATCTTAGATGTAAGAAAAGTAGAAGATAAGAGTTAGCTGGTTATAGTCCTAGTCTATTAACATATATTAAACATTTTCAGTCCTACAGCAATATTCCTCATTATACTTTTTAAATTAGCCCTTCAAATCAGTAGAAATTGATTGGAGGAAAAGCCAGATCTGTTTCTACCGATAGTTATTTGAAGATTTTCTGTTGGAGATGCTTGAGGCCCAAGTGTGAGGGACTTAGAAAGGTCTTCTTGACTGAAAGAGATAAAAGCTCTTAATAAATTTCATGATTATAAACTGAGCTTTTTTTTTTTTTTTTAAATTGGAGTCTCACTCTGTCACCCAGACTGGAGTGCAGTGGCCGGGAGCGGCCACTGCAGCCTCCACCTGCTGGGCTCCAGCGATTCTACCGCCTCAGCCTTCCAAGTAGCTGAAACTACAGGCGCGCGCTACCACACCCGGCTAATTTTTTATTTATTGTAGAGATGACGTCTCACCAAGTTGCCCAGGCGGGTCTCGAACCCGCAGGCTCCCAAAGTGCGGGATTACAGGCTGAGACACCGAGCCCGGCTGAACTGAGCTTTTTACAGGTCTAATTACCTAGTTGCCTTTCTGTAGGCTTCTTTTGTGAGGCTGTTTCTCTGTGGCTAGTGGAAGGAGATGAATGATCATTTTTAAATGAAGATGAAAGTTCAACTCTGACCAGGACACCAGCCTGCCATTGCCCCTCATCCCTATGGAGACCTTTTCTCTGGGCCTGCAGACCTGCCTGGTATCACAAGCCCATTGAGATGTCCGTAGCCTGTTGTCCCCAATCTCTTCCCTTTTTCTACCCTTCGTCTCAAGGACCAAATGAGCCATATCTTTACTATGTATACATTTAAGGATTTTTTTAAAGGCACGTATTATCTTCTGTTACCCATTGAAATGAAAGCTGCTTAAGTGGGTCTCTTGAAAAACAACCAATTATAAATGCACAATGCACACTAATTTTTAGGATAATAAAAATATTCTCTTGATTTGGAAACCTACCTAGGTGACAGAAAAACACATTTCTCTTTGTACTGTGCATGCCTGTGTATTTTCTATACATAGGTGTGTTCTATAACTGTATGTTCGCTCTTGGATCTGTTATTACCATGAAATACAGTTGTCCTTAATGCCCTAAGCCACATCATCCAGGAGGTGAAACCAGGTTCTGGATGGCAGTTACTCATAGACTTTAACTAGCTATTATAGTTCTTCAGCTTTCAGAGCAGTCAGTCTTCAGCCATACCCTGTTTACCCTGGAGGTATCTGCTGTGTGTTCCTGAAAAGGTACTCTAGAGCACCACATGTCATCTTCCTCCTTTCCTCTTAGCACTTTTGATGACATCTGGGGCAGTGTCCTTGTTGGGCTGCTATTGATTTCAACCCCTGAAGGCTTCTCCTCTGTGTTTGCACAGCCCTCAGTGTTGCTTATACCACTGACTTGCCTGACTCTGCCCACTTGGGTGACCCACTCATGCAGTACCCAGCTAAGGGTACTAGTATCTGTGCTCAGGCTCTGGTTCTCTTCCTGCTGCAACTGGGAATCCTGAGGCTGTAGGAGCTGCATGTCAGCTTGTTTAGGTTTCTGTGAAAAACCTCTCTCTCTTACCAGGTTTCTGTGAAGAGCCTCTCTCTTACTCTCTGAACTTGAGTCCTTGCAAGCTACCTGAGCTAAAGGATGAACCTGAGTAATGCACTTCACACAATTTTCTGAATTATTCCTCCATCACACCTTGGGGTGTTGCCATTAGGTCCAGTTGGTAAGCTACCATCTTCTCTTCTGGCCCCTTCTTTACCAGGAGATTCCTCTGTCCCCCAAAAATATGGATTCCTGGTAGGATAGGCTTCTCCTAGGCACACTCTAGATCCCACTGGTGTGTTAATCTCCTTATGCTCAAGTGGGGCATATGTGTGGGTTTATGTATATATCTTGATAGCGTATGCCTTATGGTGATATATCCTGTTCCTCTGTCTTCCTGAGGAGATTTTAGAGCTAGTCAGATGCTGTAGGAAGCCCAGAGCTTAATAAGTATCTTTACCTAAACTAGGCTGTCTCCTACCTTTATCTGAGATACTGGCATTAGTTTCAGCTTTCTGCCCAAGCATTCTGCCATGTACCATCTGTGCCCACTTCATGCCCAAATGATTGACCTGCCTATCCATTGTTACCACTTCATGGAAGTTGACTTTCATTCTTCTCAAACCATTATTTATGTTTGTCTCCTACTCCAAGGATTATCTTCCTTTTACTAGTTTCTTAAAGTAGGAACTTGGATTATTGATTTGAGATTTCCTCTTTTCTAATGTCAGCATTAGTACCTATAACTTCTCCTCTCAGCACTACTTTAATGATGCCCCACAGATTTTGATATGTTGTATTTTCATTTCAACTCAATGGATTTTTTAAAATTTCCTTTGAAATTTCCTCTTTGACTCATGGCTTATTTAGAAGTATATTATTTAGTTTTCAAATGTTTGGAGATTTTCCTATTATCTTTCTGTTATTGATTTCTACTTTGATTACACTATGATCAGAGAATGTACTCTGTATGATACTAATCCTCTTAAATGGTTTCATTTCATTACCCAAGATATGGTCTGTCTTGATGTATTTTCTGTGGGTACTGTAAAGAATGTAGCTGCTGTTTTGGGGTGCAGTGTTTTACAAGTGTCTATTAAATCCTTTTGGTTGATGGTGTTGTTGAGTTCTTTGATATCCTTGCCGACTTTCTGTCTGTTGATTCTATCAATTGTTGAGAAAAATGTTGGTCTCCAACTGTAATTGTGGATTTGTCTATTTCCCCTTCCTGTTCAATCAGATTTTGTTTCACATATTTTGCAGCTCTGTCTTTTGGTGCATACGTGCTTAGGATAACTATATCTTCTTGATGGATTGACCCTTTTATTATTTAATGCTCGTCTCCATGTGTGGTAATTTTATTTGATATTAATACAACCCTTCTTGCTTTCTTTTGAGTAATGTTTGCATCTTATAGCTTCAGTTTTTTTTTAACTTTCAAACTTCTCATATCCTTATATTTTAAGTGAATTTCTTGCAGATAGCACGTAGATACATTATGTTTTTCAATCCATTCTACAAATCTCTGTCTTTTCATTGGTTTACCTAGGACATTTACATTTGCTGGCCCATCAGAGATCAAGAAAATACTTATCCACAGAATACATTTTCTAGACTTGTGTCTGGCTTCTTCATGACTGATTCTTTAAATACATGATATAATGGGGAGATGGTTCTTCATATGCCACTGGTAGGATAGGCTGCTCCTAGGCATAACCTAGGGTAATAGGTTTTTTAACAGGTTCCTCCTTTATAAAAGAGGAAGAAAGGAAGGCTCCAAATTTCCTGGGAGCACAATAGAATAGTGATTAAATCTGTCCAAAGAATACATGGAGGCTCCATATTGGAAGTGACACATTATCAAGACATGGACCAAATATATATATGAGTGATATATATCATCATAGTAGCTTGAAATTGACTGTGATGGGAATATCTACATCATAGAAATCAGTAAGCTACAAATCAAGGCCTCTCCCCCCTTGGAGAACCTGATGGTAAACATTTATCAGCATACCACTACCACTGAATACTGTGAATATTGTCTCTCCCTCTTTGGGTGAGTTGTGTGAGAGGCCAAGCCATCTTCAAAAGATTGCATCACTAGTGCAGATTTAGACCAGGGATGTTAGTAATATATCTATGTTTGAAGTCATCAGCATGAGTGATACGTTTGGTCCTTTTCTGACACTGTGGTGTTCTTGATCCTGAGCCCAGAGGGATGGGTATTTGGACATGGACTCTGTCTCCTCTGGGCTGTGCTTAGATGGGAACTTCTGACTGTGACTTTCCTTCTTATACTCCCTCAGACTGATTCGCCTTTTATTGTCTGTCTTTTTTCATCCTGAGTAGAATATAAAATATAATTGCTTGTTTGTTTTTACTAAATTGTAGTGACATTCCAATCATGCCTCCCTGAAATGAAATCAAACTCACTTTTTTTGTACTCATGCCATTTCTAGATTAATTTGTTTAGAGTTTGGATTATTTGATGAGCTCATTTGAGGTCTCCCTATACAGGCAGTATCAGGGTTTGCCCCCTTTGATGTTCAGTCATATCTGAATGTGGATTTTGCCAGTTTATCTCTCAGAATAAACTGCTTTGCTTGTCTCCAAGTTCTATGTTTTTTGGTCCATGTCTTGATAATGTGTCACTTCCAGCATGGAGCTTCCATGCACTCTTTGGACAGATTTAGTCACTATTCTGTTGTGCTCCCAGGAAATTTGGAGGCTTCATTTCTTCCTCTTTTATAAAACCTGTTACCCTGGGTTATGGTAATTAGTTTTTCTCTCCTCCTTATCCCTCCACCAGATATCTGAGCTCCTGGAGATTACAGTGCTTGTAATTATCTGTCCCTGTATCTGCAGTACTGTTCAGAGTGTCATGCCACTAAATAAATTTGGAGTGTGGATAAATTAATGAATAAGAGTCTGTGAAATTAAAGGGAAGGTGAAAGTTAAGTTAGTCTGTGGGAGTTTTAAAGATTATGATTGCTGTCTAATCTGGTTGGGATGACAAGTGCCTAGCTACCTGGAAGACTGAAACAAGAGAATCACTTTAGTTTGAGACTACAGTGAGTTTGGCCCTGCACTCCAGCCTGGATGACAGTGAGATCTTGTCTCTAAGGAAGAAAAAAAGATTACTGTCTAAATTCAAATTTTATGCTATCAGTTAAGAATCATTTCCTGGACAGCCTTTTTGCCCCCTTTATAATATTTCTCAACTCTGATAATTACTAAAGTATGTGAAAGTGCCTTTGGACAGATTCCCTTTACAGGAAGAAGCACATAAAGGAATGTCACTCCTGGCCTAAAGCTTTGTCCTGGAATTATGTGGGTAAATGAACTAATCCTTCTATTTAAAGGATGATTTCCCCTCTGTGGACAGACAGACCAACTTCTTTGATGCCAACTCATGACATTCTGCCTGTGTAAAGGATGCTTATGTTCTCCCTGCATTTATTTTGTGAGTGCCCTTTATTTGTAGCAGTTTTTACTTTTAAGTGTTTCTAGTCACTGATAACGAAGATGTGGTATTGATAGTTCATCAGACAAGAATGCAGAGAAGGATAAGAATAGTGATCAAAAAGGAAAAGCCTTAAATATATGTGTATATCACATAGGAGACAGAATCTAAAATATAAATAGAAGAATAATGTACTTGAAGAAGTCTTGAACAAGTCATAAGTGAACAAATCTCAAAGTGAGCATACCCTTCAACCAATGCCCAGGTAAAGAAGAACATTGCAGGTACCTCAGAGGCCCTCTTCCTAACTACTCTTGCCTTCTACCCCAGAGGTTACCAGATTACCACTATCCCGAATTCTGTCACTGTAGATGTCACACTTTGCATAGATGAAAAATACACATACAGACATGCATATATCACAGTTTTTAAAAAATCTACTGGTGGATGATCATCTCAGGGTTGTTTCCAGTTTGGAGCTATTACATGTATAAGTGCTGATCTGAATATTCTCATACATGTCTTTTGGGAACATATATTTGCATTTCTGTTGAATATGTAACTAGAAGTGGAGTAGCTGGGTCATAGGGTATGTGTATGTTAAACTTTAGCTGATATTGTCAAACAGCTTTCCAAAGCCCTTATCCTAGTTTCCATTCTCACTAGCAGTATATGAGGGGCACTTTTCCAACACTTACATTGTTGATGTTTTGGATTTTAGCCATTCTGATAGATAGTAGTGATATGTCATTGTGGCTTTCTTATTTTGTTTTTATTTAGATATAATTTACATATAGTAAAATGCATGTGTACAGTGTGAGTTTTGACAAATGTATATACCCATGCAACCCATACCTCATTGAGGATATAAAGCATTTCTATGCCTCTGAAAGTACCATCATGTCACTTTTCTTTTTTTTTTTGATTTGGAGTCTCACTCTGTCGCCCAGACTGGAGTGCAGTGGCCGCTCCCAGCCACCGCAGCCTCGACCTGCTGGGCTCCGGAGATCCTTCCGCCTCAGCCTTACAAGTAGCGGAACTACAGGCACGTGCTACCACACCCGGCTAATTTTTGATTTATTGTAGATATGAGGTCTCACCAAGCTGCCCAGGCAGGTCTCGAACCCACAGGCTCAGGCAATCCACTCACCTCAGCCTCCCCAGGCGCAGGATTACAGGCTGAGCCACCGAGCCCGGCATCATCATGTCACTTTTCAATTGACCCTCTCTAAGCAGAGGCAACCACTATTCTGATTTCTATCACTGAAGAGTATAGTTTTGCCTTTTATTGAACTTCATGTAAATGAAATTATCCAGTATATGTTCTTGTGTCTGACTTGTTTTGGGCTTATTTTGCTCAATATAATGTTTTTGATTTGATGTCTTATGTATCATAGTCCATCTTATGTTATTGCTTACTATTTTGTTGTGTGAATGTGCCAGAATTTATTTATCTATTCTCCTGTTGATGGACAGTTTGTTGTTTTTTTTCTTTTGAAGTCTTACTGTGGTTTTAATGTGTAGTTCCCTGATGTCTAATCCTATAAGTTATTTGTCATTTGACTGTCCTCTTGTGAAGAGCCTGTTTTAAGACTTTGGCCATTTTGTTATTGAGTTGCTGTCTTATTAATTTGTTGGAGTTGTTTATATAACCTAGATATGAATCCATTCCAGTCTGAGGCCTGACTTTTTACTCTCTTAAGAGCATCTTTTTTACATTAAAAAAAAAACCTGTGCAGGAATGTTCATAGCAGCTTTATTTGTAATAACTGAAAACTGGAAATAACTCAAACGCCTTTCAGTGGGTGAATCGTTTAACTGTGGTACATGCATACAATGTGATATAAGGAACAAACTATTGATATATGGAACAACTTGGATGGATCTCAAGAGAATTATGCTGAATGGAAAGAAAAGCCAATCTCAGAAGTTTACATGCTGCATGATTTCATTTATATAACATTCTTAAAATGACAACTTTATTGAGGTATAATTTATATGCCACAAAATTTACCTGCTTAAGAATATAATTCATTGCTTTTAAATAAATTTACTAAGTTGTACAGCCATCTCCATAACCCAGTTTTTAGAGTATTTCCATTATTCTAATAAAATCCCTTGTGCTCATTTGCAGGCACTCCACTATTCTTCCCCCTGCTCTAGACAACCACTAATTTTTCTGCCTCTGTAGATTTGCCTTTTGTGGACATTTCATGTAAATAGAATCATATAATATATGATCTTGTGTGTTTGCTTCTTTCATGTAGCATGGTGTTTGGAGAGATTATCGATTGTAACCATGTATCAATTCATCTTTTTTATTGCTGAATGATATCCCATCATATGGATGTACTATGTTGTGATTATCATTTGCCAGTGAATGGACATTTGAGATGTTTCTAGTTTTAGGTTCTCATGAATAATGCTTCAGTGACCATTCATATACATGTCTTTGTGTGGGCATAAGTTTTTATTTCTTTTGGGTAGATTTTTAGTAGAATTGCTAGGCTGTATGATAAATTTATGTTTAACTTTTTAAACAAATTGCCAAACTGTTTTCCAAGGGACCGAACAACTTTATAAATCCCACCAGCAATTCCTGGAGAATATAGCTTGAACACTTGAAAAGCATGTATATTTTGCTTGTCTTGGAAAGAGTGTTTTGTAGATACCACTTAGGTCAATTCAACTATTTTTAAAATTTTGGGGGGCTGGGCGCGGTAGCTCAAGTCTGTAATCCCAGCACTTTGGGAGGCTGAAGCAAGTGGATTGCCTGAGTCCAGGGGTTTGAGACCAGCCTGGGCAACTTGGTGAGGCCTTGTCTCTACAGTAAATCAAAAAATTAGCTGGGCATGTTGGCGCTCTTCTATAGTTCCAGCTACTTGGAAGGCTGAGGCGGAAGGATTGCCTGAGCCCAGCAGATCGAGGCTGCGGTGGCCAGAGTGAGACTGGGCAACAGAGTGAGACTCTGACTCTAAAAAATAAAATAAATAAATAAATATTTTTCAGCATCAAACTCTTTCTTCTTTGTATTGGATTCTAATTACACAAATGTTAGATCCTTTATTGTTATCCCACAGACCCCTGAAGCTTTGTTCTTTTTTCAATCTTTTTTTCTTTCTGTTGTTTAGATTAACTAGTTTATCTGTCTTCAAGTTCACTGTCTCCTCCATTCTGCCGTTATGATCTTCCTGTTAGTTTTTATTTCAGTTATTTTATTTTCTAGTTCTAAAGTTTCCATCTGTTGTTATTTATATCTTTTCTTTGCTGATACTTTCTATTTTAACTTTCAAGAGTGTTCAAGTTTGGTGATTGCTCATTTGAGCTTTTTTTTTGGTTGAGGTTGGGTCTTGCTGTGTTGTCCAGGATGGTGTCAAACTCCTGGGCTCAAGCAATCCTCCCACCTCTGTCATCTCAGCACTTGTAGCTGGGACTATACAGGTACAGGCCACAATGCCTGGTCATTTAAGTATTTAAATACTAGCTGCTTTAAAGTCCTTTTTGCATAATTTCAACACTTGTGTCATCTCATTGTTGGCATCTTTCATCTTTTCCCATGTGTGTTAACATTTTCTTAGTTATTTATATGTTGAATAATTTTGGATTTTATCTGGACATTTAAAATATTATGTTATGAGACTCTGGACCTTATTTTAATTCAATGGAGAATGTTGATATATGTGTTTTAGCAGCAGTTGACCTGGTTAGGTTCAGACGGCAAGTTCCCACTCACTTTCTGTGGGCTATAGTTTGAATATCAATTCAATATTCAATGGCTTTGTGGTGCTATTCAGATCTGTCCTGTGTGTGTCACCCACTAGTAAATGAGGGACCTAGGTGTTTGCAATTCATTTCTCAATGATACTGATACTTTCATGTTTCCTAGGGCTTTCCTTTTTGGTCCTCTAGTCAGCAGCCACCCACTTTCACAATGCACCACCTCTGGGGCACAAGGGGCAGGCGAACAGAGAGAAAGAAAGAAAAAAAACCAATTTGGATTTGGCTTTGCCCTTTTGGAAGCATAGTTCCACCAAATGAAGCAGAAGGTTCCCCCAGTTTTAGTTCCAGCAGTCTCCCTTTGCCAGATATTTTGTTGCTGCCACAGCCTCTATCGTGGGATTTTCTAGGTATGAGAGGGGGGGGGAAAGGGGAGAGAAAAACCCAGGGGATTCCCCCCAACCCCCAGTTTCTCTGAGCTTTAGTAGTTCCTTTTTCCAAAAAAGCACCTTAAGCTAGAACATGTGCTGTAACCACAGTGCTCACTTTCAAATTTTGTTGTGTTGAGTTCAGGCCAGTGAGTACTGAAGGAAAAGAAGTAGTAAAGTCACTGCCAGTTCATTTGTACTCTGCATTTTGGAATTCTTTCCTGATTGGCTGCTGTTATATACTTTTAATAGTTCTCTAATAGCTGCCCATACACAGTCTTGACAGATGTTATAGTTACATTTAGTGGGCAGAAAGGTAGGTGTATTTATTCCATCTTACTTGGAATCAGAAGTCTTAACTGATATTTTAATAGATGTTTTGGGTTGATTTCCCTCACCACTAAAGTATTTATATCTCTGAAATAATAGTTTCAGACATGTAGTGTTTGTTGTAGTTAGGTGGACAAAAGTTGCTAAGGGTAAGCAGAGGAGCTGCACTATTGACTGAATACATAATGACCCCCTGAAAAACAGAGCCACTTTTCTGAAGGCATACGTGGTAATCTCATCCGGAAGCGCAGTTCTTTGTCTTTGGTAGCATATCATTGACCTCAGTTGTTTTTCTTGGCCCTGCCTCTCTGTCATAGTCTCTTGCTTCTATCCTGCTGTTTTCCAGTAACCTTTGCCCCCTGGAACTTCATTCATCAATCCCTTTCTCCTCCACCCTCCCCTGTTTGTCTCTGTTTTACTCGCCCCCCCAATATTACAGTCTTACATTTTGTCTTAGACTATCTTCCAAGGATAAATGCACTGTTCTGTGACATTTTAGGATTTAAGTGCTTGCATTTGAAGGATGGAGAAGCTGGGCAGGAATCAAGTTTTGCTCATAGATTAGGGCCAGACCTGTGTCTCTGCAAGACATCGTAGTGGTCTAACCAGCTGCTTTTCCAGCATATTAGGACTTTTTCTCTCACACAGTATTTCTAGTAGGTCATGGAGGCCAGAACACTTGAAGCTCCAGCGTAGACAGGAATGTGGGTCTAGGAAGAAGGTAATATTTAAGCCACACTAACCTCATTAATTCAGAAATACGTAAGAAACTTGTGGGCTTTTTTTGGTTTTGTTTGGTTTTAGTCTTGTAATTTAGTAGAAGAAACTACTAAATAACAATTGCTTTAATGCAAGTATTTTTTATTCTTAGTTATATGGTACAGAATCACTGAAGGAAAAAAATTCTAAGTGGGAAAAAACACATGGGCAAAAGCACATGTTTTTATGTTGCAGTCTGCTTTCAGTATTTTTATGGTAGAAATATGTGTTCTTTAAAAAGCCAAAGTAGGCTTCCCAAGTATCTATTGAGATCTATCAGGTTCCAGACAAGCAAAGGCTGCTCAACTCATAACCTTCTAGGTATATATTAACTATGTACAAAAAAAAAAACTTACTGGTACAAAAGTTGTGATGTCTTTTGGAAAGAGTATCCTTAGGCACAGCATGTTGTCTCATTTACTCCTATTGAAATCCATTATCTTCTTGGCTGAGAACAGGGTAGCAGAAGAGAGCTGCCTGAGTTCTTACCCCACTATCTTTGTGCCAGACTGGCCCTCCTTATTGAAGAGCAGGTCAGTGATACTTGTTTTCCATTGCTCAGACTTTTTTTTTCTTTTGGCAGCAGCCAAAGCAACTAGTTTAAAAGAAAACACACTAATTATTCTTACTCTTTCATTTGATAAAGAAATGTTCATTTCAGTGGGCTGTTTCTGTGGAGATCTCATTAGCTATGGAAGCAATTTGACTTTAGTACTGGGAGAACAAATAATGTCACAGAAACAGTGATAACAGGCAGTAGTTCTCTAAATGATATTTATTTAATTATGTGCATAAGTTTGACCAAGGTGTGAGAATTAAATCCAGTTTTATTTAAGGCAAGTACAATTTTTGTGATCCCCCTCCCGGCCTATTATAATTTTTAGGCCCAATTAAGATAATTATTCCTTATTGATTGTGAAATAGTCCCAGGTGACACAATTCAGGACTGTATTGAATTCAGATTGTTGTATTATTTTTAAAAATTTGCCCTGATATAACTGTGCTGCATTTCCCAAAGCCTGTGAGCTCTAAACTGAGAGGTTCCAGTCCAAGGTTGATGGAACATGAGAATTTGAAGGGCCTTGGAGATCAACAAATCCAGATGCCAGTGCAGGAATCCTTTTCACAATATTCTTCCAGGCAGATGGTTGTCTGACTCTTGGTCACTTTTCCTCCATAGAATACATATTTTTCCTCCATACATTTTTTAGACTACTAAAAAATGAGGCCACTCAAAAACTTTGATAGGTTGTTCTTTATTCCCAAGCCAAAAATCTCCCTTCCAAGAACTTCCACTGTTGTTTCCATCTCTTCCCTTCATAACCACACAGAGCAAATCTCTTTTGTCCAAAATCTTTAAAGCCATATATTTTCCCATTACCTATTCCCCTTTCTCCCACCCATGGTCTTTTAAGCTAAAACATTCCCAGTTCATTTCACAACATCTTATTTCAAGGATTTCAATATAATCAACAATTAAGATTGTG
Organism: Cephalopachus bancanus; assembly: GCA_027257055.1. NCBI lineage: Eukaryota > Metazoa > Chordata > Mammalia > Primates > Tarsiidae > Cephalopachus > Cephalopachus bancanus. Next base: position 378,017 of record JAPVLO010000687.1, read on the forward strand.
TCATGTTTTTCTTAAACAAAGGAATTAGAATATTGCAGAAATGATTATTTCCCCTTTGGTCACCTCTTTCAAATGTCATCCCCTCCCCTCCTCAGTTTCAGACATACTTTTGTATATAGATATGTATAAACAATATATAGATTTGTTTTGGATCTATGTTTTAATTTACATAAATGGTGATATTATGAATGTGTCTATGTTTTTTCCACACAGCAAAATGGTATATATCTTTCATATTAATCTTTATTAATGTATTACTCTTCTATTAATATTTCCATATTATATATTGTCTTAATCATCATATGTAACATAATACTTTTGACTGTCATTTGAGTGTATGGTAGGACTGTAGTTACTGTCACTTTTGAAGTCAGGTATGGCCACATGACTTGCTTTGCTCAATTAAATGTCAGTAAAAGTAACGGGCACACTTTCAAATGAAAGTTTTTTGTTGTTGTTGTTGAACTCTCTATTTTGAATTAATTTTAAATTTAGAAATGAGTTGCGCTGGGCTCGGTGGCTCAGCCTGTAATCTCGCGCCTTTGGGAGGCTGAGGTGAGTGGATTGCCTGAGCCTACGGGTTCGAGACCCGCCTGGGCAGCAAGACCTCATCTCTACAATAAATCAAAAAATCAGCCGGGCGTGGTAGCGCATGCCTGTAATTCCGGCTACTCGGAAGGCTGAGGCGGAAGGATTGCTGGAGCCCAGCAGGTCGAGGCTGCGGTGGCCGGGAGCGGCCACTGCACTCCAGTCTGGGCAACAGAGTGAGACTCCAACTCAAAAAAAAAAAAAAGAAATGAGTTGCAAAGACTCAGAGTTTCAGTAAACCCTTCATCAGGCTTTCTTTAATGTTAGTACCTTACATAGTTATGCTACATTCATCAAAACTAAGAAATTAAAATTGTTACAATGCTACTAATTAAACCACAGACTTTATTTAGATTTCACTAGTTTTTCTTCTATGTCCTTTTTCTGTTCCAAGATTCAGTTCAGGATAGCTTATTGCATTTAGTTGTCATGTGTGCTTAAATGAAAGTTTTAAAGGCCTGTATGAGATTTGCTACACTCCATTCCTCTGGCATATAGGTATGCAGCCTCTGACAACTTAGGTCAAGAATAACTACAATAAGCTCTCCTGACAACTCACTTTAAACATATAGCATAAGGAATAAATGACTTTGTGTTAAGCCACTCAGTTTTTTAGGCTCCACTTGTTACCTTGGCAAACTTAGTCCATCCGAATTGTTATGTAGACCTACTTCCTTGTTTTTAGTTGCTGCAAAGTATCCCAAAGTATGAACGAACCTATACTGTCTAGCCATTCTGCTATTGATGGAAACCTAAGTACTTCCTGAATTTTGCTTTTGTGAAAATCCTGTGTTGATCATTGTGCAAATTTGAGAGAGTTTCTTCAGGATATGTATCTAGAAATAGGATTGCTGGGTCATAGGGTATGGATATTTTCAGTTTTACAGGAGTCTGTCTTTACTCTCTTAAGTAGCTATACCAATTAAATTCTCACCCCTTCAACTGTCATATTGTGACATGATCCCCAAACCTTTTTCTAATCTTGATTCCCTTCTCTGGGATGCACTTTTCTTGGTCATCATTTATGATAGATTGGAACATGGTTGGTCCAACTGAGGTAGACATAATTTTTCTGAATTTAGCCCAAGCTTAGTAGATACATCCCCTGTGGTATTTGCTGACATCAAAACTGAACTGCTATCATCCTGTATTTAGGAAACAGGGCTTAAAAAATTGCAGTGACTTTACATATGTTCTAGTTAAATTTCATCCTGTTTTTGCTTATCATATTAGCTTTTGAATTCTCTTTTCTCTAATGAATGTTATTCCTCTTAGGGTCAATAACTCTGGGTCCGTCTATGTTACTTACTGATCAAAGTTTTGGTCAAGACAAGTAAGTCCATGGGCATAGCTCTGTATCCCACCACAAGACACCTTCCTTCAAGTTTACCTGTCTGCAGCCTGCATTCTCTATCTTATCAGTAGGAAAATCCTGTCAGCTGCTTCTACATATACTGTACCTATAAATAATTTTATCAATAAATGAGTGACTGGAACAGAAAGGAGTCTGGAGTAAGTTGGGTGTGTCATATTTTCAGAGAGCCTATGCTGACTACTAATGACTGCTTTTTTTTCTTTTTCAAGTGTTTATCCAACCTATGTGTTATTAATGTGGTCTAGAATTTAGTTTAAAGTAAGATTCAAGCTTTTTATTTGATTATATGATTATATTTACCCCCTCTGAAAATAAAGGTGATTTTTTTTTTTTTTTTTGCCTCTCTCCAGCCTGTTGGGAGGTCTGTTTTCTTTGAGTTTTCATGAATGAGATAATTTTTAGGATAACAATCAGCCAGGATGCTTGTGCTCTACTCCCCAGTCTGAGTGTCTTTTCTCCCTTCACCAGAACCAAACCTATTCATAATTTAAAGAACTGTAAGGATTCCCCAGGCCAGTAGCTTGAATCATCACAAGTTAGGCTTGCTGATAGTCTCTCTTGTTCTTTGGGACCAACCACCTGTCTAATTCCAGTTACTGTTTTTGTATAGGGACTCTTAGTTGCATGTCTCAGAATCCCAACTTAAATTAGCCCAAGAAACAAAAAGAGTTTACTGGTAAATTCAGTCCACGGGCTGCTGCCTTTAGAAATGGCAACATCCAGGCATTCACTGTGGTCCTGAATCTCCTTCCCTCACATTTGCTTTCCTCTTATTTAGTTTCACTCTCAGGCAGACTATCTGTAGCAGACACAGTGTCTCCTTCCCAATACTTCTGTCAAAACCCTTGGATGAATTACTGACCTAGCCTGAGTTGTGTGCATTAGACCCAGGAGGTACATGTCCTCATTCATACATTTGATGAGTGCCCATTACATACCAGTCACCATGTTAGGTTCTAGGGTCATCACAGTGAACAACGCAGGCATGGTCTCTGCCTTCTTAAAGCATACATGTGTAAAAAATGAACTTTAATTTGTTCACAGTGGTGAAGGAGAAGTTACTGGTGCTGGAAAGCAAATAACAAGGGTCCTGACTTACTCTGGAACAGGTGAGAGAAGACTGCCCCCAAGAGGTGTTGTTTAGATTGAAATCTGACATGAGTAGGATAGGGAGATGAAGAACGGTCCAGAATAGGGGGTGGGGTAGTATATACAAGACTTTGGAGGTAAAAAGGAGCACACTCCAGGCGCTGAAAAGAGGACAGGATGTTTCAACCACAGAAACTGAGGGGAGCAAAGAGGCACAGGTGGGACTGGAGAAATCTGTTGGCACCACTTTGACAGTGCTGCATGGTTTACAAGAAGTTTGGAAGCCATACACAGTTTAAGCAGGGAATCAGTGTGATTAACAACCCTGTCCCACGTGGGTAGCTCATTTCCTGAGATGCAGCTTCGTCTAGTTCATTAGCTAACCAAGCTCACCCACCTGGTTGGGATTTAAACCTCACACACTACAATATCTGTCATGTGTCCAGATCGGTTTCAAGCATTGCCTCTCCTAGGAAGCAGTCTTCATTGCCCCTTCCTTCTTGCCACTAGGAGAGGGTGAGTATTCCTCCATTACTGTTCCCTTAATCCCCTGCTCAGAGCACTGTCATAGTTTTGTTTACCTCATCCAGGTCTGGGCAGGACATGCAAGTGGCTAGCCAGGCTAATGATTGGCATCTGTGCAAAAAAAAGTGTTATTATAGCAGCTCTGACTTTGAAAGCTCTGCTTACAAGGTTGACCCTGGGCTGGCGTCTGGGAACTTGATTTTTAGGAGGGTTCCTGCCATTCTCAGAACTGATGATGGTGGCTCACTGTGCCATAAAGCAATATGGTTTATGCTGAATACCTACTTGCTTTCTTGAAGTCTGAAATTTTGGTATGTGCCAGTCAGAGGGTACCTATATGACCAGCCTTCAATTTAAAAAACCCTGGACACTGAATCCCTAATGGGCTTCTATAGTAGACAACATTTAACATGTGTTATCCCAACTTGTTGCTAGGGAAATTAAGAGTGTCCTGTTTATACACTGAGAGAAGACTCTTGGAAGCTTTTGCCTTGTCTCCCCTGGACTTCGTCCCATGTATCTTTTTCCTTTGCTGATTTTGCTTTGTATCCTTTCACTGTAATAAATCATAGCCACAAGTATAATTATATACTGAATCCTGTGAGTCCTCCTAGTGAATCAGTGAACCTTGGGGTGATCTTGGGGACCCCTTGCACAGCACCCCTGCAAAAACCTTTTTTTTTTTTTTTTTTTGAGACAGGACCTCTATCGCCCAGGGTGGAGTGCAGTGGCATGATCTCTGCTCACTGCAGCCTCAACCACCTAGGCTTGAGCGATCCTCCCTCCTTAGCCTCTCGAGTAGCTGGAACTACAGTCACGTGCTACCACACCCAGCTAATTTTTTGATTTGTTGTAGAGACAGGCTCTCACTGTGTTGCTGAGGCTGATCTCAAACTCCTGTCCTCAAGCAATCCTCCCACCTCGGCCTACCAAAGTGCTGAGGTTACAGGCACGAGCTGCTGTGTCCAGCCAAAAACCATTGTTAAATACTTGTTCAATGCTTATGTAACGAAGAGAGTGACCCTGGTGAGGAACCAGAGCAGAAAGAGGCTCTCTGATGGTGGCCATGACCTTCCCTGTGAGCAGTTAAATTTTGTCCTAAACTTGCATTCTTCACTTTCCTAAGTCACAGTCCTGTGGGAGTCTGTGAGCACTGGGGAGCAATGGAAGAGTTTTACACTGAATATCATGATTGGATCTGCATTTTAGAAAGACTAAATGCCCAGGAATCAGGAAAGTTTGTGAGAGGAGATTGCTTTATCAGATTAAAACTTATTGCAAAGCCACTGTAACAAAACTAGTATGGTGATGGGCTAGAAATTTGATCTGCCATCCAGGTCTCTCAAATTCCAGCCCAAGTTCTTCCACCAAATCTTTATTGAGTTCTTGAATGGGCCCTGTGAGAGTGAACATGTAGGACTCAGTTTTTCCTTGGCTGTACTTCTGAGACAGGTCATGCAAAAATAAACATCATTTATTCTGTCTACAACAGAACGCTCTAAACTTGTTTTTAGGTGGTTGTGATGCTATTAGTTGTCAAAGCAGGAATGTGAGGTTCTGAATTCAGAACCTGAGAAAAACAGTCTGAGAGAACAGACATTTTTGCTGATCTCCTGTGAATTGCTGATATTTCAAATCACTGCATATTAATAGCATAGGGGTAGTTTGACATTTTTAATTTTTATAGTTTTTTCAGTTGGTAAAAATGAAATATTCCTGTTTCCCCAATCTTCCACCATTGTTTTTTTTTTTTTTTTTTTTTTTGGTGTGACAGGGGTGGTGTTTCCTAAGGAAAAACTTAATTAGACAGTACAATAATCTTCTTGAGGAAATAGAAAAAGCTGGTTATGTAAAATACTCTGGATGAAAGATCTTATTAAAAAAAAACCTTTGAAGGAGGAAAACATCCTGTACTGAGGGAACACTGAGGTGGGATGATGGAGTTTTGCTGTCCCTGTTTTGCATTTCTAACAGTGAGCTTGAAAGCACAGGATCTTCTGACCATTGAAGCTGAAATTATGTATGCAGTGTTTCTCATGAAATAACATTTACCATAAAAAAGACTGCATTTATACTTGTCTTGGGTAATTCTAAAAATTTCTTTGCAGAAAATTCTAAAAATGTTAATGCAGAAAAATTCATGAGCTCAAGACCCACACGAGCACACAAAAGCATTACATTGATTACATGTCTGTGTATTGCTGGTCCCTGAAATGGTGTCTCAGAAGGATTAAAATTGAGCCTCTGTTCTGAGCATGTGGTGTTGGCAGTGGCCTGGGAGAGTGCCAGTTAGTCAAAGCACCTGCGCCTCCTCACAGGGTCTTGTTGTGGCTGGCCAGGAAGATGGAGGGGAACTGCCTCACCACTCCAGCCACACATGCAGGGGTAGGAATCCTGCCTATGAGGCTTTTCCTGCTATGACTAACAAGAGAGACCCAAGAGATAGTCTAGCCATCTGGCTGCAACTCTGGGGCAGGAAAAGCCGAAGAAACTAGAATAAAATCAAGCAAACCCCCCCCCATTTACCAAGCCCACACTTGATAGTAATGATCAGAAAACATCTTTTTGTCAACAACCTTCTCTTACATTAAACAACACTCTGAAATCCTGGGTGTGATGGCCTATTTTCAGTTGTACAAATGGCACATGGGAAGAAGGTGCTCAGAGCTGACCTAGAAATTTGAGATGTAGGTAAAGAGACCTAATACCCCACTGGGGACCCACAGGCCAATTACCTTGAGTCTGGTAAGTGGAATACAACCCCTAAAGGAAACTAGGTGTTTTGAACTAAGAAAAAAAATGTATGTATAAGAAAGGCTTTATGTATTTCTTCATTATAAGTCCTCAAAGGTTCATAGAAATTAAAGTTCTCTAGAGTATGTGAGGGCTCTGGAGACGAAGAGAAGCAAAGGAAGGAAGCTTTTCTTTTTGTGCTTATTTTTGTTTGTGAGCAAAATCCTGCAGTATTAGGTTGAACCATATGAAATTGCTGGTACTCAAATGTTTTGACTTACAACAATGGCAGTTTCATGTGGTTCAACTTCAACACAGATGCTTTGAAAATATTCTGTTAATTGTATTGGGCTTAGCTTCATCAGGAGGGAAAGTTCTCTTAGATTCTTAGAGAGTCTTTATAATTTGTGACATATCCATCCTTATCAAAGTAGTATTTGTTTTTAAGTTGGATATTCTTGGGAGTGAGAATCCCAAAGAAATCCAAAACCCCATGGCCTGCTTTCTAAAATACAATGGCACTGGGATCCATGGTCTAGGTAGACTGAAGTAGCCTGGAATTTTCAGTTCATTTCTGGCTCAGTACCTGATTCACTAGGCCTTTTAGGCAGTCATTAGGCATGACTGCAGAGCAGTTGCTTTTCCAGCATTTCATAACTTCATCCTTGAAATGTATTTTGGAAGTTAGCTACTTACCCCCTCACTCAGAATGTTTTTAGAGCTCTACTTTTTTGGAATTACCTTCAGAGCTGTTTTATAAGCCACTTGAGGAATTAATTATTCACTTCATTCAGTAGTGTTGGGTACTGTATGGGGTATAGAGACAGGTAACAAGGACAGAGAGGGGGAGGAGTATAAACAGTTGGCACACATTCGTAAAAGCTCCAGGGTATGTGAGTGGGGGGTAGTAACGGGGCAGGGGGTCAGGTTCACTGGAGAAGAGATTGTGCCAGGAAGGTAAGACTGGGCCAGCCTGGGCAATATAGCAAGACCTCGTCTCTACAAAACAAAAAATCAAAAAATTAGCCAAGCGTGGTGGTGTGTGCGTCTAGTCCCAGCTACTCGAGAGGCTGAGGTAGGAGGATCACTTGAACCCAGGAAATTGAGGCTGTGGTGAGTTGTGATTGTGCCACTACACTCCAGCCTGGGTGACAGAGTGAGTCCCTGACTCAAAGAAAGAAAGGAGGGAGGAGGGAGGAAAAGAAAAAAAAGGAGACGAGGAGGAAAGGGGAAAAGGTGTGGCTGCATTGTAGAATACCTCAGATGCTAGGCCTAGAAGTTGTGAGCAGTAGGGAGCTATTAAAGGTTTTTGTGCATTTGGAATTTTAACCTGCCGGCTAACAAGAGTAGAATTTGAATTATAAATCAGTCTTGCAATTTATTTTCCCAGCTTGTTTCTGATTAAAAACAAGTTTCACACACCTCAATTGCATGTTCACTGGAATGGACTTTGAATAACATTGACTGCTTCCAAAAATTAAATTCACTCTCAAAGGAAAAAAAATGCCTCCATTGACCTTATTCAAAGAAATATGATATGCCAAAGGGACAGAAGGCAAATCCAAACAAAAAAGTCCTAAATATTTTGAGAAATTGCATTGTTGGAATAAACATTTGCTGCCTCAGAGGGTCTCTTGGAAGTCAGCCTGTAATTGGATGTGTGAGTTCTGGTATATTTGTTTTATAAAAGTTACTTCATAGTTACATGTGTATACTTAATATTTTGAGTTGGTATCTGCTCTGCCTTTAGTGGAGTGTATTGAAGGGTAACACTGGTACAAATAAAGAGGATGGATTGGGCAATATAATTAGACCCCATCTGTACAAAAAATCAAAAAATTAGTTGGGCATGGTGGCACATGCCTGCAATCCCAGCTACTCAGGAGACTGAGGCAGGAGGATCACCGGAACCAGGAGTTTGAGGCTGCAGTGAGCTATGATCACACTACTGTGCTACAGCCTAGGTGGCAGAGCAAGACCCTGTCTCAAAAGAAAGTGGGGGAGATTATAACTACAAAGAGTAGGGATTCCAAGAGCAATGCTAAGTTCTCATTAAAGAACTTAAAACTCTTCAGATGAGATATTAAGGGTACTGTGTTACTCTGACATTCTAGTTAAATAGTTAACTGCTGGTTGCAGGTGCCACTTAGCTCTGGTCTGGGGAGGTACCTTATGGCTGCCTTGGCATCAGATTGGATGAGGGACTTGCAGATAGAGTGATATTTGCTATTTATATGCCTGCTATTGCAGGCTGCTTCTTTTGGGAAAGATGCTTGACCCCTCTGTGATCTTGGCATTAGCCAGAGTGACCTTCTCTGTGGATCCCAGCCGAAGTGCCTACTTTGGAGAGTTAGCCAGTGTCTTAAGGGATTCACTGTAGTAGGACTGAAGTGAGTGATGAAATTTCTACTCTATAGTTAATCATGAAAAATTAACTTTCAAATTCTATCAGTTAACTCTTGCTGTATAACTAGCCATTTCAAAAGTTAATGGCTTAAAATAATTATTATTTGGTTCATTCTGTGAGCCATTCATTTGGGCTGAGTTCAGCTAAGCAGTTCTGCTGTTCTCAGCTGGTCTTCCTTTATGTCTATGGTCAACTACAGGTCAGCAGGGAGCTCTGCTTCTGAGGTTGGCTAGCTGTCAACTGGGGCAATGGTAGGAGCACTAGGCTGCACATCTCTCATCCTGCATCAGGCTAGCCCAGGCTTGTTCTCATGGTAGCTTGGCAGGTTTCTAAGAATGAATAGAAGTAGCAAAGCCTCTGGAGGCCTGGGCTCAAAACTGGCACACCATCACCTCTTACTGTATTCTGTTGCCCTAAGCAAGTTACAAAGCCAGTTCAGATTCAAGGAGCTGCAGAGTCACCTTGAAAGGGCATGGATAAAGAATTGGATGGAGAATTGGGACCATTTTGCTAGCTATCACACAGATATAGATTTCTCTGCTTAAAGGCTGTAGTTTACTCCAGCGTGTGTTCTGTCTGTTCAGAGTTGAAGACTGACAAGAAACACATAGGAAAGTATTAAAATTGTTCACGTTAGGACCCTTATGACAGTGCTTTTGTGAAGCTGAATTTTTTTGAAACTTGGATGTTCTGATACCTGGATGTGTCTCACATTTTAAGTTATTATTTCTGGATCCTGGCTGAGCACGGTAGCTCATGCCTGCAATCCCAGCACTTTAGGAGGCTGAGGTGGGAGGATTGCTTGAGGCTAGGAGTTTGAGGCAAGGCTGAGCAACATAGTGAGACCTTGTCTCTAAAAAAAAAAAAAAAAAAAAAGTTAGCCAGGCATGAGGTAGTCCTAACTACTAGGGAGTCTGAGGCAGCAGGATCACCTGAGCCCAGCAGTTTGAGGTTACAGTGAGCTATGATCACACCACTGCACTCCAGCCTGGATGACAGAGTAAGACCTTATCTCAAAAAAGTAATAATAATTCTGGATCCTTGCGATAGAATGATGTAAAACCCATAAATGGAGGTTTAAAATCTGGCTGCAAATTTTTAACACTCTTCTCATCAGAAGGTGAGGGCTATATCTCCTTCCATGTAAATCTAGGTGAGCTTGTGAATACTTCAATACAATAGAATATGTGAATGCTTCAGTAGAATACAATATAGAAATTGTATTTCTGTAGACTTTTGAGGCTAAGTCATAAAAGACAGTTCAACTTCGGCCTTGTTCATTGGAACAGTCATGATAGGAATCCTGAGCTGCCTTGTAAGAAGCCTGACTACCCTGAGGCATCCAAGCTGGAGAGGACTCATGCAGGTGCTCTGGAGATAGTCTCTGCTAAACCCAGCCATCCCAGTCAAAGGTGCCAGAAGAATGAAGAAGTCTCCAGATGATTCTAGCTGAAACAGTCTTCCCAACTGATCCCATACACTGTGATGCAGGAAAACAAACCATCCTTGCTGTGCTTTATCTGAACTCCTGACCCACAGAATTAATGAGCTGATAAAGTGGTGGTGGTTTTATGCCACTAAATTTTGCAGCAATTTGTTACACAACAGTCAGTTATCTGGACTAGCATAAGTGAATGGATATGGATGTATTCAATAAAACTATAGAGACACTGAAATATGAATTTCACATAATGCAATATATGAAATTTTATGTTTTTAAAGTGTCACAAAATCTTCTTTTGAATTTTTTTCAGCCATCTTTTTTTTTTTTTTTTTGAGTTGGAGTCTCACTCTGTCACCCACACTGGAATGCAGTGGCCACTTCCAGGCACCGCAGCCTCGACCTGCTGGGCTCCGGCGATCCTTCCACCTCAGCCTTCCAAGTAGCTGGAACTACAGGCGCGCGCTACCACGCCCGGCTGATTTTTGATTTATTGTAGAGATGAGGTCTCGCCAAGTTGCCCAAGCGGGTCTCGAACCTGCGGGCTCAGGCAATCCACTCACCTCAGCCTCCTAAAGGCGCGGGATTACAGGCTGAGCCACCGAGCCCGGCTTTCAGCCATCTTAAAATGTAAAAACCATTCTTAGCTTCCAGACCATACCAAAAATAAGCAGCGTGCTATATTTGGCCTATGAGCTGTAGTTTGCTGATCCCTGATCTGAAAGAGTGCATAGTACTTATAAAATGTAAACCTAAGGGTTTCTGGTCAAGATGGCTTCTATTTCATACTTTAAACTCATATATCCTTTCTTTTAAAAAGCCATAATAGATAATATAAAAATTATACATAACTGTGATCAAGAAAAGATAAATCTCTGGACCAGAAACAGATCAGAAAATAAATGGGGATTGTTAGTCATGGGTCTCTAGTTACTGAAGTGCTGGACTCTTAGGTCCAGAAAAATGGTAGAGATGGCTGGGAATTGCATTTCTATAGGTAATGGAACATTCAGTGAACGGACAAAATGATCCCTGATTGTGTGAAGTTAGGGATTGCCCATGAGACAGAAAAAAAAGATGTTGCTTTTGTTCAGAATGACAGGCAGGAAAGCAGAGAGAGACTTAGGGTCAGGGACAAATTTATTATTGGCTCACTGTCTAAATATGTACTTTAAGATTTTTAAAGAGATAAAGGAAGAATAACATCCATTAAAAAAATTTTTGCCAGGCTGGGTGGCTCAGCCTGTAATCCCGCGCCTTTGGGAGGCTGAGGTGAGTGGATTGCCTGAGCCCGCGGGTTTGAGACCTGCCTGGGCAGGCGAGACCTCATCTCTACAATAAACTCAAAAAATTAGCTGGGCGTGGTAGCACGTGCCTATAATTCCGGCTACTCGGAATTACTGAGGCAGAAGGATCGCCGGAGCCCAGCGGGTTGAGGCTGCGGTGGCTGGGAGCAGCCACTGCACTCCAGTCTGGGCGACACAGTGAGACTCCAACTCAAAAAAATAAATAAATAATAAAATAAAATAAAAATAATTTTAAGCCGGGCTCGGTGGCTTAGCCTGTAATCCCGCACCTTGGGAGGCTGAGGTGAGTGGATTGCCTGAGCCCGCGGGTTTGAGACCCACCTGGGCAACTTGGTGAGACCCCCATCTCTACAATAAATCAAAAATTAGCCAGGTGTGGTAGCGCACGCCTGTAGTTCCAGCTACTTGGAAGGCTGAGGTGGAAGGATTGCCAGAGTCCAGCAAGTCGAGGCTGCGGTAGCTGGGAGCAGCCACTGCACTCAAGTCTGGGTGACAGAGTAAGACTCCAACTCAAAAAAAAAAAAAAAATAATAAGTTTTTAAACATCTAGCCCATACCTTGTGGGAACTCCTATTATAGTTGGAGATTTTATAATATGTATAAGTGGTTAAAATACTTCAAGTTAGTATTGGTGCTATACATAGGTCATTCTGAGAGCATACTGCTATTGGGATTGTCAAGTTATGGATGAGTCAGACAAGAAAGCCATCCTAGAAAAGGTTTACTGAGCCTTACAAGGATCAGGCTCATGTTTGCCAAGCTGTACAGGGATAAGTTTATATGTTTTAAAAGTAAGGAAGCAAGAAGAGGGCCTTCCCAGGAGAAGGGATAGTATGACTATATAAAGCCTGGAGGTGGGAACTACAGAAGTTTGCATTATTTGAGCATGAAACTGGGGCATAGTGTAGTGAGGGACAAAGCTGCAGCAGTAGGTACGGCTTGACTACAAGGCCATGTTAGCCTTGATGAGGGCCTTAATAAAGATCCCGGGGCAAACGATAGCCATTGAAGTCTCTCAGCAATGAAGGGACATGGTCCAATTTGTATTTTAGATAGGTTTCTGGGTGGAGGGTAAATTTGAGGACAACAAGATCAGGTGTCCTAAGGCCAGTTAGGAAACTGCTGTTGTATTCTAGGTTTGAGGAAATAGGTCATAAACTAAGAAAATGATGGCTGAGGTGGGAAAGGAGCATTGATTTAGATTATTTAAGAGGTTAACTTGGCAGGATTTAATGATTGATTGGATGTTCCAGGGTGAGATAAAGGAAAGATTTTTCCCGATTTTGTGACTGCATAGAGGAAGGTGCCAACTGAAACCACTAAAAGGGAATAAGAGCCAGTGGAGAAGAGAAGATAGTTTCCTCAATGTTGATCATTTTCCAGGTTGATGTGTCTAGTTGGCAGGACTTTTTTCTTTTCTATTTTCTTTCTTTCTTCCTTATTTCTTTTCTTTTCCCTCTCTCCCTCCTTTCTCTCTCCTCCTCTTTCCTCCTCCTTTTCTCTTTCTATCTCAACCTCTGAACTGGGGTACCTTGTTATGGAAACCATAAGCATGTGGGTAGGGCACTTCAGGGAACCACCATCACCTATGATTAGAGGAGGAAAAGTATGTTAGAGAGCAACAGGGAACTTGGCGGGGGGCAGGGGACCTTTTGGAAGCCAAGGGAATAGTTTCAAGAGGGATAGAGGGAGTGATCAGCGTGTCAAATACAGCATACAGATACTTAGAAATAGCCAGGTTCGGTGGCTCAGCCTGTAATCCCACGCCTTTGGGAGGCTAAGGTGAGTGGATTGCCTGAGCCCGCAGGTTTGAGACCCACCTGGGCAGGCGAGACCTCATCTCTACAATAAATCAAAAAATTAGCTGGGCGTGGTAGCGCATGCCTGTAATTCCGGCTACTCGGAGGCTGAGGCGGAAGGATCGCCGGAGCCCAGCAGGTTGAGGCTGCGGTGGCCGGGAGCGGCCACTGCACTCCAGTCTGGGCGACAGAGTTAGACTCCAACTCAAAAAAAAAAAAACAAAAAACCCAGATACTTAGAAATTAGAGTTGGGAAGAATGCAGACTTTTCCAAGAACTCTGGTGTAGTAGAAGCCAGTTGAAGAGAGGCTGAGAATAACATAGGGGAGATTGGAGTGTAGATTACTTTTTGAGGCGTTTACAAGAGTAGGAAAAGAAAGAAATTAGATATTAGCTGGAAAAAAAATGAGGTAGGGTCAAGAGATGGTTTGAGGATAAAAGTAGAAAGAGATTTGAACCTGTTAATGAGAACAAATCCAATATAAAGGCAGTATTTGGGAGTTAAAAGGCAGATTATTTTCTGTTCATAGAAAGTCACTTCTATGTTTAGAGCTGTGTAGATATTAGAATGGATTGCCTTGTTAGATAGTGAGCTCCTGGTCACTGGAGTAATCAAATAGAGGTGTTTTCTGGTCAATTGTGTAAAAAGATATATCAGTGAGTGCCTTTAGGAGTTTTAGCCTGTGTTCAGTCCCAACAATTTTCCCAAAGTTACTTTAAGCATTATAAACTAATGAGTTATTCTGTGGACCTGCCTTGCCTGGCAGCTCTCCAGAGATTTGTCGAATCACTGGACCAAGTTAATTTATTTCCCTTTGATCTTGAAGGATGAAATTAAAATGCAGATTCTCAGATAACAAAATATTGAGGCTTAGGGTCCAAAAAGTTTTATCCCAATGAACAATAAAGCATGCTCTGGGGCTCACAGGTATTTTTGACAAGGTAGCCACTTTCCACACACTCGCAGCAACCATGAGTCTTTGTTTCAAAATTGTGAGAGTTTTATTTTTTATCTGTCCATCTTCTTTGTAAAACAGTGTTACTCTGAATAATTTAAATAGTGCTGAGGTAGGGCAGGTGTGGTGACTCATGCCTGTAATCCCAATGCTTTGGGAGGATGAAACAGGAGGATCACATGAGGCCAGGAGTTTGAGACCAACCTGGGCAACATAGTGAGACCCTGTCTCTAAAAACAATTTTTAAAAATTAGCCAGGCGTGGTGGTGCATGCTTATAGTTCTAGCTATTTGGGAGGCTGAGGCAGGAGGATCTCTTGAGTCTACGAGTTTGAGGCTATAGTGAGCTATAATTGTACCAGTGCACTCCAACCTGAGCAACAAAGCAAAATTCTGTCAGATAGATAGAAAGAAAGAAAGAAAGAAAGAAAGAAAGAAAGAAAGAAAGAAAGAAAGAAAGAAAGAAAGAAAGAAAGAACTGAGATGATAGGAAAAATGAATAGAAAGGAAAAACCTGCTTTCTTTTCTCTGTGTTTCATATTCCATTCTGGATGTTTTTTAGTTTACATAGAATTTTGGTTTTCTAGGGCCAAGAGGAGGTAATTAGGTTTTATCCACACTCTCTAGTTTTCATCTTAGATCTTTTAGTGATCTCTTCCGTTAGCATTTAAAACAATTCAGGGTAGCTTTTGCTATTTTGTCTCAAATGACTCAGGCACTTATCAGTATCCAAATTTGGCTTCCTGGGGGTACTGGAGTGTGAACAGCAAAAACTATTGAACTCAACTAATTCTCAGAAAGCCACATTTTAGTCAGTACTTTCCAGCTTTCTCATCATTCTTTTACAGAACTAACAAGTGGTGTAACTAATTGATTCATTTTATTCCTTCTCATGTTATACATTTTAAATTCTGTTGCCCCTTTGGAGAGCTAATAAGTAGTAAAATGACCAAGTCCAGACAGAGAAACTAGAAAATACAAGTACTGGGAAAACAGCTCACCATTCCCAAAGGAAAACCAGGAACACCAGATGTGCTGAATATTTATCTATTGAGGAAAAATAGATACATCCTCGTTACCAATTGACTTGCTTTCTTTTGGACCCACAGATAGGGGGACAACCTCCCGATTATCCTCAGGCCTGTAAGTTTTGCCAGTTTCGTAGACTGTGTTTCCTTGCTCTGGGAGAGTACAGTAAGTAAAAATCTAACAAGATGATAGATTGGTTCTTTTCTCAAATTAATACTTTTCAGGTATGTTGGGAACATTAATAAACTGTCCTTTTTATCATATACTTTATTTTTTAATAGTAAAACTTTTTATTTTGCCATGTTTTTATATTGAGATAATAAATGTAGACAGGAGTTGCAAAAATAATAGAGCAAACTTCCTGTTCCAGACCAGATGGAGTGGACGCATTTCACTCTATTCCAATGAAAAGTAATGATGTAGAGAGTTTAAAAGCAAGTGGATGGAAAAAGATATCATGCAAACACCAATCAAAAGAAAACTGGAGTGGTCATATTAGTATTAGATAAATTAGACATCACAGTAAAGAAAATCACCAGGGGCAAAAAGAAACACTACCTAATGATACAAAGGGTCAATCCAAGAAGACATAGCAATCTTAAATGTGTATGCAGCAAATAACAGAGCTTCAAAGTACATGAAGCAAAACCCAACAGAACTGAATTGAGAAATGGACAAATCCACAGTTATAGTTGGGAATGTCAGTACCCCTCTTTCAATAATAGATAGAACCAGTATATGGAAAATCAGCAATGATATAGACGAAATAACACCACCAGTCAACCAGATTTAATTGACGATGTATAGAATGCTGCACCCAATAACAGCATAATGTACTTTGCAGGTGTATGTACTACAGTCACCAAAATAGACTATATCTCAGATCATAAAACAACCTCAACAAATATAAAAGAATTGAAATCATACAGAATACATTATCTGACCATAATGGAATCAAAGTAGAAATCAAAAACATAAAAAACTACTAGAAAATCTTCAAACACTTAGAAACTAAATATTGCACTTCTCATTAATCCATGGGTGAAGGCGAAAGTCTCAAGAGAATTTAAAAAATTACAGTGACCTGAATGTAAATGAAAATACAGCATATCAAAACTTGTGGGATATAACTTATATCAGTGCCAAGAGGGAAATTGATAGCACTAAATGCTTATATGAGAAAAAGATGAAAGGTCTCAAATGAATAATCCAAGCTCCTACCTAAAGAAACTACAAAAAGAAGAGCAAAATAAACTCAAAACAAGTAGAAGGAGGGGAATAATAGAGAAAAGTATAGAGTCAGTGTAACTGAAAACCAAAAAACAATGAATCTAAAAGCTGGTTCTTTGAAAAGAGCGATTCTGGCTTAATTGGTAACGAGTGCAGTTTGGGCATTGGGATTTGTGTACGTTTCCCATATGGTTCCCATGTGCAGTGGGGGTTGAGAACCTCTGCTGGGGAGGCTAAATACATTTTCTTGGAATTTAATCTTCCATTGACATCTGTCTTTGGATTTCTCCCCAGAGAAACATGTAGCCATTTTATTCCCCTTTATTTTTTGTTGCCCTCAAAGTCAGTACTGACTTGTGTGTTAATTTTCATGTCTGATTTAACAGCAACCCTCCTTTACTTCACACCCATACCCTCCTTGATTGATTTTAGGATTAACTCTGAAACCTTCCCTGATTGGTTTGTCACACATCATTGGTTACCAGTTTTCGACTGTGATCACCCAAGCCATAGTGACAGTGTGTCTGGTGCACCCTGGTCCTGTGACTTTGACTCTGAGGAAACTGAAGGACTTGGTTTCTTAGTTTTTTTCCTTGTCTGTCCTCTTTCTGGTGGCCAGTACAGTGCCTGCCCTCTTTTAGCACAGTATTGACAGTTGGTGTGCAGTGGATTTGAACTTTCTCAGTAAGTTTGGGATTGTTTCTGTGTGTTTGACCTTATATGTGAGGTTTTACATGCCTGTTGTTGTTAGTAAAACCTGGGCTAGAGATTATTTTTCCTCCTAATAAATTGGGATGATTGTATTACATAGATGTTATTATAAATGTATTTGGGGTATATGTGGATAAAAATTTCAATGTGGAAGCAACTCACAGTAGCAGATAAGACAATGAAAATCGTTATTTTAAAAATTGAGTTTCTATTTGGAGAAAGAATTATGTATTTCATAGCAAAAGAAATTTTTGTTGATTTACTTTATTCTTAAGAGGTCTTATCTGCAAATCATATTTTATCTTAAAGGGATTTATGTTTTGCACATATATATCTTTTTATTCTTAAGATGCTAAGCCAACTTATCTAGGTAGTGGAAATTTTTAATATATGTACATAAATTAAAAAGAAAATATGCTGCTAATTTTTAAGAAGTTATTGGAACTAGTACCTTTTTCCTTAAATGGCATAAAGCATATTTTAAGTTAGAAAGGGCTAAGACCATTAAAATTTGTCAAGATAGCATTACAGAATAGGCCATCCAGGCTAAAACCTTCCAATGAGGGTCTATATCAGCCATACAGTGGGCTGAGAGATTAGGGGTTGGGGTGGAGGTATTAGGAGAGTGATGATAATTCAGCTGTATGCTTCCAATTTTCAGTATTCTTTCTTTCATTACAAGAAAGGTTTCTTATAGTTTAGACCAAAGGTTGACAAACTGACCCTTGAGCAGTCTGTAAGGGACTGTCCTATGTCTTGTAGGATGTTTAACAGCATCCCTCCTGGCCACTACCTCATAGATGCCAGGAACATCAGCTATTGTGACAACCAATAAATGTCTCCAGATTTGCCACATGCCCTGGAGGGCAAAATTGACTTCAGTTAAGAACCACTGCATAGGCCAAACTGGCCTAGCTATGTTATGAGCAATACAGAATGGATTTTACATTTTTAAATGGTTAAAAAATAATCAAAGGTAAAATAATTTCATGAGACATGAGGATTGTATGAAATTCCATTAATTTAATAAAGTTTTATTGGAACAGAGCCATGCTCATTTGTTTATATCCTGTCTGCGGCTGCTTTCATGCTACAATGGCAGATTTGAGTAGTTGCAACAGAGACCATATGGCCCACAAAGCCAAGAATATGTCCTGTCTTGTCCTTTACAGAAAATATTTGCTGATCCCTGGTTTAGACTCACTTTCCAACCTGGCCTCTCTATGCAAGGTGATTTCTACTCAGGGAGTTTGAAATTTCCAAATAATTTGTTGACTAGTCTGTATATTAGAGGGTAAGCCTGCTTCCTGGTGACGGGGATAATTGTGGTTGATGTAGAAATACATATCTCAGTGACAGGAACCTACCAAGGTAAATCTATATATTCTTGTTCCTTTTTCTTTTTCTTTAATGGTTTTTGAGGGCTTTGGAAAAGAGTTGACCTTCAGACTCCCGTCTAGTCTTGGGGACTCATCAGTCATAGGATATATCTTAATTTTTAAAAACAAGGTTTAAATGCTGAGATGAAGCTGTCATTTATAAAGTACAGAAAAGTTAATCTGTTCCAACTTCTGATATCTCTTCCTTCAAAGATTTATTGGGAATGAAAAGAAGCAATAAAATATATGTAAGATGTTCTTTTTCTTCTGATTATTTTTTGTTTACTTAGTCTCTAGATAGATGTTATGACTTCAGTTGCTGGACTACTAAAAAGTGGTAGAAATGAAAGATACACAATGTGAACAGACTTGAAGGGAAGAGTTTTTGTTTTCTTGACATTAAAGCAGTGACAGATAGAATTGGTTTATAGGGAGGGATGAATTCTGAATTAAAGCCTAGTCACTTAAACTGTAGAGAATGTTAGTATTGTTTACCCCAAAGCAGAGGTAATCAGCTCAAGAAACACATTTGTAGCATTCGTTACTTCTGTTTAAGTAATAGTTTGAGAGGTTCTTTGCCCACATGGGCAGGAATTGACCCTTAAGAATATAAGCAGCATGTTGCTCTGGTCTGACCAGTGGCCTAACTCAAATGTCTATCTCTGATAATGGTTCTGAAAGATATCTTCCTGAAAACCTAAGGGAGCTGGACTTTCAGATGTTTCTTTACTTAGATTACTTCCAAATACCACTATGGATTTATCCTCCCTGATTTTATCTCAGTCTTTCTTGAATCTGTTTACATTTTCATTTTGTTCTAGTTTTTGTGTTCTCTAAGTTCCCTAAGCATTACTGAAAGTCCTGTTTTTCTTTTTGATAAAGTTGCCTTTAGAAAGTTTCAGAAATTACCCTCTTAATTCTATAATTGGGTGAATAAGCACAAGTTGATTGTTTCTACATTCTTCTTGATGCTTATTGATTTCTGTTTCATCATTTTAGAGCAAGATTTCTCAACCTTGGCACTGTTGACATTTTGGGCCAGATAAGTCTGTAAGGGACTATCCTATGTCTTATAGAAGAATGTTTAGCAGCATCCCTTCTGGCATCTACCCTCTAGATGCCAGTAGCATTAGTTATTGTGACAACCAACAAATGTCTCTAAGGTATTGCCACATGTCTCTGGAGGGCAAAATTACCTTCATTTGAGAACCACTGCTTAGATCTTTGACTTTTCCAAAATAAACATTTGTCCTTTTTGGACTATTTTTATGATGCAGAGACTTCTCTATTCAATTGATTGTGTTGTGTTTTTCTGGATTTCTTTCAGCTCTGGTTAATGTCCATCTTGAATGAATGTGAAAACTACTTTTATATTTTAAGTGTTTCTGATCAGCTGCATCATTTAGCAAGGGGACAGGTGCCTAAAAATCTTTAAAGTGTTTTTCCAATTGTAAGTGCCCTGTATGTGTACTGTAAAAAGGTAGAGAATAGAAAAAATTGAAAAGAATGTTCCTATCACCCCAAAATTCACCCTTCAATATAACTAATATTAGTAAATTGGTTTATGGCCTTTATTTATTTTTATATATTTTATTTCATAGATATACAGTAATTTCACTGTAAACCAATCTTCATACTATTGTTTTTCAACTTAACATTTTAGCATTTCAGTATACCATGTTGAAATGACTAGATGAATTACCATAATATTAATGTACTTTAATTAGTCCTCTTGTGTGATAGCCAGGTTTTATTTATTACTTTTATTATGGGGTTTTAATGGACCTTCTTGTTCATAAATAATTTTCTGTGTGTTGGATTATTTCTCAAGGATGAATGTTGGAAGTAGAATTCTTGGGTCAAAGAGCGTGAATATGTTTAGAGTCTTAGATTATTTTTTAAACTGTTGCATGGCCCCACAGAGGGCAGTGAATAGGGCTTCTTGCACTGATGATGCCTTTTAGAAGTATGTCTTATGGGTATAGAGTAGGAAAGGAAAGGGCTATGACTGAGTTAATCACTTTTCCTTTCCCTTGCCTGCATACACTTCTGTGGGAATACTAATGGGGAGTCAAGTAGCCACCAAACCACAGGCTTAGGTTCCAGTCCCAAATAATCCCAATTGGGTTGACTTCCAGATAGTGTTCCTTTAGAAGGGTATGTTTCACCCAAGGATGACATTTACTTCAGACATTTGTATTTTACCTGGCTTGCAGTCACTGTTAAAATAAATCAGTGTGTGTTAATCACTGTGGTTGAGATTATAGTAGGAATGAGATCTGAAAACTGCCATCAAATTACTGTTCCCAAGGGTGCAAGGTGAGGTCTGGTGCACATTTCATTTCTGCCAAAACAAAAGAATACTCACTGTGGAAGGTAAGGAAGAAAAAGAATGCCTTTATAAAGGCTGTGTCCTGAATAAAAGACTAGAAAATAAACAGCTGAATAATGTACCCAAATGTGAGACATTAAGACACCGCAAAGTTACTCCAAGATTGCACTATATTGATTTATGGCTTTGTTTTATGAAACATCTTATTCTAAGGCAATTTTTATCATGGTACAAATAAAAACAATTTATCTGTTTTCTGTCTTCTTTTGTATTCCTTGTTCCTCTTTTCATCCAAGGAGTTACTTTGATGATCCACAGACCTTATCAGACCTCTTTCCCTTCCAATTCTTAAATGAATCTTTGTAATGGGGATATCATAGAAAACAATTGTTTGCCTATGCCAACATCATCAAACATCATGCTCAGCCCCTGGGCTGCTGTGACTACCTGGTCAACTAGAGAGGGCTAATGCTTCTGTGGGGCTTTTCTTTTCTCTAAAAAAAATTTTTTTGGATATACACGAAGCTGCACAGTTAATGTATACAACTTCATGAGTTTGAAGATAAGTGTATACCTATGAAACTATCATCACAATCTATGCCATAAACCTATCCCTCATCTCCCAAAGTTTCCCTCTGCTCTCTTATTTACTATCATTTTGTGATAAGAACACTTAACATAAAGGCCTATCCTCTTAGCAAACTTTGAGGTATACAGTTTGATATTGTTAACTATAGGCACTGTGCTGTACTGTGTAGATGTCTAGGACTTGTTCATCTTAAGTGGTAATTTTTAAATGTATGAGGTGCCTATATGCAGAACCTGAGACAGTATTCACATGTACATGATGTACTGAGAAGTGCTTTCAGAAGAAACCTGAAAGGAAGAGAAAGTAGCAAGATAGGGAAGAGGAACAAGCCAGTAAGGATATGGATAGTCTTAAGAAAATCTAACTGTAGCCTCTTTGGAGTGGTGGCAGGTGGGGAGGGAGTGGTAGAGCAATCATTGACTGCTGGCTGCCTCTGGGAGGGAAACTGGGAGAGTATAAATCACCTTCTTGGAAAGGGGTGCCACTATGAGCCATTAGCAGCCAACAGGCAGTAACTGAGAAATGAGAACAGTATACTAGCTAGGTAAACAAGATCTGGCTAGGGCACCACAGTGTCTGTTACCCTATTGCATGTTTCATTTGTGCAAGACACTGCAAAGAGCTGGAGGTAAGAGATGAATATGCCACAGTCCTGCTTTCAAGATGCCTGTGGTCTAGTGGCAGAGCTGACTATGTAAAGAGTATTTGCAGTATAAGTTAGGTGCTTTTTTGCTTGTACAGAGACTTGAATAGAAAGCAAGGAGTGAGTAATTGTAAGGGAGGGATATCTGGGGGACTTCATTGAGAAGATCCAACAAATGAGTAGGATCAGATTGGGGGAAAATGGACTAGTGAGGGTAAACAGGAGGTATCGTAGGCAGAAAGGAGAGCCCAATGCAAAGGCCGACAAGTATGAAACAAGATGAATGTGTTCATGGAATCACATAGAGCATAGCATGTGTAGAACAATTGGGGGAGGCAGGAGAGCAGTGGCTGATGGGACCTGATAGACTGGAGCCAGAAAACTGTGGGCCTAGCAGGCTATGCTGAGGAGGCTGGACTTGGAAGGGACAGCATTCCTGCTATCATCCCTCCAGTCTGTATCTCTGGCTTCAGGGTCATCTTGGAGTGCTCATTGCCCTGCCAGCTCTGCCCTCTGGTGGCCATGTAACTCCAAGCAGGTAACTTTAATGCTTAGGCTGCTGATGATATGTATAGGACTGTTGTGTTTAGAGATAATAAAGACATCTGAATATTTACCATCATAGAATCATTCGCTCATATTTATTGTTCTTTGTCATTTTCCTGAAGTAGTTAAAACATCAGTGCTGCCACAGAAACAACCAGATAGATTAATGGATTTTAAATAGCCCAGACCCAGAAATTAGCTTGCTTTGCTTTCTTTTTTAAAAATCATTGATGACTCATTTTCTTATTTCCCAGAAGTGGTGTTACTTGAAATAGATAATCTGTTTCCTAGAACCTTTACTGATAATGCAAATTTTTTGTTTCCATCTATAATTTTTTTAATGGTTTTTAGTGCAATTTTTTTTTTTTTTTTTTGAGTTGGAGTCTCACTCTGTCGCCCAGACTGGAGTGCAGTGGCCGCTCCTGGCCACCGCAGCCTCGACCTGCTGGGCTCTGGCGATCCTTCCGCCTCAGCCTTCCGAGTAGCCGGAATTACAGACACACGCTACCACGCCCGGCTGATTTTTTTTTTTTGCTTTATTGTAGAGATGAGGTCTCGCTGCCCAGGCGGGTCTCGAACCCGCGGGCTCAGGCAATCCACTCACCTCAGCCTCCCAAAGGCGCGGGATTACAGGCTGAGCCACTGAGCCCGGCTAGTGCAATATTTTAAAGAACACCAAATTTTTCCTATTCTTGAAAATTCCCCTGTCATGAGCAGTTTGGAAACTCTTTCACTTAGAGAGCAGAATACTATGGAAAATGGAGAAACTGTTTTATCCAAAATTCATAAGCCCAGGACTTCAGGTGAGAGGAGTATCCATCTTACAAGAAGTCTTTTAATTCTCTTGAAATTTACAGGGATGTGAGGAGAGAGGGTCCATGCTCAGTTGACTTTCTTCACTAAGAGTTTCAGAAAATAAATGTATTTCTTCTATGACATTTGTCACCTTTGATCCCATCATGAGTCATCTATATGGAGGCTATATTCCACATACACAAAACTTTGTATTTGTGTTGCTACTCTTCTTTGACACCACCTAAACAGTTCTCATTGGTAAAATGTTATAATAATTTTAAAGGTTTTTTTTAAGCTTTGTGGAGGTATAATTTGCATACCATAAAATGCATTCATTTTAAGTATAAAATTCTGTGAGTTTTGGTATATTTACAGAGTTGTACAACCATCATCACTATCCAATTTTAGAACATTTCTGTCACCCCAGAAGGAAGCATTATGCCATTTGCAGTCAGTTCCCATTTTCACCCCAATCCTAGGCAACCACTAATCTACTTCCCGTCTCTGTAGATTTGCCTATTCTGACATTTCATATAAATGGAATTATACAATAAGTGGTCTTGTATGTATGACTTTTTCCACTGTGCATGTGTTTTTGCTGAGTGTTTTTTAACCTGTTTACATTTATTTTACATGTTGTAGCATGTATCTGTACTTTGTTTCTTTTTATTGCTGAGTAGTATTCTATAGTATAAATGTACCACAGATTATTTGTCCACCTGTTGAAAGACATAGACATCTTAGTTGTTCCCAGTTTGGGCTATTATGAGTAAAGCTGCTATTGTAAACATTTGTGTAACCATAAACTTTAATTTATCTGGGATAAATGTCCAAGAATGAATTGTTGGGTCGTAGTTGCATATTTAATTTTTAACAAAATAACCAAATTATTTTCTAGAATAGCTGTGCCATTTTATATTCTCCACAGCAATGTATGAGAGATACAGTTTCTCTGCATCTTCTCTAGCATTTGATATTTTTCACTATCTTTTAAATTTTAGCCATTCTAATAAGTATGTAATGATATCTATTGCTGAATGTGTTTTCATAGGCTTATTTGCCGTTTATGTTTCTTTCTGGTGAAATGTCTGTTCATTTTTATCTGAGTCATTTGTTTCTTTACTATTGAATTTTTAGAGTTTTTTTTTACATATTCTGAATATAACTTCATTGTTAAATATGTGTTTTCTAATAAATACTGCATGTGTGTAATATGTGTAAGTATTTTGTCCCATTCTGTAGCTTGTTTTTACATCTTCTTAGCAGAGTCTTTCTCTGGACAAAACTTTTTTTTAATGTAGCAGAGTTTATTTGGGTCAAACTTGAGGGCTACAGCCTAGGAGCACATATTCAAGTTGTCCTGAATATGTTCCCCAGAGAAAAAGTTGTTAATTTTGATGAAAGCACATTTTTTCTTTACCAAGTCATGCATTGGGTATCAAGCCTAAGAACTCTTTGCTTAGCCCTAGATCCCTAAGTTTTTCTCATATACTTTTTTCTAAATATTTTATAGTTTTACATTTTTCATTTAAATCTTTGATTCACTTGAGTTGAGTTTTGTGTAAGGTATGAGACTTTGGTTGAGGTTCATTTCTTATTTTTGGTTATTGCTCTAGCACTATTTGTTGAAAAGGCTATCTTTCCTCCATAGAATTACTTCTTTACTTTTGTCAAAAACATGTTGGGCATATTTGTGTGTGAATATATCCACTTTTAATAAGGCAAAAATATATTAGGTTATGGTAGGCAGAATAATGGGCCCTCAAAGATGTCCATGCCCTAATCCCTGGAACCTACGAATATGTTAGATTACATAGTAAAGGATAATTAAGATTACCAACCAGCTGACTTTAAAGTATAGGCATTATCCTGGATTATCCAGGTGGGCCCAATGTAATCGCAAGGGTCCTTAAAAGCAGAAGAGGGACACAGAAGAGAAGGGTCAAAAGATGAGATGTGATGGCAGAAGCAGAATCACAGAGATGCACTGTTACTGACTTTGAAGAGAGGAAGACAGCCAAGATCTAGGGAATGTGAGTGTCCTCTAGATACTAAAATAAGCAAGGAAACAGATTATTCCCTAGATCTTCAGAAAGGAACACAGCCTTGATGATGTGGCTAAAATCTTGATTTTTGTGGGTTAGACTTCTAACCCACAACGTAGTAAGATAATAAATTTGTGTGTTTTTTAAGCCACTGAATTTGTGGTAAAAACAAATATTTTAGAAAAACTCACATTAGTAATAGGATTTTAAATGTTTGAACATGCCATTTATATAGACAGTTTACATATATGGAACATGCCTATGCTATTAGACAAATGATGCTACTCTAGGTAGATTTATGCACACAATGGGGAGTAATTAGAAAATATATTACTTTTATTTCTGCTTAAATTTCTGCATTTATTGTGTCTTTAAATTGTACACTGCTTTTTTTTTTTTGAGTTGGAGTCTCACTCTGTCGCCCAGACTGGAGTGCAGTGGCTGCTCCCAGCCACCGCAGCCTCGACCTGCTGGGCTCCAGCGACCCTCCGCCTCAGCCTTCCAAGTAGCTGGAACTACAGGCGCGCACTACCATACCCAGCTAATTTTTTTTTTTTTTTTTTTTTATTGTAGAGATGAGGTCTTTTTTTTATTGTAGAGATAAAATTGCCCAGGCGGGTTTCGAACTCGCGGACTCAGGCAATCCACTCACCTCAGCCTCCCAAAATGCGGGATTACAGGCTGAGCCACCGAGCCTGGCTCACTGCTTTTTGATAGGAAATGTTTTATTGTTGCTGCCGCTGGTTTTTGCATTTTGGAAGAGTATTTGAATATATCAAGTTTTGCACCAAAGATCAAAATGTAGCCCCTAAAATTTATGTGTTGGGAGGCTAACATTCTATTTTTTTAAAATATGCAATTGACTTTGACAGTAGAACAGAGATAATCCTGATACTTGTACTAATCTGAGTAGTTTTTAAAATGACAGCTTTATCAAGATATAATTCATATATTGTACAGTTCATCCACTTAAAGTATACTATTCAATTATTTTAATATATTCACAAATATGTGCAACCAGTCACCACAGAGCACTTTGAATATGTTATCCCACTGACTTCTAGCTCCTATTATTTCTGATGAGAATTTAGCTGTTTATCTTATTGGGGTCCTCTTATAAGTGATGAGCTGTTTTTTCCCTTGCTGCTTTCAATATTTTCTCCTGTGTTTGGCTTTCAGGAATTTCACTATGATATATCTGTCTGTGGATCTCTGCATTTATCCTTCTTGGAGTTCATTGAATTTTCTGGATATGGAAATTAATGTTTTTCAGTAAATTTGGGAAGTTTTTCAGATAATTTTTTTTGAATTGGAGTCTTACTCTGTCACCCAGGCTGGAGTGCAGTAGCACACTGACGGCCACCCCAGCATCAACCTGCTGGGCACTGGCGATCCTTCCACCTCAGCCTTCCAAGTAGTTGGAACTACAGGCATGCACTACCACGCCCGGCTAATTTTTTTATTTATTGTAGAGACGAGGTCTCGCCAAGTTGCTTGGGCTGATCTCGAGCCTGAGGGCTTAGGCAATCCACTCACCTTGGCCTCTCAAAGTGCTGGGGTTACAGGCTGCGCCATGGAGCCCAGCCTCAAGTAATGTTTTTTTTCCTACTTTCTCTCTTTTTCCTTCTGGTATTCCCATTATGTATATGTTGATGGACTTAATAATGTTCCATTTTTCTCTGAGACTCTGTTCGTTTTTCTTCATCTTTTTTCTCTTTGTTCTTTTGTTGTTGTTTGTTTGTTTGTTTTTCAGCCTCCCAAGTAGCTGGGACTACAGGCATGCACCACCACACCCAGCTAATTTTTCTTTTTAAGTTTTTGTAGAGGCGAAGTCTCACCATGTTGCCCCGGCTGGTCTTGAGCTCCTTGGCTCAAGCATTTCTCTCACCTTGGCCTCCCGAAGTGCTGGGATTACAGCACTTTGCCTGGTGCCTCTCTTTGTTCTTCATCTTGCATAACCTCTATTGATATATTTTAAGTTCACTAATTCTTTCCTTTTTTCTGCCAGTTCAAATCTTCTGTCAAGGCTCTTTGGTGAATTTTCCTTTCAGATTTTGTACTTTTCAACACCAGAATTTCCATTTAGTTTTTTTATAGTTTCTGTTTCTTTATTGACATTTTCTACTTAACAAGATATTGTCATCATACCTTTCTTTACTTATTTAACTATAGTTTTTCTTTAGTTCTTTGAACATATTTATATAGCTAATTTAAAGGCTTTGCCTTTTAAATCCAGCATCTGGTTGTATTGGTCATACTTTCCTATTTCTTTGCACGTCTCACTTTTTGTTGGAAACTGGACATTTTAGATAATATACTGTAGTGACTCTGAGTACTGTCTCTTCCATCAGAGTTCTTTATTGTTATTTGCTTGTTTACTTCTTTACTGACTGGCTGGATTATTTTACTGAAGCCTATTTACTCAACTCCTCCCCCTCACTCTGCAGGGTGAAGCCTCTGATATTGCTCTTCAGGGCATGACCTTGGATGTGCCCACAGTCACCTGGGATGGCAGGGTTTTGGTAGGGCTTCTGTCTCTTTCCCTTGTACCTAGTTGTTAAGGTCCACTAATTGCTGGCTGATTGCTATGTTGTCCTTGGGCATAAATTGCTCCACAAACTGATCCAATCAAATTAGGGCTCCTTTGAAAGAGAGGTTCCTGAGATAAGTGTTTGAGATTTCTTCTGACCCCAAGAGGCACCTCCTTGCTATCTTTCTCTGGTGCTCTCTGGCATATTAGCCAAGCTAGGCTTGAACTTCTCTACACTCAGTTGCAAATGAAATCAGTTCCATTGGGGGGAGTACTGGAGTCCTGTATTCTATACCCTGCCTCTCTCCTTGGGAAAAATCTCTGAGCCACATCTCTGCTGCAGGGGTTGGGGACATTGGTGAGTTTCCCTCTGAGTAGCAGCCTCAGGTCTCCCAAATTTGCCTTTTCTGATATACAACCCCCACCTCATGAGCTAGGGCCAGGGCAATCAAGGCAGCTTAGTATTCTTAGTGGCACCCTACCTCTTAGCCACACCCTCCTGGAACTTGGCCTCAGGAGCAGGTAGCTGGGAACAGGATGAGAGATGCTGATGTCCTGCTCCTCCCAGGAAGAAAGACTTCCAACTGGGAGCTGGAGAAGAAGGACCTCTGTGTTCTTGGCTACTCCAATCTGGCATGAGATCTGTGCTGAGAGGGGAGATGGAGGAAGTGGATCTAGGTCCAAATACCCCAGACTCTCACTTTACTTACTGAATTTTAGTAGTTTCTCTTGAATAAATTTTGCTTCTTCATTTTATGTATGCCCTTAGGACCATTTCCAGAGACTTTAAATAGTTGATGATTTTTTTAAATTGAAATAACTTTCACTGGTTTTACCAGAGAGTGAGTTGGGATATTAGGATGGGGGAGAATGAGAGAGGGAAAAAGGTCAGGCAGAAAAGCAGTGTGGTAGTGCTCTTAAAGGTGAAATGGAAATGTGCCTCATTCATTCGTTCTTCAGCCAACCATGTCTCATAGCTTTCAGTCTTGGCCCTTGATGGCTCTGCCTTCACGACTGATTTCTCCTTTTCTGGTCCTCCCTCATGGGGGATCCCTTGCTAATGATAGCCCTATGGCTGTCCCTCTTTGTTTTGGTGGACAGTGGACATGTGTCCACATCTGAACTCCAGTCAATCCTGTACCACATATCCTCTGTAACTTGGGCTTCCTCCCAAGGCTATTGTGTGGCTTTGCCCAGTCTTTAACACTCTTTGTATTGGAGGATTTGGTAGGACTTTTCTCCCGTTACTCTATGTCATTTGAAAATCTTCTTGACAGAAATCATTCAGTTTGTGTGATTTGCCTGCTGCTGCTTTTGGAATCTGTGAAACAATGTTGATTGCTCTCTGGGTGTGTGTTGACTGTTTCATTTGGTGTTGTTCTCTTTCCCAGGATGCTCCAGGATGAAACGCCATAGGCCTCTCAGCAGCAGTGACAGTTCAGACGAGAGTGAGTAGAACCTGCTGGCAGCTGGTAACCTTTATATCTATACCCCTTGAGGATTTCCTCTTTGACTTGAGGATAAGCCGTTTTGTGTTTCTTTCAATGGTTAAAGAAATGTTTCTGTGAAAGAAAGCTCAGGATACCATTTTTCTTACTCATTTAACTTTCATTAGAGATAGATAATTTATGTGGAAGAATTGATTTTATATGGCACACAGCATTTTGTTTTTTACTTTTCATTTTCCTAAACAACAAAACCAAATCTAGTAATGCTGTAACCAAGCTTCTCTAAAAAAGAAGAAATGTATGAAAGCATAAATTGTAGACTCAGATTCTAATTGTAGCTCAGTTACTAAATGTTTGTGAGTTAATCATCATTTGTAAAAGGCAATAACCTTATTAACAGTAGCCTTTGGGGAAGTGCTGAAGGATACACAGATTACTTGCACCACATTTTTAGTTTTTAGTTATTTTTGCAGATACTTTTTCTCCGGGTGGAACATGAATTGTGTTTTTCCAAAACATTATGAGGTGTGATTACACTACATCAGATCTTCTCAGTCTTAACATTGTTGAAGCATTTACACTCTGGGAGATCACCTATAAATGTCGTCAAACTCCATCATGAAGCTCTCTAGGGTGTAGTTTGACTGTTTTCTTAAGTGCTGTGAGATCTCTGTGTTCTTTTCCATCATATCTTTCATATTGGATGACATTTACTTTTATGACATTAGTTATATTAGTGAGTAATGCATCTTGGTATTTTTTTTCTAATTATCTTTTGCAGGTCCTTCCACTTCCTTTACTTCTGGCTCAATGTATAAGATCAAATCAAAAATTCCAAATGAACACAAGAAACCTGCTGAGGTGAGATCAGATATTCAATTTTTAGACTTATGCTATTGGTTGGATGTTCATTCTCCCAAACTTCATGTTGGAATTTTATCCCAGTGTTGAAGATAGAGGCCTAATGGGAAGTGTTTCGGATATGGGGGTGAATCCCTCATGAAGAGATTAATGCCTTCCCATTGTTCTCACTATTAGTTTCCACAAGAGCTGGTTGTTAAAAAGAGTCTCAGCCAGGTGTGGTGGCTCCCACCTATTATCTCAGTGCTTTGGGAGGCCAAGGCGGGAGGATTTCTTGAGCTCAGGAGTTCGAGACCAGCTAGGCAACATAGTGGCACCTCATCTCTACAACAAATTTAAAAGTTAGCCAGGCATGGTGGTACATGCCTATAGTCTCAGCTACTCAGGGGGCTGAGAAAGAAGGATTGCCTGAGCCTAGGAGGTCAGGGCTGCTGTGAGATGTGACCATGCCACTGCACTCCAACCTGGGTGACAGGGTGAGACCCTGACTCAAAAAAAAAGAAAAAGAGCCTTGCACCTCTTCCCTCTTTTTATTTTATTCTCTCACTATATGATCTTTGCACATACTGGCTCCTTTTTGCCTTTGACCATGACTAGAAGCAGCCTGAAGCCCTTACTAGATATTCAGTATTGAACCTTGAACTGTGTGTGATAACTGCCTCTTGCCTAGATACCAACAGTACCCAGAATCTGAAGATGTGAAGAATAAGGAATGTGCCAATGGATAAGTTTTTTTTGTTGTTTTTCATTTTCTGTTTTTCCTGATGAACTTGTTTGTTTTCCAAGAAATATTCAATTTTCTTTCTTTTTTAGAACAGTAATCTTTACAGTGTGATTTCTTTTTGGTGATGACACTTAAGTGCCTAGCTTTAGAATATTCCTTCCCTAACCAGGAAGTCAAAAAGAGTCAGACTTGGGGAACTGGGAAGGATCTAGATGTCTCCTGGCCTGTGATTGGAGAAAGCTAAGTTAACTGGTGGTAGAAAGTACAGGAAGGGATAAGTGAGGAGGTTGTAGATGGATAGGTGAAGGACTAGGTTAGAGATCATATGGGTTGTGGGCTGTGATGGGTCCTCACAGCCTTTGGAGCACTGCTGGATCAGGAAGAATGGGTCATTCTTTGTGAGGCTGGTCATCTTCTGCCCTAAGGGCAGACAAGTGCCATGGTTGTACTTGAACTTGGTAATGACTGAGTGGATCTTACAGACTTTCCTCTGTGTAAATTAGATGATAATAAATAGACCTTATATATCTTCATTTCTGCTATGAGTAGACTTCTTTGGCTGTAAAGAAAAAGAATGTATTAGTTATCTATTGCTGCATTGCAAACTGTCACAAAATTAGTGGCTTAAAGTGGCACATATTTATATCTCAGTTTCTGTGGGTCAGGAGTCTTGGCACAATGTGATTAGGTTCAGTGTCTTTCAAGACTGCAGTAACTGCTGAGATGTGTTCTCATCTGGAGGTTAGACTAGGGAAGAATTTGCTTGCAATCTCATTCAGGTCGTTGGCAGAATTTATCTCCTTGGAGCTGAAGGACTGAGATTCCTGTTCTTGCTGTCTTTTGACAGAGTGTCACTCTCAGTTCGTAAAGACTGCTTATAGTTCCTTGCCACATGGCCTTCTCCATAAACCCTCTCACAACATGGCAACTTTTTCAGAGCCTGCTAATTTGCTAAGATAGACTCTTATATAACATAATAATTGGAATGATATCCCCATCATATTTGCCATATAACATTACCTAATCAAGGGAGTAATATCCCATCACGTTTGCCATATTCTTTTTATTTACTTATTTGTATTAATTTACATCTCCTTCATGTAGGAAACATTTGCCATATTCTGTTGTTTAGAGGCAAGTCACAGATCACCTGCCCTCATGGAAAGGAGTGACTTTAGCCTTTGCATTAGAAAAGCTTGATTCCATGTTCTGCTTTGCTGGCTTATTTCATCTCTGAAATAATTTGTTTTGACAACATAACATAGACATTATCATACCTACCTCTCATAGCTACCATTTATTGAAGTTTTATGTACCAAAAATATTACATTAGATAATGTAATTGTTTCCCAAACTTAAGCAGTTATGAGACTCTCCTTGGATGCTTCCTAAAAATATTGATTCCAGACTTACCCCACTCTGTGACACTAGTAAATTAGTATTTCCAAGGAAGGTGCCTGGAATCTGATTTTTTAAAAGTGACTCAGGTAATTGTTATGATCAAGTACATTGGGAAAATAATAGCCTCTTGTTTCTTTCCCCCAGAAGCATTATAAAATAGGTACTTTTAAGTTCTTTTGACAGGTGATGTGGCTCAGAGAAGTTACTTGCCCAGGGTAGTAAAAATAAGAGCAGAGCTGAAATTCAATTGTTATTTACACTGAATCCTGTTCTATTAGCCAGTATGCACTGGATACTTTAAGTAGGGTACAATAATTGCTTCAGTAATTGCTTAGTAAACATTTGTTGAAACCTTGGCAGTTAAGAAATACGGGGCTGGATGCGGTGGCTCACGCCTATAATCCCAGCACTTTGGGAGGCCGAGGCGGGAGGATTGCTTGAGCCCAGAAATTCAAGATCAACCTAGGCAACATAGTGAGACCTTGTCTTTGCAAAAAATTAGCCAGGTATGGTAAAGTGCCTACAGTCCCAGCTACTCAGGAGACTGAGAGGAAAAGATCACCTGAGCCCAGGAGGTCGAGGCTGTGATGAGCTGTGATGACAAAGTGAGACTCTGATTGAAAAAAATATATGTGGCACAGCTCTGATGTTTTCTCCCTCAAGAATAGAGAGAACAAATGCCTGGACTTGAATAGGGACTGGGAACCCAGGCAAAGAGGAGAGCATGGGAGGAACCCTTGGTGGAAGAAGAAAAGGACAAGTAAGTGGGAGTTGGCAGAGACGACAAGGACCCACTGCTCACAGGTGAGTCTGAGGGAAACCTTCAAGGTGTCAGGTGGGACCACTGTGAATTCTTTCTTCTTATTTGGCTCTTGAAACTGAAGCAGTATTATTGCCTTTTGCTCCTTTTTTCAGAGTGTCCCTTTATGTCCTATTTCTAATAGTAAAGTATCATTTTTTCTCTCAATTTCTGTTTTTCCTAGTTCTACTTGCTGCCCCTGTTTGCTTAAGCAATAGTTTAAAGGTTCATCTAAGAATTGAAGGGCACAGTTGGTGCATGCCTTAAGTCTCAGCTACTTGGGAGGCTGAGGTGGGAGGATCCCTTCAGCCTAGGAGTTCAAGTCCAGCCTAGGCAACATAGCAAAACCCTGTCTCTTAAAAAAAAAAGAAAAGAAAAGAAAAAAGAAGGGGGAGGGGGTGGTAGAGTTGTTTTTCTGTTTGAAGAACTTCCTTTAGCTATTCTTTGAGGGTAAGTCTGTTGGTGGTAAATTCTCTTAGTTTTTCTTCATCTGAGAATGTCTTGATTTCACATTCATTACTGAAACATGTTTTCACTTGATATAGAATTCCAGTTTGATGGTACTTTACTTTCAGCACTTGAAAAATGTTTTGCTACTTCCTTCTGATTTCTGATGAGAAATCTGCTCTCATTCAAATAGTTGTTCCCCTCTAGGTGATCAGTTATTTCTTAGTCAGCTGCTTTTAAGATTTTTAATTGTCTTTAGTTTTTAAAAATTAGATTATGATGTACTTTGGCATGGATTTCTTTTGGTTGATACTGTTTGGGATTTGGTCAGCTTTTTGAATCTGTAGATTTATATCTTCCACCACATTTGGGAAATTTTCAGCCATTATTTCTTCAAATATTTTTTCAGCTCCTTCTTTCTCCTCTCTTTTTAGGACTTCAGTTACATAAATGTTAGATCTTTTGTTATTTTCCCACAAGTCCCTCAGGCTTGTTTTATTTTATTCTCAGTGTATATTCTTTCTGTCAATCAGATTGAATAATTTGTCTACTGGTTCTTTCTTCTGTCAGTTAATTCCATTCTTCCATTGAGCTTATCTTATGAGTTTGGTATTTAAGTAATTGTGTTAATTTTATTCTAAAATTCCCATTTTGTTTTTCTTTATATCCATTAT
Source organism: Cephalopachus bancanus (assembly GCA_027257055.1). Lineage (NCBI taxonomy): Eukaryota > Metazoa > Chordata > Mammalia > Primates > Tarsiidae > Cephalopachus > Cephalopachus bancanus. The sequence goes on from JAPVLO010000687.1 coordinate 412,419, forward strand.
TTCTTTGCTGACACTTTCTATTTTTTGTTTCAGAAGTGTCTGTAATTTCTTGTTGAAACACTTTACATCATTTTTATCCGTGGTGATAGCCCAGGCTCCCTACCTAGTCTCTGCTAACAACACATTGAGGAGGAAGGACACCTCATTATTGTTGGGCGGGAGTAGACATCAAGGCCTCTCAGGTGGTATCCATTGACACTGCAATAATCACTCTTAAAAAAAAACATTTTAAACACCTTTTTTGAAATATAATTCTCATAGCATGCAGTTCACCCATTTTAAGTATGTAATTCAGTGGGTTTTAGTATATTCATAGTGCTCTATAACCATTACTACAATCAACATTATACAATCAGTATAACTGTTACTACAAAGAACATTTTCATTAACCTAGAAGCTGCTCCCCAATCTTCCTACCTTCAACCCCTGGCACCCACTAATCTACTTTTCCTCTCTATGAATTTGACTATTCTGTGGATTTCATATAAATGGAATCATACAGTATGTGGCCTTTTGTGTCTGGCTTGTTTCACTGAGCATAATGTTTTCTAAGTTCACCCATGTTATAGCATGTATTAGTCCTTCATTTCTTTTTATGATGTTACACTGTATGGACCACATATTGATTATTTATCAGTGATGGACATTTGGGTTGTTTCCATTTGGGGAGTATTATGCATAATTCTTCTGTGAACATTCAGGTGCAAGTTTTTATGTGGACATATGTTTTCAGTTGTCTGGAGTATAAACCTAGGAGTAGAATTGTTGGGTCATATAGTAACTCTACTTAATCATTTAACTATCTAAGAAACTACCAGGCTGTTTTCCAAAGTGGCTTTATCATTTTTCAGTCCCACTAGCAATGTGTGAGGACTTTTGAAATGTTGCTATTACTATGGGCATGAGAGGCTTCAAAATCCTCTAGTGACCTTGTTCCTATCTTCCCTCTTGGCTTAGGGTCTTTTTGTGCTTGACCTCAGAGGAATTCTGTCTCTTGTAGCTCTCCTAGCTGTTAGCCACTATTATCATTACTGGAGGCTTTAGCATGGTGGTAGAGTATGGGGGAGGGTGGTAGAGTATGGAGGAGGGCCATACTCTTAATTTTCTGATTAAGTCTTAGTCTTTGGAGTACATAGTGGTTCTGTGTATAAGAGTGGGGTTGGGGGAAGGCAGGCTTCACAGGTAAAGCCTTTTTGCCCCTGCCCACTATTCCCTTATCTGCCCACAGCAGGTATCTTCTGACATTTTTCAGTCTTTGTCCTCCCTCCTGTAGATTAAGGCTTTTTCCCCTTAGGCAACACAGAGAAGCTGAGGCTGAGTGCTTTTCCCTTCCCACAGCAGTAGTGAAATTACACCATTGCCTTCACTTGATTTACTTTCCCACAGATGAAACCTTTTGTTGAGTAAGGGAACCAGAGCACTAAGCCCCAAGGACCGAGACAGCACCACTTGGGACCTGTAGACAGGAAAAAAATTCCTGTTGGGATTGAGAACTTTCTCCACTTGGAGGTTTCTCCAGGACACTCCCACCACCACCTCTCCCCGACCCTGACATCTTCTCTGTGTGAGCATAATTGGGTTCCTGAAGGAAAAGCTTGCAAGAGGGGTGGGACCCCTCTATAACTACAGCCCCCAGGAGCTTCATATTCTCATAGCGGTCCCCTCTCTGCCTCCACTGATTCATCAAAATTTCTAGTATAGTGTTGCTACTGTGGCTTCTGCCCCAGGTAAGCAAATGCTCTGCCCCATTTCTCTCTGCAGATGGCTATCTCTCTTTGAATTGTTCATTTGTCCTGTGATTCACTTATTTCTATGATGGGTTTATGAAAGATTGTTAATTTGCTGCCTGTTCTGCCTTTTTCTGCTTGTAAAAATGGGAGGGGTTTCTTGTTTTGTTTTTTGGATTTTTTTTTTTCCTGTCTACAGTTCTGAGGTAAAACCAAAAGTTCTGAGCCTTATGTTTTTCTGGGAGTTAGTCATTCAAATGCAGTATCAGTTATCCTTTTTGCAGGGGATTCATTGGCTACATTAAAAGATACACATTTTCTTTGATATTTAGTGCCTCAGTGAAATTCCCATGCATACCTCCCCTCTGATTTATTGCGTAGAGAGTAGTTTCTTTTTTTTTTTTTTTTTTTTGAGTTGGAGTCTCACTCTTGTCGCCCAGGCTGGAGTGCAGTGGCACGCTTATGGCCACTGCAGCCTCGACCTGCTGGGCTCAGGTGATCCTTCTGCCTCAGCCTTCTAAGTAGCTGGAACTACAGACGCACGCCACCACATCCGGCTAGTTTTTTTGATTTATCGTAGAGACAAGGTCTTACCAAGTTGCCCAGGCTGGTCTCGAACCCCTGGTCTCAGGCAGTCCACTCGCCTCGACCTCCCAAAGTGCTGGGATTACAGGCTGAGCCACCGCTCCCAGCCGAGAGGAGTTTCTAAAGGGTGTGTGAATCCCATATATGGTTCAGAGGCAGTATGTACCTTCCAAAAATTGTATACAGATTTTTAAGAGTATGTTCTTATGTGTATATTTTATTCTGAGCTAGTAGCCTTTATCTGATTCTCAAAAGAGTCCATACTCTTAAAGATGTTTTTTAAAAACAGTTCCCTAGAAAAAGCACATAGTACTAAATAACCAATTTGAATGTATTCTTAAATGTTTTATTTTTTTCTCAAAAGCTAGGACATTTTCACCTATTATTAGCCTGGTGTGTAAAATCAACCTATCTCAAAGGATTGCCTGCTTATCATCCGTAGGCCTGGAGTCTCATTTATTATTATCCAATACTTTCATAGCAGCAGAGTGAAAGCTCATGTATTTTAATTTAGCAGAGAACACTATACATACCCTCATGTACAGCCTGATTACATAGTTTGACCTGTATATCTTGATTACTTGGTTTTCTAACCCACAGTAGATAAAAAGCACTAAGTTGTAAATGTACACATTGCACAAAAAGGGACATTGAAGAAGGCAGGATAACTTGCAAAGCAAACTTCAAATGTCATTCTTGTGTGAAAATTGCCCAGACCTCCAAATCAGGCTCGATTGCTCCCCCTCCTCCATTACGAGGATATATGCACCTCTGTTTGGCACAGGGTAAGGGTAATAATACAACTTACCTAAGCAACCCAAAAGTACACTGCTTTATGGTAACTGATGTTCCAGTTGGTGTCAGCCTATAGCCATCAAAAATGTTCTGTTAATTATAAGAAATCTGAGAATTAGACTATTTGAAAAGTATTTCTGCCATGCGTGTAATCCCAGCACTTTGGGAGGTGGAGGCAAGAGGATTGCCTGAGCTCAGGGATTCGAGACCAACCTGGGCAACTTGAGGAGACCTCGTCTCTACAATAAATCAAAAAATTAGCCAGGTGTGGTGGCACATACCTGTAGTTCCAGCTACTTGAAAGACTGAGGAGGAAGGATCGCCTGAGCCCAACAGGTGGAGGCTGCAGTGGCCTTGAACATGCCACTACACTCCCACGGCCACTGCACTCCAGCCTGGGCAATAGAGTGAGACTTCAACTTTAAAAAAAAGAAGAATATTTTCATGAATTTTAAAAGTTTAAATTGAGAAATTAAATAAGCTTTGATTCATTGGAAAAATTGGTGTGGGATACAATGTATTGACAATACTGTGTACCTTTGTTATCATATAAGAACAGGCTTTAAAGGTTTTAGGCATGACATTCTTTCCTGTGTTTTCTTGGCTTTAAGTGGTTGATTCTTCTAGATAACCTGAAAATCTTTTTTGCCTTAAGTTGTATAATTATAGTCAATTCTTTTTTATTAATATAATTACCAGTTTGCAGGTGTTTTGTGCTTTGGAGTAACACATCTGTTGGTGGTCAGTTATGTATAGTTTCAGATTTCAGTGAATATGAATAAAAATTGATCAATCTCTCTGCTTTATTAGCATGGACCAGACAGTGTTCCCCTTTGTGTCATACAGGAAGTAAATGTTTTGGCTTTTCCTATGAAAAATGTCACACAAAAGTTCAGACTAGCTGTGCTTTAAGAAACTGCTAACTGAGAGATGTTAACGAAAGCAATAAAAGCTAGAGTTGTCTGTGAAGGGGCATTTTCATTTTGTGGCTCGGGCAGGTTAAGCATTGATGTTCTAATTGAATTCATAGTGAGGCCTCCTTTGTTTCTGCAAGTATCTGAGGAGCCAGATGTACACACAGTGTTGGACTTGGCATAGTTTCTGCACTGTATGTTAGCCTGTGAATCCCCTCTTTGACCATAAATAAGCAGTTATCTGGTAAGTACAAAGCCTTTTTGTTTCAGGAACTTTTAGGGAAACTACCAGTGCATATAAAATAGGTGCACTGTTAAGAACTTACACAACTTCTCAACTTCATTACCTACGAGGGTTAGTGTCAATATCTAGACCCCTCATTCATGATCTTTAATTTAGCAACAAAAGGCCATGTTTTAGTTCATGACATTTCTGCATTACCTTATGGTCTCTGGAATATTGGTTAAAGTTCTTGACGGTGCTTTTACTTGGGAAAACTGTCTTTAGGAGCCAAACTATGCACATTTTAACTGAGCTATGAACTCAAATCTCTCTTACCCATCAACCATTACTTTATGGACTAGATAGAAGAAAGCTGAGACTGTGATGATGATAACAAAATAACTGCATCTAGCATTTATTTAGAAATTACTGTGACCCCAATACTATGCTAAGCTCTTTACACAAGTTTATCCTTAATCATTACAACAAACCCCAGTGAGGGGTTATTGTATGCCCATTTTACAGATAAATAAACTGAGACACAGAGAATTTTGATAACTTGCCAAAAACTAGTAAGTGGTAAAACCAGTAGACCAATCCAGGTAGTCTGTCCTAGAACCCATATTCCTTTCTTTAAAAAATTTTTATTACATAAAACTTTTGCCTAGTTCAAACTTCAAACCAAAGTACATTCAGAGAGACCCAGCTTTTTTGTCTCTCCCCTCCCTGTCTTCTTTCTACTCTACAGAGTTAACCATTTTTTTAAAAATTGTTTTGGTTTATCCTTTTAGGAAATAGGTACAAATATATGTATATGTGTGTGCTACTGTATATATATATATATATAAAACCCAAATCACTAATCAGATTATGCTGTAACTATTTTGTTTCTATTCCATTTCAAAACTTTTTTTAAATGACTTTTCTTGTCAGAAGCAGTCTGGTAAATATATTTTATATCACTTTGCATATATCTGCTTAAGTGCTGAACTTACATTCCCATCCCCTCTTACACTTTGTCTTGAGTAAAAATGTTTCTCTAGAAAACTTGCATCTGATGCTGTGTAATCTGGCTAGCTTATAATGTTGAAATTGGGCTTATCATGTAAGTCTGCTGTTTTTCTCTAAAGGGGAAGGGAAAATTATAATAGTCATTGGATTTAGCTTTCATTTGCTTAAGAAGAACAGGTATGAGTTGGTTGGTGTTCTGCAATTTCCCAGGTTTCACCTTCATGGAGGTTTGAGTATTCTAAAGCCATAGAAAAGGACTAGATTTCATTGATCTTTGCTTTTATATTCCTTCATCTAGAGTCTTCAAGTTATTCTTCTGTTTGGTAAACATGTATGTAGGTTTTCTAGGGCTGCCATAACAAATTACCACAAACTAAGTGACTAAAAACAATAGGAATTTATTCTATCACAGTTTTGGATGCCTGAAATTCAGAATCAGTCAGTCTGCACTCCCTCCGGAGATTTAGTCCTTTGCTTCTTCTAGCTTTTGGTGATTATCAGCATTCATTGATGTATGGATCAGTAAATCACTCTAATCTCTGCCTTCATGGTCACTTTGCCTTCTCCACTCTAATCTCTGCCTTCACGGTCACATTACCTTCTTTTCTGTCTCAAATCTCCCACTGCCTTTTTCTTATCAGGACACTTGTCATTGGATTTAGGGCCTACCTGGATATTTAAGAATAATCTCTTCATCTGAAGATTCTTAACTTATTTACATCTGCAAAGGCCTTTTTCTAAATAAGGAATATCCAAAGTTTTCAGAAATTAGGATGTAGACATATCTTTTTGGAGGCAACTATTTAACATACTATAATATGTTTCCAGGCTACTTAGGACAGATTTCATAAGCAGTTATGTCACTTAGGAAGATGTGGCTTATGCTTTATGATGAGGTGGTGTGGCATAATTATTAGACCCAAAGCATGATTTTGCAATCAATTGATTAATTTTGTAAAGAATATCACTTGGAAAATAATGAAATATTTTAGAATGTTGACAGATACTTTCCAAACTTAAGGTAGGATTTCCCAGAGCACTTATCTTTCCAAAAGATAGTAATTTAACACAATTGTAAATTGCCACCACCGCTTAAACCACTGTCTCATTAAAGATACTCTCCTAATTTATAAAAATGGACCAGAGTGTTAAGCAAAATGGTGATTCAGTGTCTCCTGCTAGTTACTCAAAATACTGATCTCTGTGGAAAACATGTTAAATGGATATGTCTGTGATCCCTTCTTGCCTACTTACACAAAGCATTTTATAATAAGCCACCAGTTTTTGTTTCTTGTAGAATTAGCTTTTTCCCTGTGCAGCGCCCAATTAACTTTAATTGGCTAGGATTCTTGGTAGGAAGGTCATTTTATTGCCACCTGGATAACCAGCATGTTTAGAGTAGATTTCTAATTTTCTCAGGTCATATTTTTAATTCTAAATCTTCCCTAAGTGAAACCAACAAGCATTTGTAGAGTTGTCCCTGCAAAGTAGCAAATGGAATGAGGCCTTATTCATTTAAATGGCATCATTTGATTATACGATTGTTTAGTCCTATATTCTGTGAAATGATGTCAGTTTAAACAAAACTGTGCCCATTGAGAATAAATTGCTTTATTAGATCATGCTCTGTGCCTCTACTTTCATGTTGTACAGAACTTGGGCAGTATTTCTTCTCAGAGAATCTTTATGAGCATTAAAGGCTAAAATGTTTGTTTGATAGCATCTCTTTCTCTGATCTTCCAGAAATGTGGACACAATTATCTTCAACCTGTAAGTAGTTGTTTGATTTTTTTCAGAGTAGAAATTAATAGGTGAGACCAATGTGTGTATGTTTTTATGTAAAAATGTGTTCCCTCATTGCTTAGATTTTAACTAGGCCTTCATCACTGAAATCATTGTCAAGTTAGCTTAAGAACTCATGAAATCTTTTTTTTCTGTTTTTGAAAAGGCAGAATCACAAAGTTGAGGTTGCCACAGACATTTAAGTTGTATTTCCAGGCTAGTGAGCATATTTCTGTGCCACTTAGTCCCTCAGGGACCCATTGAACCAGAGGATAACACAAGTCCAAGTTGTAGCTGTACCCATGTCATCAAACCCCACCTCTGACATTTTGAACTTTCCACACAGCTAAGGCTCCCTTCCAGGGACAGGATTTGGGCCCTCGCTGAGTGCCTCAGTGAACTTATCACTCCTGTCTTCCTCACCCTTGATGTGTTCACTTGATAGTGATTAAAAACTGATAAAACAGATAGCAAATGGTTAAAAAAGAAAGTGAACCTAAGGGCATTCTTCAAAAGTTCTAAGTATAAAGATAACAACTATAATAAAACTGCAAACCTTCCCAAATTAAAAAAGTTATAAATAAAACAACACAGGTGGGGGTGGTGGGTACTCCTACAACCCAGATAAAAAACTACTTGTATCCCCCAAAGTTATTGAAATTTTTAAAAATTTTAAAAATAAAAATACAGAGTAAAGAATACACATCTGGTGGAAAAAAACATAGAAAATGTAACATGATACACATAAAATATGACAGCGTTGAGACCAAACATTTAAATTGTACCAATAAATGTGAATGGGCTTAACACCTATTAAAGAAAAAGATTATTATTTTGACTCACAAAATAAGACCCAAGTATATGCTGTATACAAGAGCATAACTAAAACACCTATTCAGAAAGGCTAAAAATAAAGAGATGGACAGAGATATGGAAATTAAAACAGAAAGGGTAGTGCTCCTGATATTAGACGTAGTAGAACTGAAGCCCCAAAGACAAAGGAGACTTTTTAGCACTAAAAGCTATAACTCATTAGGAAGATGTTATATTTATGAACACTTACGCACTTAATAACACAGCAGTCATCTTTATGAAGCAAAAACTATAGAATGCGCAAGGAGACATAAATAGAAACACACTAATCATAGGAGACTTTAAAATACCTCTCGCAATCTTGGGCAGATTAAGTGAACAAAAGATAAATAAGGAGATAGAAGATCTGAACAACATAAGCAGTCAGGTAGATCCTGATGAATATCAAATTCTATACCTTTATGTTAAAGATAATAGACAGTAAACCGTCTCAAATGCCTATGGTTCATACACAGAATATGATCAAGTATTAAGATACAAAGAAGCCGGGCTCGGTGGCTCAGCCTGTAATCCCGCACCTTTGGGAGGCTGAGGTGAGTGGATTGCCTGAGCCCGCGGGTTCGAGACCCGCCTGGGCAGCAAAACCTCATCTCTACAATAAATCAAAAAATCAGCCGGGCGTGGTAGCGCATGCCTGTAATTCCGGCTACTTGGAAGGCTGAGGCGGAAGGATCGCCAGAGCCCAGCAGGTCGAGGCTGCGGTGGCCGGGAGCGGCCACTGCACTCCAGTCTGGTCGACAGAGTGAGACTCCAACTCAAAAAAAAAAAAAAAGAAGATACAAAGAAAACATCAGTCATTTCCATTGAGTAGAAATATAAACAATACTCTGATCACAATGCAGTAAGATCAGAAATTACTAACAAAAACAGAAAGGTTCTTCCACGTGGAAATTTTTAACACTTTCTATTAAACAATGCTTGGGCAAAAAGAGGAACTAAAACTGAAATTATATATTTTTTAAAATAATGAAAATGAAAAAATTACATCTCGGATGCTTTCTCCATATCATAACTTGTATGATGAGAAGGAGATAAGCATTGGTCAACCTAGTTTTTCTAGAAAGAAATAAAATACTTTAATTCTCAATGTTTCTAATGTTTTAATTATAGTATACTATTAGTTCTACTCTTTTTTTCTATACATTTATAGCCAGCAGTAAGAGCATTTCTAATGTTTTGTCAAAATTGTTTAAAGGTCACAAAGCAATCATAATTTTTCCCGTTAACATTGCTTTTTTTTTTTTTTTTTTTTTTTTGAGTTGGAGTCTCACTCTGTCGCCCAGACTGGCATACAGTGGCACACTCACAGCCACCCCAGCGTCAACCTGCTGGGCCCTGGTGATCCTTCTGCCTCAGCCTTCCAAGTAGCTGGAACTACAGGCGTGTGCTACCATGCCTGACTAATTTTTATTTTTTTATTGTAGAGACAAGGTCTTGCCAAGTTGCCCTGGCTGGTCTCAAACCCGCGGGCTCAGGCAGTCCACTTGCTTTGGCCTCCCAAAGTGCTGGGATTACAGGCTGAGCCACCAAGCCTGACCAACATTGCTTTTTAAGATTTCAGCATGCATTGTCATTTTTATGGTCCTGCGCTGCTGTGCAAAGTAGGACTGCCTGGACTTTGAGCCCTCTGTGCAAATAAATTTGAAAACCTGGATATGTAACTTCCTATGGATATAGAGATTACCGAAATTGACCCCTTTAGAGGTAGAAAGCTCAAAGAGATAAGTTTCCATAGAAGTAGAGAAAATTATTAAGGACTTACCCCTCAAAAAAATCACCGGTTCAGTGGTTTCACAGGGACCAGATAGTCTCAGTAATTTTCAGATTATTCCAGAGCCTTGAAAAGGGAGGAAAATGTCCTAATTACTTTTATGAAGCATGTATAATACTAATACCTAAACCTGATAAAGATAATATGAAAAAGAAAACTATAGATCAGTGTCATTATGAATATGATGCAAAAATATTAGAAAACACCATACTAAGAGAATAATACATCATGACCAAAGTTGCATTCCAGAAATGCAACTTTGTTTCCATTTTAGGAAATCTAATATACAGCATATGAGGAAGAAGACTGAGATGCCCACTATCTCCATTGTTATTCAGAATATTAGTAGAGGTATTAGCCATTACAGTTAAACAAGAGAAACCAATTAGAGACATAAGACTAGGTGAAGGAAATGTAAAACTCTATTTGCAGATAGTATAGTAGTATATATGGAAAACTGTAGAAAATCAAAGATAAAGCTAGTTTGAGCAAGAAAAGAAGTAAGGTAGTAGGATATGAAGTTAACATAAAACCAATAGCTTTTATAACCAGTTAGAGTACATAAACATACTTGGGGCATGTTTTACTGTCAGAAATTAAAGAATTATTAAAAAAAGAATGGAACTTGTCAAAAGAGCACAGACACCAACCTGAAAAGCTCCCAATGGCCAAAGGTGAAATAATTTGAGCAATAAAGTAAATAATATACTGCATTATAACCCAAGGAATAAGATAGATACCCATGAGTCTATAATGGTATTTTTTAAATGAAATAAATAAATGGGGGTGAAGGGACAGATCTTTCTTACAGAGAAATTTCCATTAATAAATGTTGAAGGAATAGAAAATCACCATTAGAGCACCACAGTAATTATTGCTGCAGCCAAGATATCCACCAATTGATGAAAATTAGTCCATGACAGTTTGAGGAGAAACTGGATATTTTTATAGTCTCAAAGTATCTCCTCTAAATATTTAATGACAAAGGGAAATAAAGGAACCTACCCTAACGGCATAGGAAACCAACAAAACACTACCTGAACCAAGTGATCGAGTTAAACATCATCAGTAATAAGACCTGTATCATACATCTTGATATAATAGAATGAGAAGTCCACAGCATCTTTTCTGTGGTATTCTTGCCAAAAAATGCTTAACTTTAATCTGATCGTGAGAAAACATCAGGCAGACCAAAATTGAAAGGACATACCACAAAATACATGACAGGCACTCTTCAGAAGCGTCAAGGTCAGGAAAGACTGAGAAACTGTCACAGATTAGAGTATACTAAAGAGATATGACAATTAATTGCAATATGGGATCCTGGATTGAATTCTGGAACAGAAAGACATCAGGGAAAACTAGTGAAATTTGAATAAATTCTCTAGATTGGTTAGTAGTAAGGATTATAGTAATGTTAATTTCCTGGTTTAGGTCATTGTACTCTGGCTATGTAAGATATTAACCTTAGAGGAAACAAAGCGAAAGACATAGGGGAACTCTGTACTATTTTGGTAACTTTGTAAGTTTAAGATTATTTCTAAGTCATTTAAAAATGAGGTGATAGTTAAATAAACAATTATAAGTTATCAGTGGAAACATGTTGCTTAATTTAAGAGAGTTAAGAATCACTTGTTTCATATAAACAACCTGTACTGATTTAAATTCAGGGAGCCAATGAAAATAATTCAGGAAGGACCCCTTTATCCTTTATTAAATCCAGAATAAACTGGCTTCTCTGGAAGTATTTCAAACAGAAGCTGATCTGGCCATTTAGGAACTTAGAGACGTTTCTCTTGTTGGAAGTGGAGAGTGGGTAGAGATGGTCTTTTTAAAAGGACATTAAATGGTATTAGTTCCATAGTGATGGTCTTTTTAAGGTATGTGCAATGTCTTCCCAGGTATTCCGGAAGGACCTCATCAGTGCCATGAAACTTCCAGATTCTCACCATGTTAATCCTGACAGCTATTACCTCTTTGCTGATACATGGAAGGAAGAATGGGAAAAGGGAGTCCAGGTACCAGCCAATCCAGACACTCTTCCACAACCTTCTCTCAGGTATTTGCATGCTTGCATCTTTGACTTAGGGAACAAATACTCTCATGGTTGTTTGTGTGCTGCTTAGGGAGAAACTTAGAGTAGCTAATTATACGTTTATATACAAAGCCATGTACCCTGTTCACCAATTCGCTCAGACCAGTGGTAGGTAGATTATTATACGAGGCTATGACCACGTAACCACGTCAGTAGTTAAGCTTATTTATTTCGGGACATGTAATATGTGCCAATTCATGAGATGAAACTGTTTGAAGTTCAATCTGAAATTGATTTTAGATAAGGTTTTAGAGACCAGGATTTTCAAGTCTGACTCAATAATCAATAGCATTCATTAGTCTTTGAAGACAAACAGAACATTAATTAATCACATAATGCCCGTCTTAATCTGTTTTTTGTTGCCATACCAGAATACCTGAGACTGGATAATTTATAAAACAAGTTTATTTAGCTCACAATTCTGGAGGCTGGGAAGTCCAAGGGGCATGCTTTCTAGCAAACGCTTTTTTTTTTTTGAGTTAGAGTCTCACTCTGTCACCCAGGCTGGAGTGCAGTGACACGCTTACGCCCAACCCAGTGTTGGCCTGCTGGGCTTAGGCAATCCTTCCACCTCAACCTTCCAAGTAGCCAGAACTACAGGCACATGCCCGGCTAATTTTTTGATTTATTGTAGAGATGAGGTCTCACCAAGTTGCACAGGGCTGGTCTTAAACCCATGGACTCAGGCAATTCTCTCACCTTGGCCTTCCAAAGTGCTGGAATTACAGGCTTGAACCACCATGCCCAGTCTATCAAAGGCTTTTAAACTGTGTCATAGCGACAGAAAAGAAGAAGGGAAAGTGAGCACATACTTAAGAGACTGCAAGAATGAACCAAGTTCACTTTTTTTTTTTTTTTTTTTTTGAGTTGGAGTCTCACTCTGTCGCCCAGACTGGAGTGCAGTGGCCGCTCCCGGCCACTGCAGCCTCGACCTGCTGGGCTCCGGCGATCCTTCCACCTCAGCCTTCCAAATCGCTGGAACTACAGGCACGCGCTACCACGCCCGGCTAATTTTTTGATTTATTGTAGAGATGAGGTCTCCCCTGCCCAGGCAGGTCTCGAACCCACGGGCTCAGGCAGTCCACTCACCTCAGCCTCCCAAAGGCACGGGATTACAGTCTGAGCCACCGAGCCTGGCCCAAGTTCACTTTTAAAACAACTCACTCTTCAAGAACTAATTCACTTCTGCAAGAACTAACTTATCCCCACAAGAACTAATCAATTCATAGGGCTCTGCCCTGACAACCCAATCACCTCTAAAAGGCCCCACCTCCTAACACTGCCACAATGGGAATTAAAGTTCCAACACACAAACTTTTGGAGGACAAATTCAAGCCATAACAATGCCATGGGGAAGGTTTTTTTTTAATATAATAGGGGTCTCATAATGATATCTATAAATACAGGGCCAAAAACATACAGAGTTTGTAAAATGCATAAATGCAAATGAAAAGGGATTACTGGAATAAATAAGTTGACTGGAAGCACCTGCTCTTCATTTGCAAAGACTTGAGAAGAAAGTTGAAGTAGGAGAGGGCTTTGGTTTTGTGGAAAGAGAATGACTTTTCTTCCAGAGGAAATAGTAATTCCAGCTCCTCAAATGAGCTGGTTTTGGAAGCCATTTTTTTTTTACTGGTCTTTATGTTCCCGGTGCTTTACACAAAGGCTGACAATAAATAAAATGTTCAGTATAAGTTTGAGTGAATGAAGGAATGAATGAATATAATTGTAGAGTGCCAAATAAAGGGGCTGGTGAGATTTTCTACTACATATTAGGTTCTTAAAGAGCAGAAATAACATTCTTGAATTCTCTGCTCCTAGCACCAGGTTCTTAGGACCTAGTCATGCTCCAGAAATGCTTTGTTGAATCATTTCTAGAAACCCAGGCCCAGACTGTCCCACCCACAAAGGAACTGTCCATGCTCTGTTAAGGAAAGTTCCACAGCCTTGCTCAGCATATGTCCCAAGTCTCACTAGCTCATCATCAACACCATCTCCTCCCTCGTAAAAATCAGAATAGCATCATGAATAAACACAGGAGTTGATCATTTTCTTGTCCTTGCTGTCAAGTATTTTTGTATAACTGTAGCAGCCCTGATGCTGACCATCACCATTCTGTTGATGCTTTGAGGATTATTGAGAGTGACTAATATCTTGACTTTGATCTTGTTGGTAAGTTAGTATTGATTGTCTGCTCATTGAAAGTGTTTTTAATCTGTCAGGCTAAGTGGAAAATGTCTAGTGTACCACTTATAAAATGGTATCTAACTGATGAGTAAGCCATAGATAGTAGGGTAGCAAGAACGGAGCAACAGTTTAGGAACAGAAATTTTTTCATACATTACATACTCTATTATTATTATTATTATTATTTTAGATCTGGCTTGTTTTATTCAGCACAATTATTTTATGATTTCATCTGTGTTTTGTATTTCAATACAAAGAGATATTTTGTTGCTGAGTACTATCCCATTATGTGTGTATACCACAATTTGTAAAGTCTTTTGTTGATGGGACATTTGAGTTATTTCCATTTTGGAGCTATTACAAATAAAGCTCATAAAAACATTCTTAGACAAGTCTTCGTACTTTGGTATTAGTTTCCTAGGGCTGCCTTAATGTATTAACCACAAACTAGGCAGCTTAAAATAACAGATATTTACTCTCTCCCAGTTCTGGAGACTGGAAGTCTGAAATCAAGGTGCTGGCAGGGCTACACTCCTTTTGAAGGTTCTAGGAAAGAAGCCTTCCTTCCTTTTACTAGCTTCAGAAGCTCTTGGCTCCTGGCAATTGATGGTAGGATCAGTAATTTTAGGGACTGAAAGATTTAGCTTGTTCTCAAATGGAAGGATGTGTACTGCCTAATTCATATGAGACCTCTGTGCTCTATTATTTGTTCTGAGGATTTGGATTACTTACCATTTAAAGTGTTGTGAATTTTTGCTAAATCTCTTGTTCCCCATAGTTATTTGCCTAGCATATAAAACTCTTAATTTTAATTGACTAACGCGGACTATTAAAATATTGATCATATTAAATTCCTTAATGAAATCCTGAACTGATTGCCCTTGGTACATAGAGTATATTGTTTTCTAACTTCTGTTGTTATTTTTATTTCTTTTTTTGAGTCAGGGTTTCACTCTGTTGCCCAGACTGGTACAGTGACACGGTCACAGCTCACTGCAGCCTCAACCTCGTGGGCTCAGGCATTCCTTCTGCCTCAGCCTCCCAAGTAGCTGGGACTACACGTGCATGCTACCATGCCTGGCTAATTTTTTTATTTTTTGTAGAGATGAAGCCTCACTATGAGTATGTTATCTAGTCTGGCGTTTACTATTTTTTAGAAGATATCAATAAAAATCATACTGTAGTATATAGCCTTTCCTATGGAACAATAACCTCAAAATTTAAGGTGTATCAGAATCACCTGAGGGGCTTGTTGAAACAGATTTCCTAACCCCAACCCCAGAGCTTTTGATTCAGTACTTATGAGGTGTGAGGACTGGAAATTTATGTTTCTAACAACTCCCCACATGATGCTAATGCTACTTAGTCTGGATGACACTTAGAGAACAATCATTATGGAATATTTTTATCTTATTGAATTTAATCGAAATCTCCATACTTTTATCAACTTTCTTGGATTTCCTTTTTGACTTTCTTTCTTTTTTTTTTAAGTTGGAGTCTCACTCTGTCACCCGGACTGGAGTGCAGTGGCACGCTCCCGGCCACCGCAGCCTTACCCTGCTGGGCTCCGGCAATCCTTCCGCCTCAGCCTTCCAAGTAGCTGGAACTACAGGCACGCGCCACCACGCCCAGCTAATTTTTGATTTATTGTAGAGATGAGGTCTCGCCAAGTTGCCCAGGTGGGTCTCGAACCCTTGGGCTCAGGCAGTCCACTCACCTCAGCCTCCCAGAGCGCAGGATTACAGGCTGAGCCACCGAGCCTGGCTTATCATGCTTTTAATGTCATATCTGTGAACTCCTCACCTAGCACTATGTCACAGAGATTTTGTCCTATGTTTTCTTTTTTGAGTTTTATTTTATTTTTGAGTTCATGCATTTACATGCATGATCTATTTTGAATTAATTTTGTATAAGATGTGAGGTTTAGGTCAAGGTTCAAAATCAGGTAAGTTGATTCCTCTCACTTTTTTTTTTCAAAATTACTGAGGCTCTTCCAATTTCTTTGTCTTTCCATACAAATTTTATAATAAGCCTGTCGATATATACAAAAAAATTTGCTGGATTTTCATAGAAGTTGCATTTAACCTATATATCATTTGGGGAAGATTGACATCTTTACTATGTTCAGCCTTCCAATTTCCCATTTATTTAGATCTTCTTTTATTTCTTTCATTAATAATTATATAGCTTTTCACAAGCAAGTCCTGCACATTTTACTAGATTTATACTTAAGTATTAAAATTTTTTGAGCAATTGTTAATGGTATTGTATTGATATTTTTGGTTTTTGGGTGTTCATTGCTAGTACATATGAATACAGTCAATTTTTGTGTGTTGATCTTGTATTCCTGCCACCTTACTGAATTATTTAATTCTGACAGTTTTTGAAACAATATTCCTTGGAATTTTCTCTGTAACCATCATGCAACTTGACACTTATATAAAGATAATTTCATTTCTTCCTTTCCAATCTGTTTACCTTTCACTTCTTTTCTTGCCTTACTGCAGTGGCTAAAACTTCCAGCAACATGTCGAATAGCGTAGTATGTTTTGCCTTGTTCCCAATCTTTGAGGGAAGGTATTCAGTCTTTCAATATGCCAACACTAAGATGGCAGAGATATTAGAATTATGTAGCAAAGATTTCAAGTCAGCTGTCATAAAAATACTTCAGTGGGCAATTATGAACACAGTTTGAAACATGAAAAAATAATATCCCTCTTTCATTCCTGATACTGGCAATTTTTGTTTTGAGTACTGTATTGACAATTATTTATACATTTTTTATAGTATTTTATTATAAAGATGTTTTAACATTTTATTTATGCATCTCTTTTTTCTTGCTATAGGTTGGTTGATTTTATTTTTTAATTTTTATTATTTTCTCTGTTTCTTTTTTTATATCAATATTTTTTATTTTGATATTGTGGGGTACAGTTTAGGGTTAGGTATACAAATATGCTTCGTTCAGGCACCCTTGTCGATAAGGGGTGTCTCCCCGTCCCCAGACAGATATTGACTACCGTTAATCCCACCTCCCTTCCCCTCCCCCCCATAGTTTCCCACCACTGTCAGTCTTTTTTTTTTAATAGTATTACAGTGGATGTTCAAGGTCCGCTATATGAGTGAGAACATGTGATACTCATATCTTTGTTTCTGTGAGAGGTCACTCAGTATTATAGACCCTAGTTCCATCCAGGTTGCTGCAAAGTTCATGATTTTGTTCTTTTTTATGGCTGTGTAGTATTCCATCGTATATATGTACCACATTTTTTTAATCCAGTCCTCTTTTGATGGACAGTATGGCTGATTCCAGGTTCTTGCTATTGTGAACAACGCTGCAATAAACATACGTGTGCAGGTACCTTTTTGGTAGAGTGATTTGAGTTCTTCAGGGTATATTCCCAGTAGGGGGATTGCAGGGTCATATGGGAGGTTGATATTTAGAGCTTTTAGGAATCGCCACACTGTTTTCCACAGAGGTTGCACCAGTTTGCACTCCCACCAACAGTGTAGGAGTGTTCCCTTTTCACCACACCCTCTCCAGCAACTGTTATTTTTTGAGTTATTGATAATTGCCATTCTGACTGGAGTTAGGTGGTATCTCAGTGTGGTTTTGATTTGCATCTCCCTGATGATTAGTGAGGTTGAACATTTCTTCATGTGTCTGTTGGCTGCTTGGATATCTTCCTTTGAGAAGTGTCTGTTCATATCTTTTGCCCACTTTATAATGAGGTTGTTTGTTTTTTTCTTTTCAGTACGTTTGAGTTCCTTGTAGATCCAAGATGTTAAGCCTTTGTTGGGCCGGTTGATTTTATTGATCATTTCACAGACCCATCTTTTTTTTTTGACATTTTATTTTATTTTGTTAAATGAGAAAGTAGGGTTTATTGAGAGGACAGAAAAAGCTCCCACAGTAGGAAGGGACCCAAAAGGGTTGCCCCAGAACCATCTTTTTAATTATTTTTTGTTTTTAATCTCATTGATTTCTGCTCCTATTATTATTTTCGTTCTTCTGCTTATATTGGGTTTACTTGGGTCTTTTTTTTTTCATTTCTTGAGTTGAGAGCTTAACTTGTTGTTTTGAAACTTTCCCTCTTTTCAAATGTAAACATGTAGTGTTAAGTTTCCTCTCAGCACTACTTTACTGTGTCTCACAAATTTTGATATGTTGTATTTTCATTTTCATTCTTTTAAATGTATTTTTTTTACCTCCTTTGAGACTTCTTTCACTTATAGATTATTTATAAGTGTGGTCTTTAGTTTAGAGATTTTCTTATTCTCTTTATTGATTCTAGTTTTGATTCCCTTTGTAATTAGAGAATACACTCTTTATAATTCTAATTCATTTATTTTGTTGAGATTTATTTTACAGCCCTAGGCTTTGTCATGGTCTGTCATAGTACATATTCCATAGGTACTTAAAAATAATGTGTATGCTGCTGTTGTTGGGTAGAATGTTCCACAAATGTCAATTTGATAAACTCTTTCAGTTGATGATGTTGTTGCGGTCTGTATCTTTGATAATTTTCTGTTTGTTGGTTTTATCAATTACTGAAAGAGGTTGAAGTCTCTAACTTTCATTAAGGATTTGTCTATTTCTACTTTGAGTTTGATTTGTTTTTGCTTCATATGTTTTGAAGCACTGTTGTTTGGTGCACATACATTTATTATTGCTATGTCTTCTTGGTAGAGTGACACTTACCATTATATAATGTTCCTCTCCCATATGAAATGTGAAAATACATGAAATTGTACTTAGAGTCAAGGAAATACATTAATAAAACTAATGATACCTTTATAAAATAAAATAAAAATGTTCCTCTTCATCTCTAGTAATTTTTTAAACTTTAACATCTGCTTTATCTGATATTTATATGGTCAATTCTGCTTTCTTTTGAGTAATGTTTGCATCATATGTCTCTCTCCATTATTATACTTTCATCCTATATACATCCTTATGTTTTAAGTGTGTTTCTTTTGACAGCATACATTTGGATCATGTTTTTAAATCTACTGTGCCAGTATGTCTTTCAGCTGGTTTAAACCACTTACATTTAATGTAATTGTTGATATGTTAGGGCTTAAGTCTGCCATGTTATTCTATTTTTTGTGTTTGTTTTCTCTGTTTTTCATTTCTCTGTGTTTTTTTCTACCTTCCTAGAGGTTACCTGAATAAGCTACCAAATTCACCAGTGTGAAATAGATCATTTGAATAGCCCCATAACTATTAATAAAATTGAGTTTATAATTTAAAACTACACATAAAAATACCTCCAGGCCCAGATGACTTCACTGGAGAATTCTACCAAACATTTAAAGAAATAGAAAGTGATAATACCAGAAGAAAAATTTGAATCAAAGATGAATGGAGTTATAGGAGAAATAGCTAGCCACAGGAATATGGGAATATGTTGCAATTGGAGTGGCTCTAGGTTTGCAGCCAAAAGAACTTAATGAAGGCAAACTTAAGTGGTTGTGCTGAAAATAAATAAAGTGGTTGTGCTGAAAAGAATGGCGATGTCTCAGAGAGTGATGCCAATGAAAACCTGCACATTAAAGGAACTCTTGGAAGTATTTTACAACATTGAAAGCACAAAGGACAAAATGTTGGAAACTTAGGAGTATGACATTTTGCCAAGGGATAGAAAAAGTGCTTGCTCCATGTTGTAAATTATACAATGAAAAGGAATCAAGCACTGTACTCTTGATAAGTTTTTACAAAGAAGTAAGTGTTTAATTCTCAATGTTTTTAATGTTTCAAATTATAATATGTTAAATACATATTGGTTTTGTTATTTTTTGTTTCCTTATATATTTATAGTCAATAGTAAGAGAACTTTTACTATTTTGACCAAATTTTTTAAGGTCACTAGACAATCCTAATTTTCCACATTGATTATTAAGATTGCTTTTCAGTTTCAGCTTATACAGTCATTCTTACAGTACCATACCACTATGCGAAGCAAAGGACTACCTGTAATCTCTAGTTACAGAAAGCAGATCAGTGGTTTTTTTGAGAGGGGAAGGAGAGCAGGAGGGTACAATGAAACTTTTGGGAATGATAGATCTATTATCTTGGTTGTAGTGCTGGTTGTACAAATGTGTGTATCAAAGCTTACTAATTTAAACATTTAAAATATGTAGCCTATTGTATGTCAGTTATACCCCCGTCATGTTAATAAAAGTGTCGTATTCACATATATATATTATACATATATGTATATGAACAATCATCACAGAGATATGTATAGCTGGGTAAGAAAATGTTATAGTGGACCCATGAAAGCACAAGAATGTGTGGTTAGAAGAAAAAAGGAATAAAGACAGTAAGACATGATTATAAGCTACCTACAGGCAGAACCCCTACTGTTCAAATAGTAGGTTTTCAACAAATATTTATTGTTCTGAGGAGAATAGGACAAAAAGAAGCAAAGAAGAAAACAGTGGATATTAATTAAGAATTAGAAAAGAGCCAAGATACAGGTAAGAAGAACAAAAATGAGACTAGGAGGGAAAGAGCATAAAAACGAGGAGTATTAGGGAATAATTACAAATAGGAACAGCTGAACCTTCCATTTTTCACCACTTGACTTTCTTATACTGACAGTAAACAGATTTTTTCACTTTCTCAAGCACTTGATTAAAACAGCTTAATATAAGTAAACATATATCACAACTAACAAGCAATGTTTTAAATCAAAATAGAAAAGTCAGAGGCAGGGAACTTTTACTAAATTCCTCAATCAGGTCAAGTTCCAAGTTTGTCATGTGACCACTATGTGCTTTCATAAATGTGCAGCTTTCTTTCCTCAGGTTTTTAATAATTGAGATATAATTTACCTATTGTAATTTTTTTATATAAAGATAGAATTTACAGCCGGGCTCGGTGGCTCAGCCTTTAATCCCGCGCCTTTGGGAGGCTGAGGTGAGTGAATTGCCTGAGCCCACGGGTTCAAGACCCGCCTGGGCAGCGAGACCTCATCTCTACAATAAATCAAAAAATCAGCCGGGCGTGGTGGCGTATGCCTGTAATTCCGGCTACTTGGAAGGCTGAGGCGGAAGGATCACCGGAGCCCAACAGGTCGAGGTTGCGGTGGCCGGGAGCGGCCACTGCACTCCAGTCTGGGCGACAGAGTAAGACTCCAACTCAAAAAAAAAAGATAGAATTTACATACCATAAAATTCACCCTTTTAAATTGTATAGTGGTTTTTAGTATATTCACAGTTATACAACCATTACCACTATGTAATTCCAGAACATTTCCACCACCCTAGAAAGAAATCCCACATCTGTTAGCAGTTACTACTTCTTTTTCCATAACAAAGTACCACAGACTGAGTGACTTAAAGAACAAAAAATTATTTTCTCACAGTTCTGGAATCTAGAAGTCCAAGATCAAGGTGCCATCAGTGTTGGTGTCTGTTGAGGCCTCTCTTCCTGGTGTGTACACAGCCACTTTCTCACTGTGTCCTCACATGGCGTTTCCTCCTTTGTGCATGCACACAGTGGTGTGGGGGGAATCTACGATGTCTCTTCTTTTCTTAAAGAATACCAGCCCTGTTGGATTAAGCCCCCCCATTCTTATGACCTTTATTATCTCTTTATAGGCTCTTTCTCCAAATGCAGTCAAATTATGGATTTGGACTTCAACATATGAATTTGGGGAGGGCCAATTCAGTTTACAACAACCACTAATCAACTTTCTGTTTCTATGAATCTGCACATTCTAGACATTTCATATAAATGGGATCATGCAATTTTTGGCCTTTTGAGTCTGACTTCTTTCATTTAGCATAATGTTTTGGAAGTCTGTCCATGTTGTATCTGTATTTTATTACTTTTTATGGCCAAACATTCTTTTATATGGATAATACCACATTTTTTAACCTATTCATCAATTGATGGACATTTGGGTTATCCCCATGTTTTGTTTATTATGAATAACGCTGCTATAAACATTGTTATACAGGTTTTTGAGTGGACTTTTTTTTTTTTTTTTGAGTTGGAGTCTCACTGTCGCCCAGACTGGAGTGCAGTGGCCGCTCCCAGCTACCGCAGCCTCGACCTGCTGGGCTCCGGCAATCCTTCCGCCTCAGCCTTCCAAGTAGCTGAAACTATAGGCATGTGATACCACACCTGGCTAATTTTTTTTTTTTTTTTTTATTGTAGAGATGAGGTCTCGCCTACCCAGGCGGGTCTTGAACCTGCAGGCTCAGGCAATCCACTCACCTCAGCCTCCCAAAGGCGCGGGATCACAGGCTGAGCCTGAGTGAACTTTTTTTTCATTTCTCTTGGGAACATATCTAGTAATAGAGTTGTTTAGTTATATGGTGACTTTATCGTTAACATTTTGAGGAACTGTCTAACTTTTTTACAGCATCTGCAGCATTTTACATTCCTGTCAGCAATGTGTATGGGTTCCATTTTCCCTACGTCCTTACCAATACTTGCTATGGTCTGTCTTTTTTATTATAGCCATCCTGGTGGGTATGAAGTGTATTTCATTGTGATTTTGATTTGCATTAGCCTAATGGCTAATGATGTTGAACATCTTTTCTTCATGTGCTTATTAGTCATTTATATATTTTTTGAAGAGACCTTTTCTACTTTATTACAAAGAGAAAAGACTTTATATGATCAAAAAATAGATTCATCTTTTGTCTCTTCCTATGAAATTCTTTTGTTCAGACAGCCAGAGTGAATTCTGTCTATTTGTCTGTCTATCTCTGTAGAGATGGGATCTTACTGTGTTTCCCAGGCTGGTCTCAAACGCCTAACCTCAAGCAATCCTGTCTTGGCTTTCTAAAGCTCTGTGATTACAGGCATGAGCCACCACACCCAGGCCTAGAATGTTCCATTTTTATATACTGCATCTGTGTGTCCCATTTTCATATACTGCATCTGTATACACTTCCTGTGTATATCTTCTTTGGAGAAATTATTCAGTTCCTTTGCCCATATTAAAAATTGTTTTCATTTTATTGTTGAATCATAAGAGTTCTTTCCATATTCTGTATACAAGTGTCTTATCAGAAATAGCATTTGTAAATATTTTCTCCCATTCTATTGTCTTTTTACTTTCCTAATGGTATCCTTCAAATCACAAAAGTTTTTAATTTTGATGAAGTCCAGATTATCTAGTTTTTGTTTTGTTTTGCTTGTCCTTTCGATATCATATCTAAGAAATATCAGACATTGTCTAAATCAGTATTTTCTTCTCAGAATTTTTTAGTTTTAGCTATTACAATTGGGTCTTTGATTCTTTTGTGTGAATTTTTTTATATGATGTGAGGTATTAGGGGTCTAACTTCATTCGTTTGCATGTGGACATCTAGTTGTCCCCAGCCCCGCTTTTTAAGCAGCTTCCATTTTGAAGGTGATGTATGCTATACCCCAAACCTACCTTGGTTCCATATATTCCGTATAAGCCGTGAAAGAAAGCATAGTTACAAATCAGCAAGAAACCCTAGTTCTATATTTTGAAATTTCAGTTCTGTTTTTTTTAATTCCCTCTTTTACAAATCTACCAAGGTGACTTTTTACAAATTTTTTCTACTTTGAGGTACTAATTTCTCTACTTTATACTTTACTCTGTCCAAAAACAAAAGAACTTCAAATTTTTGTAGAAAATGGAAATCAAAGATAAAAATTAAAAATGCAACCTTCATTTCTCAACATGAGCTCCATCAAGTTCAAGGCATTTTTGTAAGTGATGATACCAGCCATTTAGTCCATTTCTAAAGAATCGAGGTTCCTGAGAATTGAACTCTGTCAACGTAGTTTTTTTTTTTTTACATTATTAACTGAGGAAAAGATAAGTGCCCTTTAAAGTTTTTTTAAGATTAGAAAACAAAAAGAGCCAGGCTTGGTGGCTCAGCCTGTAATCCCGCACCTTGGGAGGCTGAGGTGAGTGAATTGCCTGAGCCTGTGGGTTCAAGACCCGCCTGGGCAACTTGGTGAGACCTCATCTCTACAATACATCAAAAAACTAGCTGGGTCTGGTAGCGCGGGCCTGTAGTTTCAGCTACTTGGAAGGCTGAGGCGGAAGGATCGCCAGAGCCCAGCAGGTTGAGGCTGCAGTGGCCGGGAGTGGCCACTGCACTCCAGTCTGGGCGACAGAGTGAGACTCCAACTCAAAAAAAAAAAAAAAAAGAAAGAAAGAAAAGAAGTCAGAGGAACCAAATCAGGACTGTAAAGTAGATGCCTAATGACTTCCCATTGAAACTCTCACAAAATTGACCTTGTTTGTTAAGAGGATTGAGTAGAAGTATTGTCATGGTGGAGAAAGGACTCTGGTGAAGCTTTCCCGGGCGGTTTTCTGCTAAAGCTTTGGCTAGCTTTCTCATAACACTCATAATAAGCAGATATTATTGTTCTTTGGCTCTCCAGAAAGTCAACAAGCAAAATTTCTTGAGTGTCCCAAAAAACTGTTGCTATGACATCTGTCCTTGACCAGTTCACATTTTCTTTGACTGGACCACCTCCACCTCTTGGTAGTCATTGCTTTTGTTGTATTTTGTCTTTAGAATGTAAAGCCATGTTTCATCTCCTGTTAAAGTTCTTCAAAGAAATGCTTCAGGATCTTGATCTCACTTGTTTAAAATTTCCATTGAAAGCTTTACACTTGTCTGCATCTGATGTGGGTGCAACAGTTTTGGTACCAATCAAGTGAAAAGTTTGATCCACTTTAATATTTCAGTCAAAATTGTGTAAGTTGAACCAATTGAGATGACTATGGTGTTGGCTGTTGTTTATGCTGTTAATCATCAGTCCTCTTTAATTAGGGCATGAAGAAGATGAATTTTTTTCCTCACAAATTGATGTAGATGGTTTGCTACTGCAGGCTTCATCTTCAACGTCATCTTGTCCTTTCTTAAAATGAGTTGTTCATTTTGTAAACTGCTGATTTCTTTGGGACATTGTTCCCATGAACTTTTCATAGAGCATCAATGATTTCACCATTTTTCCACCCAAACTTTACCATAAAATTGGTATTTGTTCTTCAACTTTAGCAGAATTCATATTGCTCTGATAGGGGTCTTTTCAAAATGATGTCTTATCCTTTTTAGTGCCTAAAACTACATCCTATTTAGATATTTTATAGCAAGTTAACATGAGTTATTCTGGTGCAAAAAAAATTTGAAGTCCACACATACCTTTTTTATAATACACATTTTCCACGAATTATTTAAAGATTCTTCCCACATTACATGACAAAGCAGCATTATGTTACTTTTTATTGGCTAATTTTATTACTTTTGTGTTACTTTTCCTTTTGTATGAGTTTTTAAAAATAGATTACAAAACTGGAAGCTAAGGAAGTGTCTAGTAACAATATGGTTATTCACACTAATTAAGAGAGTGTTTAAATGGTTTTTGAAATTAAAAGACAGTAGCTTTATTCTTAAAAGCCATAAATAAAAGTTTTTTCTCCTAATGTAACTGCTAAATTTAAACAAATGTGAGTGTTCCATAACAAACCCTTGCAAGCCGGGCTCAGTGGCTCAGCCTGCAATCCCGTGCCTTTGGGAAGCTGAGGTGAGTGGATTGCCTGAGCCCGCGGGTTCGAGACCCGCCTGGGCAGCAAGACCTCATCTCTACAATAAATCAAAAAATCAGCTGGGCGTGGTAGCACATGCCTGTAATTCCGGCTACTTGGAAGGCTGAGGCGGAAGGATCGCTGGAGCCCAGCAGGTCGAGGCCGCAGTGGCTGGGAGCGGCCACTGCACTCCAGTCTGGGTGACAGAGTGAGACTCCGACTCAAAAAGAACCCTTGCAATAATTACTTTTAGATTTAAACTGTCTTATCTTCAATTATCATGTATTACTATGTTAATCAGTAACTATTCAGTTATGAATAGTTACAGGTGACCCATGCCTGTAAGCCCCAACACTTTCATAGGTCAAGGCAGGAGGATCACTTGAGACTGGGAGTTCGAGACTGGAAGTTCGAGATCAACCTAGGCAGCAAAGAGAGACCCTGCCTGTATATAAAATAAAACAAAATTAGCCAGACGTGATGGCACCAGCCTGTAGTTCCAACTTGGGAGGCTTGAAGCAAGAGAATCACTTGAGCCCAGGAATTCAAGGATGCCTTAAGCCATGATCATGCCACAGCACTCCAACCTGGATGACAGAGTGACACCGTATCTCTAAAAAAAATTTTTGAATATGCTATTTTGGGTTGGCACCTTCATATTAGTTTTGGTTAAACTAAAACCCAATTTATTAGTGATTTTATTTTCTACTGTAGGAAATCTTACTTCTGTGGAGAAAATATTCCAAAATGTAAATCAGAGAAATTTAAGATTGAATTTAATGTAATACAATAGTTATTTAAGTTAAAACATACTTGAAAATATTGGAGAATAATTATCCTTATGTATTAATTAAGATAGGCCAATTCAGTTGAGGGAAACTGCCAGGGGAGGAAGGGGCACACCTCATCAACAAGGGTACCTGCATAATGAACATTTGTATACCTAATCCTGAATTGTACCCCACATCTTTAAAATAAAAAAGAGAAAAAATAATAAAATAAATGAACATCCCCAAAAGTCTTAGCATCTTAACACAATGAAGTCTTTATTTCTTGCACATGTCTCCAGCCAATGTGAATTTGGGTTGTAGATCCCCTCTGCCCCATATAGTCATTCAGGGGCACAGGCTTTTTTTATGAGTGACACCTTTATCTACAGGATCCTTTCCCATTCTCCACCCTCAAACTCTCAAAAGAAAATAAAAGACAGAATGTGGGGGGTTATGCAGTTGGGTTTGGGGAGTGGGGACTAGGCTTTGAGATGACTTATCCACCCCATATCATTAGTCAGAACTCACTCATATGGCCCACCTAGCTACAAAGGAGGCTGAGGAATGCAATCTTGCTGTGTGCCCAGGTAGAAATGGAAACAGAGTTTGGTGAACAGGTAGCATTTATCTGCTACTACCCTCTGATAGTGTCATTACAAACTCAAAGCTGCACGAGCACAGGAGCCATACTGGTTTTGTTCACCATTGTAACCCTGTAGTTGATGCTATGATCTGCACTGCCCTGCTTTCCTTATAGTTATCTCTCTTCCTGATCTGTCAGCAGGATAACCTACTTAAAGATAGCTCAGAGCATCAAGAGTGAATATTCTAAAAAACAAGAGTGGAAGCTGCTAGTTTCCAGGCCTGGGCTCAGAAACTGGCACAGTGTTGCTTTCACCATATTTTATTAGAGCTGTTGCAGAGGGCTCCCAAATAGAAGAAAAGGGAAATAGACCCCATTTCTCAACAAAAGAAGTGTCAAAGGAATTGTGACCATCTTTGATCCACCACAGTAGTAATATTTTTAATGTTTGTGTTTGAGTTACTTATTATTTTGATTTGTTTTGTTTTGGTGTGGTTTTTTTAGAGACAGAGTCTCACTCTGTTGCCTAGGTATGGAATGCAGTGGTGCAATCATAGCTCACTGCAACCTCAAACTCCTGGGCTCAGACAGTCCTCCCACCTCAGCCTTCTGAGTAGTTTGAACTCCAGGCATGTGCCACCACACCCAGCTTAAGTTCCTTGTTTTATTGCCTATAGACAGATTAATCAGTCAGTCAGAGAAATTTAAATACTAATAAAACTAAAGTATACACCTGGTTTTTATTACCTAATTTACAAGGTTGTCAAAATGCTTTAGCATTTTATTTCCTAATGGACTTAGAGAAGTAATTTTGAATGTATATAAATTAGTTGAACTGGTCTTTGAGTACTAAAATTATTCTCCTCATACTATAGTAACTGAGAGGAGGAAAAAAACAAAGATACAAGAGAATAAGTGGAGCAAATCCTTTTAGAATCTTTGTTCTGGCTTTCAGACTAGGTTTTCCCTTCTGTTTCACTGTCCTTCCTGCAGTTCTCTAAGTTTAGTGTCATGTAATATATGTGGTGATTAAGGGGAAGGGTACAGATTACAGAGCCAGCATGTACTATAAATTATAGCTGCTTAGGTAAGCATTGAAAGGTTTTTTGAAAGTAAGTTCAAAAAGAAGACATGTTTCTGAGTAGATTGTGGATGATTTTGATACTGGTCAGTAACAAGTTTTACAAGGGAGGACTAAAAAAACCCCAGAATTTATTTATAAAAAATTGTATATTTATTCTTACATGTTTAAACTTCATTCACCTTCAAAGTACTCTCTGTTTGATTCAATGCACCTATCAAGACCCTTTTTCCACTGCTCAACACAGTTTTTAAACTTGTCGATTTCAATGCCATTTAGTGCTTCTGCTCATTTTGTTTCGCCTCTTCTCCATTGGCAAAACATTTCTCTTTGTTGACTTTTTTCATCTGGAGAAACAAAAAAGTCACTCAGGATGAGATCAGGTGAATAGGAAGAGTAGGGCATGAGGATCGTGCTGTTTTGGTCAAAAACTGCTGAACACTCAGTGTGGTGTAGGCAGGTGCTTTCGTAAATCACCCATCATGAAATGGGCAAATGCTTTGAAAGACTCCAAAAAAAAATTCACCAAAGCTGAACACAACCTCTCACAACAACAATAGCTGGTAAACTGCTGCCGATGGGTTCCTAGAACTCTTGCCTAGCAGGAAAAGCCTGTACAATAAGGAGCCAGCCCTCCAAAAGATAATTCTGGTTTTTATGGCCCCCCCCTTATAGTTTTTTTAAAGATTTTTGTTTGTATATTTTAATCAGTTTCTATTGTAGTAAGCTTTCTTTTTATTTTATTTTACTCTAAAGATGTGGAGTACAGTTCAGGATTAGGTATATAAGTGGTCATTGTACAGGTAAAGTTTGGGCCTCCCTTTGGTCCCCAGTTTGCCTGGTTTAAGATCATATAATAAGCTTTCAACAGGAGAAATGTAATGCTTCATTTTTGGTTGAAAGCAAACATACATTATAAGTTGTTTGATACACAATTATTAAGGATATATTTACCATGTGTGTGTGCATGTGTGTGTTTTTAAAATTATAGATGAAATATTGACTTATAAAAATGAAAATAATTAGAATATAAAACATTAGCTGTATAGTATATATGCTTATACACACATATGTATAAATAAATGGGATTGTTCTACAACTTGCTTTTTCACTTTATCATATACTTATGTATCATTGATAAAACTGAGAAAGGAATGATTGGATGTAGCTAGACCCTTGTTTCCCCTTAGAATGTAGACACTGGACTATGGAGATCAATAGTTTATCACTAAACTCTAGACTCAAATATACAACAGCCAACTCAGCATTTCTACTTGGATGTCTAGTAGACATCTCTAACTAAAAATGTCCCAAACTGAATTACTGATCTTCCTATACCAATTCTATTTGTAGTTTCCAGGTTAAGCTGATGGAAAAACCCATCCTTTCAGTTGTACCTCTGTCTTTTCAGGTTTTCAAGCCAAAATCCTTAGTCATCTTTGATTCTTCATTGTCTTATACCCTATATTCAATACAACAGGAGATCCTCTTGACTCTACTTTTAAATATATCCAGATTTCATATAGTAAGTCAAAAGAAGAACAGCCCTTACTGATAAACAGATACACAAGCCTGTCTCCTACTTCTCTTTTTGTATTGGGTCATCTAGACCCCTCCCAGTGCCCCCTGTTCTCACCTCACACTTCCCACACCTCCTTTTTCCTTCCATTTGAGGCAGCAGAATTCTACCACTTTTGAATTAGGAGAATACAGTAAGGAGTCCAATGTACAGAGCACTTTCATACACGTTTGTTATTTAAAGCTTAAAACAGTTCTTTAGTGGTTGTCCAGTTACTATAGCTGATAATAAATTTTCCTCAAACAAAGCAGCCTAGAGCAATTGTATTGGATTCTTTGGGTCAGGAAATCAAATAGGGAACAATGGAGATGGCTTGTCTGTTCCACAATGTCTAGGGCCACATCAAGGAAGACTTGAAGTTTGGTGACCCAGCAGCTGGGCACTGGAACTATCTGAAGGCTTATTCACTACTGTGTCTAACAGCTGATCCATGGACTGGGATGACATAAAGACTACACGCAGCCTCTGCATGTGGTTCAGCTTCCACAACCCCAGCATAGTCAGACTTCTTACAGGGTCCAGGCACTGGACTCCAAGTGCACATGTCCTTGCAAACCAAGTGAAACCTGCATTCTATTTTATGACGCAGCCTTGCAGTTCTCATAGCATCTATTAGTCAAAACTATCCCAAGTCCTTCCCTATTCAAGGGGAGGGAAATGGACTTCACCACTTGATAAGGGAATAACAAAGTCATGTTGTAGAAGACCATGTGGGATTTGGAAGATACCATCTGTCAGAGGGTTATAATTATCCTTTGTTTCATAGATTTAGTCATGGAGGCTTGGAGAGAAGTGGACATCCCAGAGTAGCAAGATTAACAAGGGGCATCTTGTAAAACTACTCCTAGAGATACTATTACAAGTAACTACTATCTAGTTAATTTTAAGACATTTATTTCAAGCCTTTAAAAAATCTTAGGTTCGCTGGAGCCCAGCAGGCAATGGCCAGGAGCGGCCACTGCACTCCAGTCTGGGTGACCGAGTGAGACTCCAACTCAAAAAAAAAAAAAAAATCTTAGGTTGTATTATGTATTTGTACAGTTTCTGCAGCGTTCACAAATGATTCTAATTTACTCATTAGGAAATGTAGCATAACCTCTACCTACCATATATTTATAGACACTGAAGAGACACTGAGGGATCATTGTACATAAGACACTGGAGGAGGCCATAAATCAGGTTAGAGTGGCGGCAATTACCTTTTTATTGCCTCTTCATTGGCACAGCAATGTCCACATGGGCCAGAGGCAGTGGTATTCTAGCCACTCTGATCTTTCCTGAAGAGAAGTGTGGTTGTGGGTCCTTTCACCAAAGACCAGTTATTCAGAAAGCTATTACAGCATTCAGTTACATTCAAGCATCCAAACTGAAAGCTGCACCTCATCCTAACAAAATTTCTCATACCTCTAGGCTTGTGAGCTTTTGCTGATTTCGACAGTGGTCGGATGGCCATTCAAAGAGTGTCTCTATACCCAGTACATAGTGGCCAAAATAGAAAATTACCCAGGGATAATCCTGGGATTTCCTCTAGCTGTAGCAGTGTTAAATATACTTGAAGATATTAAAACTGCTTTTAAAAAAAAATCCCAAAGTAATATTTTTTCACTAATTCTCATAAATCTTCCTCTCTGTTGTTATAAATATAGTAATTTCTCCCTGTGAGTTTACATTAGCAGCACCTTTTACCCATGTGTTTCCTTGTATTTGGTGTTAATGTTTCAGTATATTTTTTTTATCATAAACTCAGTCCTTAGATTCAGAACTTTCGTTCAAGATACATTTGGAAAAATGCGTGAAGTGACATTGCTATCATTATTATTATAAACTTTACATTGAAGTATAATATCCCCTCAGAAAAGTATACAAAGCATAACTGCACAGAATTTTTATGAATTAATTATACTCATGTAACTGCCAAGAAATAGAACATTACCAACTCTCCAGAAGCCCTCCCTCTGCTCCCTGCTGATAACTGACCTCCTTTACCCTAGGTAACAGTTTTACCAGTTTGTGAACTTCTTATAGAATCCTATAGTACACATTCATTTGGGACTGGATCGTTTTGTTCATCATTATGGTTGTAAAATCCATCCATGCTGTTGCATGTAGTTCATTAATTTTCACTTCTGTGTCATATTACACTGTGTGAATGTGTCCCGTTTATCCATTCTGCTCTTGATACATATTTGGATTGTTTCCAACTGTTAGAAAAACGCTGATATAAGCATTTTTATTCATCTTTTGGTATGCATGTGCTTACATTTTTGTTAAGGATCTACCTAGGAGTGGATTATGCTAGGTCATAGGATATATGTATGTTCAGCTATAATCTACTGCCAAAGTGGTTGTACCAATTCATACTCCCACCTGCAGCATATGAGAGGTCGGTTTGCTCCACTTCCCAACCAACACTTAGTATTTTAAAGTTTTGGTCAGTCTTTTTAAGTTTAGCCATTCTGGTAGATGACAGTGATTGTAATTTCAGTTTGCGTGGCTGTGGTAACTAATGAGGTCAAGAACTTTTTAAAAGTTTCCATTTGGACTGGGTACAGTTGCTCATACCTATAATCTCAGCACTGTAGGAGGCCGAGGTGAGAGGATTGCCTGAACCCATGGGTTTGAGACCAACCTGGGCAACTTGGTGAGACCTCATCTCTGTAGTAAATCAAAAACTTAGCCAGGTGTGGTGGCACGTGCCTGGAGTTCCAGCTAAATTGGAAGGCTGAGGCGGAAGGATCACCTGAGCCCAGCAGGTCGAGGTTGCAGTGGCCATGAACGTGTCACTGTACTCCAGCCTGGGTGACAGAGTAAAACTCCAACTCAAAAAAAAAAAAAAGTTTTGCCATCTGGATAGCTTTATTTGTGAAGTATCTATTTAGGTTTTTTGCCCTGCTTTTAATTGAGTTGTTTGTTTCTAATTGATATGTTAGAGTTTGTTATATAATATAGATATGTTATTTATTGTCTATATGTATGTACAAATATCTTCTCCTATTCCTTGAATTGCCTTTTTACTTTCTTTTCTTTTTTCTTTCCTTTTTTTTGGTGTGTGTGTGTATGTTTATTTTTTGAGTTGGAGTTTCACCCTCTCATCCAAGCTGGAGTATGATGACATGATCACAGCTCACCATAGCCTCTACCTCCTTGGCTCAGGCAGTCCTTCTGCCTCAGCCTCTAGAGTAGCTGGGACTACAGGCACTACACCTGACTAATCTTTTTTTTTTTTTTTTTTTTTTTTTTGGTAGCAACGAGGTCTCACTATGTTGCCCGGGCTAGTCTCAAACTTTTGGGCTCAAGCAATCCTCCTGCCTCAACTTCCCAAGGTGCTAGGATTTCAGGCATGAGCCATAATGCCTGGCCAGCCTTTTTACTTTCTTAATTGTGTCTTTAGATAAGCAGTATTTTTAGTTTAGTTTTTTCAGTTTCTTCCTTTATAGTTAATAACTTTTTGTGTCTTATTTTAAATAATTTTGCCTACCTCAAGGTCATAAATATATTCTGTTTTCTTTTAGAAGCTTAATGAATGTATTGATTTAGTTCAAGAATATTTACTCGTTTAGTCTACTTTTTTACGTGTAGAATTTGAGGCAATTGAGATGAATAGTTAGCAAAATAGTCTTCCTTTAGAAAAAGATGACTCTTGAGGAAAAAAATATTCTATAGTTACCTTGTAGGCTGTGCACCAGAGAACCACAGTATATCTAATCTCATAGTCTCTTAAGAATTCATATTTGTGTCCTACCCTTCTCAATTGAGTTTTTTTTCTTCAGTTAGAAACAGACCTCTAACAGTTGTTCCCAAAATTTTAGCTTCAATTAATTCTTGAAGTCTTTACATTTTTCCTCAAATATGTGCTGTCTTTGTCTTTTAAAACACCATATAGGCCAGGCACGGTGGCTCAGCCTATAATACCAGCACCTTGGGAGGCTTAGGCGAGAGGATTGCCTGAACCCAGAGGTTCAAGACTAGCCTGGGCAACTGGTGAGACCTTGTCTCTATAATAGATCACAAAAACTAGCCAGTCATGGTGGCGTGTGTCTGTAGTTCCAGCTACTTGGAAGACTGAGACAGAAGGAACATCTGATCCCAGCAGGTTGAGGCTGTGGTGGCCATGAGCATGCCACTGCACTGCAGCCTGGGTGACAAAGAGTGAGATTCCAACTCAAAAAAAACAAAAAAGCCGAGCTCAGTGGCTCAGCCTGTAATCCCGCGCCTTTGGGAGGCTGAGGTGAGTGGATTGCCTGAGCCCGCGGGTTCGAGACACGCCTGGGCAGCGAGACCTCATCTCTACAATAAATCAAAAAATCAGCCAGGCGTGGTAGCGCATGCCTGTAATTCCAGCTACTCGGAAGACTGAGGCGGAAGAATCGCCGGAGCCCAGCAGGTCGAGGCTGCGGTGGCTGGGAGTGGCCACTGCACTCCAGTCTGGGCGACAGAGTGAGACTCCAACTCAAAAAAAACAAAAAAAACAAAAAAAAACCTCCATATGGTACAAAAATTAAAATGTGAAAATGTGTATTGTTATTAACTTTATTCAGGTGACCTTATTTGTAATCATAGATAGACTTTTGAAAGACTGCTTAGGAGGAAATATTTACTCTCTATGTTTATAGGGTGGACTATGCCTATATGTATTTATTATGTATTCATAGGAATAGGTTTATGTTTATGAATCCTTCTACCTATGTCATCACTCTAAAGAAACTACCTCCAAAAGCCTTCCAGAGAAATGGCTTTCATTATTTTAGATGACATGTATGTGTCTATTTTTTCTCCCCCTTTTTTAAGGTGGTTTACCTGTTATTTAAGATTGCTAGAGAATAATAATCCAGATTTTCTCTGGGTTAAATTTTCTGATGCTACATGTGATATTTAAGCCATCAATTGTGGAGGAAATTGTTGGCATGAAAAACGTATTTATTTCCTTACTTGTTTTCCTTGCCTTGGGCTCTTTGTGTCAGGAGGGATGGGAGTCATATTGGTTTGCTTGGGCCTGCTGGAGAAGTTGATGCAAGAGTAGGAATGTTTCATTCTATCACGTTACCCTGGCTCAGATTTATGGTTGCTGTTGTTTATGATTGGGAAATGCCTTGAGTGTGTGTAACTTCATGGCCTCTTGGCTTTAACTCATTTGCATAAATAGCAAAATAATAAGGATTATAACAACATAACAATGACATTATCAAGCATCTATTTTTACTATACACTGTGCCAAACACTATTTTTTCATATAATTGTCATAATAGCTTTACAAGTTTGATTTTTCTTTTTTTTTTTTTTTTTTTTTAGTTGGAGTCTCACTCTGTCGCCCAGACTGGAGTGCAGTGGCCGCTCCCGGCCACCGCAGCCTCGACCTGCTGGGCTCCGGCGATCCTTCCGCCTCAGCCTTCCAAGTAGCTGGAACTACAGGTGCGCGCTACCACACCCGGCTCATTTTTTGATTTATGGTAGAGATGAGGTCTCACCAAGTTGCCCAGGCAGGTCTCGAACCCATGGGCTCAGGCAATCCACTCATCTCAGCCTCCCAAGGCGCGGGATAACAGGCTGAGCCACCAAGCCCGGCAAGTTTGATATTTTAATCAAGCATTTTAGCTAAGAAAATGGAACCTTATATAAAGTAATTGCCTGGGATCACCATGTGAGTGGCAGAAAAAACAGGCCTGTGTAAGTCTAAAGCCTATATATACCCTTTACCACCATCCAGTATTGTGTCTGGCAGAAAAATCATTAATTTGGCTGACATATATCTATGATATGGTATCTGGCTGTGCCTTTGTGCAGATATCACCTCCTCCCAGGTTTCCCCTTCTAAATAAACTTGGTGGCCATTGCACCAAGAACACACTAATGCAGCATTTTATAAGACTGAATGATAGTGGAGACCCAGGATTCACAAGAGTGAATGAAGAATATTGTTAGCAGTGCAATCATAGCAGATGACAAGATTGTATTTGTAGAACCATTTGCTTTGTAGAAAGGGATCTGCCACATCAATAAGGGTACCTGAAAAAAAAAAAAAGAAGAAGAAAAAGAAAGGGATCTGCCATACCTTCCTGAAGACAAAGCAGGGCATTTACCCAGGGTAGAAAGAGAGCGCATCCAGCTCTAGTGTATGGCCTGGGTGCTGTTAGGCCCATCCAGTCAGTGCCTAGAATCTGTCATTTGGTTTTTTTGTTTTTTGGGGTTTTTTAATTTTAAAGATGTGAGATACATTTCGGGGTTAGGTATACAAATGTTCATTATGCGGGTATCGTTGTTGATGTGGTGTGCCCCCCTCTCCCCTGGCAGTTTCCCTCAACTGTCAATCCAACCCACCTCCCCACCCGCCAGTAGTTTCTCTCTACTATCAATCCCTTGCTTTTTTTTTGTTTTTTTCTGAGTCGGAGTCTTACTCCCTTGCTGAGGCTGGAGTGCAGTGGCACGCTCACAGCCACCGCAGCCTTGACCAGCTGGGCTCAGGCAATCCGTCCCCCTAAGCCTTCCAAGTAGCTGGAACTACAAGCACATGTCACCATGCCTGGCTAATTTTTTGATTGACTATAGAGACAAGATCTCATCAAGTTGCCCAGGCTAGTCTCCAACCTCCTGAGCTCAGGCAGTCCTCTCACCTCGGCCTCCCATTGTGCTGGGATTACAGGCTTGAGCCACGGCACCTGGCTAATCCCTTTGTTATAGTATTATGGTAATTGTTCAAGGTCCTCTTATGAGTGAGAGCATGTGGTACTCAGTTCTTTGTTTCTGTGATAGATCACTCAGTATTAAAGACTCTAAGTCTATCCAAGTTGCTGCAAAGTTCATAATTTTATCCTTCTTTATAGCTGTGTAATATTCTATCATGTATATGTACCACATTTTTTTTTGAGTTGAAGTCTTACTCTGACACCCAGACTGGAGTGCAGTGGCACGCTCCCTGCCACCGCAGCCTCGACCTGCTGGGCTCTGGCAATCCTTCCGCTCAGCCTTCCAAGTAGCTGGAACTACAGGCGTGTGCTACCACGCCCGGCTAGTTTTTTTGTTTGTTTGTTTGTTTTTTTGGTTTTTTTTTTTTTTTTTTTTTTTTTGTAGAGATGAGGTCTCGCCAAGTTGCCCAGATAGGTCTCAAACCCGCGGGCTCAGGCAGTTCTCTCACCTCAGCCTCCCAAAGAGCGGGATTACAGGCTGAGCCACCGAGCCCAGCTAGTACCACGTTTTTTTATCCAGTCCTCTTTCAATGAGCAGCACAGTTGGTTCCGTATTTTTGCTATTGTAAATAATGCTGCAATAAACATGCGTGTGCAGGTATCTTTTTCACAGAGTGATTTGAGTTCCTCCAGGTATATTCTCAGTAGGGGGATTGCAGGATTGTATGGAAGGTTGATTTTTAGATCTTTTAGAAAGTGCCAAACTGTTTTCCACAGAGGTTGTACTAGTTTACACTCCCACCAACAATGTAGAAGTGTTCCCTTTTCCCTGCATCCTCTCCAAGCATCTGTTGTTTTTTAACTTATTGATGATGACGGTCCTGACTGGATTTAGGTGGTATCTCAGTATGGTTTTAATTTGCATTTCTTTGATTACTAGTGAGGCTGAGCACTTTTTCATGTATCTGTTGGCTGCTCATATGTCTTTTGAGAAATGTCTATTGATATTTTTTGCCCACTTTGTAATGGGGCTGTTTTGGCACATTTGAGTTCCTTGTAGATCCTAGATGTTAGGCTTTTGTCAGATATACCATTGGCAAATATTTTTTTCCCAGTCTGTGGGCAGTCTTCCTGCTCTCTTGACAGAAGCTTTTCAGTTCGATGAGATCCCACATGTCTACCTTCTCTTTTATGGCATGGGCACTTGGGGTTTTGATCAGGAATCAGTTACCAGTTCCAATTTCCATAAGGTTGTCTCCTGCATTTTCTGAGGTTCTTATAGTTTGAAGTTTTACATTTAGGTCTTTGATCCATTTAGAGTTGATTTTTGTGTATGGTGATAGATAGGGGTCTTGTTTTAATCTTCTGCATGTGGTCAGCAAGTTTTCCAAGCACCGTTTGCTGAATAGGTTCTCCTGTCCCCGGTGGTGGATGATGGAGGCTTTGTCGAAGATGAGTTGGTTGAGAAATTGAGGTTTTGCTTCCGGAATCTCTATCTTGTTCCATTGATCTATATGTCTGTTCTTGTGCCAATACCAGGCTGTTTAATTATTGTAACTTTATAATAAAGTTTAAAGTCTGGGAGCATGATATCGCCCACTTTGTTTTGTTTTGTTTTGCTTGCTAAGGATTGTTTTGGCTATTCGTGGTCGTTTATGTTTCCATATGAATTCCTGTATTGTCGTTTCCAGGTCTGAGAAGAATGCTGCTGGTAATTTAATGGATATTGCATTGAATCTATAGATTGCCTTGGGTGGGATGGACATCTTAACAATGTTGATTCTTCAAATCCATGAGCATGGAATATTTTGCCATTTGTTTGTGTCATCTTTGATTTCTTTGAATAGTGTTTTGTAGTTTTCATTTATATGTCTTTTACTTCTCTGGTTAGCAAGATGCCAAGGTATTTCAATTTTTTGTGTGTCTATTGTGAATGGGATTGTGCTTTTTATTTGGGTTTCTGTTTGTTTATTGTTAGTGTATAGGAATGAATGTGACTGTCTTTTGCACATTTATTTTATACTGTGAGACTTTGCCAAAGTTCTTTATCAGTGCAAGGACATATTTGACAGGTTTTCTTGGGTTTTCAAGGTATAGGATCATGTCATCTGCAAAGAGGGATACTTAACTTCCTCTTTTCCTATTTGGATACCCCTGATTTCCTTCTTTTGTCTGATTACTCTAGCTAGGACTTCCAATACTGTTTTGAGAGTGGGCATTCTTGTCTTGTTCTGGTATTCAGGGGAAATGGTTCCAATTTCTATCTGTTTAGCAGTATGTTGGCTGTGGGTTTCTCATAGATAGCTGTTACTATTTTGAGGAATGTTCCATCTATGCCTAGATGTTTGAGGGTTTTTATCAAGTGCTGGATTTTATCGAAAACTTTTTCCACATATAATCATGTGGTTTTTGTTTTTATATCTGTTGATGTATTTAATTACGTTTATGGTATTTAGGATGTTGAACCAGCCCTGCATCCCCCAGGATTATGCCTCCTTGGTCATGGTTGATGATTTTTGAGATGTGTTGTTGAATCTGGTTTACTAGAAACTTGTTGAGAATTTTAGCATCTGTGTTCATCAAGGATATTGGTCTCTAGTTCTCTTTCTTTGTTGGATCTTTACCCGGTTTGAGTATCAATGTGATGTTAGCTTCATAAAATGATTTGGGAAGAGTGCCATTTTTCTCAACTGCCTGGAATACTTTCTGTAGGATTGGTATCAGCTCCTCCTTGTATGTTTTGTAGAATTCTGCTGGAAACCCATCTGATCCAGGGCTTTTTTTGTGGGTAACTTTCTTATGATATAGTCAATTTCCTTGGTTGTTATTGTCTATTTAGGGTCTTGATTTCTTCTTGTTTCAACCTGGGGAGGTTGTGTGATGTCAGAAAGTCCTCCATTTCATTTAGGTTTTCAAGTTTGTTTCCATACAAGTGTACATAGTAATCTCTGATAATCTTTTGTATTTCTTCAGGGTCAGTTGTGACTTGATCTTTTTCATTTCTGATTGTGTTTATTTGGGCTTTCTCTTGGTCAGTCTAGCTAGGGGTCCATTGATCTTGTTTATCCTTTCAAAGAACCAGCTTTTCGTTTCATTGATTTTTATTGTAATATATTTTTGTCTTCTATGTCCCAAATTTGGGCTTTTATTTTGGTGATCTGGATTCTTCAACTGAAGTTAGGGTTCTGGTGGTCTTGCTTTTCCAGCTTCCTTAGGTGACTTGTTAGGCTGTTAACTTGTGATCTTTCCATTTTCTTCATGTGTGTTCATAGAGATATGAATTCCCCTCTTAGTACTGTTTTCATGGCATCCAAGAGATTTTGGTAAGCTGTTTCTTCATTTTCATTCGTTTCCAGGAGTCTTTTAATTTCTGTTTTGATTTCCATATTGACCCAGGAGTTGTTGAGCAGCATACTGTTTAGCATCCATGTCTTTGTGGGTTTTGGGGGAACTTTGTTGGTGTTGATATTTAATTTTTATTCCACTGTGGTCTGAGAAGGTGCATGGCAGTATTTCAATCTTACGAAATGTGTTTATATTTGATCTATGGCTAAGGATGTGGTCAATCTTATAGTACACTCCATGTGTTGATGAGTACAATGTATATTCCATGGTTGTTGGGTGGAGTGTTCTGTAGGTATCAGTTAAGTCCATTTGGTCAAGCATCACGTTGAGGTTCCAGATCTCCTTGTTGATTTTTTGTCTTGATGATCTGTCTAGGGTTGTTAGTGAGGTATTTAAGTCCCCAGATATGATAGTATTAGAGTCAATATCTTTTTTTAGTTTACTTAGAAGCTGCTTTATGAAAGTTTGTGCTCCTATGTTGGGTACAAATATGTTTAAGATGGATATTTCTTGTTGATAAATTGAACCTTTTATCATTATGTAGTAACCTTCTGTATCTTTTTAAATTTTTGATAGCTTAGAGGGTATTTTGTCTGATATTAAGATTGCAACTCCTGCTTTCTTTTGTGTTTCGTTCACCTGAAATTTCGTTTTCCATCCTCTTACTTTGAATCTGTGAGTGTCCTTTCTGGTGAGATTAGTCTCCTGTAGACAACATGTTGTTACATCATGATATTTTATCCAATTTGCCGTTCTGTGTCTTTTCATCTTTTCAGTGGTGCATTTAGTTTATTCACATTCAGGCTAATTACTGAGATGTGAGAGTTTATTGCTCTCATGAGGTTCTTATAGAGTTTGTTGTGTTGCTGCTGTTTGTTGTCTTTCTTTTGATTTGGGAGTTTATTTATGTGTGTTTTCAATCTTTTTCCTGCATTCTTAGGAAATGTGTGGTCATTCTTTTTTTTTTTTTCCTCCCCCTCTGTGTTTAATACTTTCTTAAGTGTTTCTTGTAGAGCTGGTCTGGAGATGGTGTAAACTCTTAGGGATTGAATGTCTGGGAAGGATTTTAATTCTCCATCACTAATTAAATGTACTGGGTAGGTAATTCTTGGTTGAAATTGTTTTTCTTTGAGAACTTTGAAGATTGGATTCCTTTCTCTCCTAACCTGAAGTGTTTCTGTAGATAGGTCTGCTGCTATTCTAATTGGTCTTCCCCGGTAGATAGTCTGACCTTTCTCTCTTGCTGCCTTTAGGATTTTTTCTTTTATACCTACTTTGTGTAAGCAAATTACTGTGTGTCTAGAAGTTGGTCTTCTCATTTGTTGTCTTGCAGAGGTTCTTTGAATGTCTTGTGTGTGAATGGTCACATCTCTGATAAGATGAAGGAAGTTTTCTTTGGATAATTTCATGGAATGTTTGTTCCAGGGTTGTCTCTGTCTCTCTGCCTCAGGGATTCCAATTAATCTTAGGTTCAGCCTCTTGATATATTTGCTCATCTCTTGGAGGCTTTGTCTGTCTTTGTAAGCTTCTTTTCTATGTTTTTAACAATTCGGGTTAGTTCCATATTTTGGTCCTCAAGCTCTAAGAGTCTTTCTTCTGCTTGATTAATTCTGCTTTCCATGCTTATCAGTTTATTATTGATTTCATTCACTGTATTCTTTTTTTTACTATTATCTCAGTTATCAACTCCTTCATTCTTTCCTCTTGTCTCTCCTTATTTCTATTTATTCACTCTATCTGGATTTGTGCTTTGAGACCAGTCATTATGGGGGTTCTTCATTGTTTGAGTTCCAAAGTCTGTGATCTCAGTTGTTGTCCTCCCAGGGGTCTGTATGAGACCCATATTCTTCCTTTGGTTTTTCTAGATTTGTGTTGGTTTTCCTCCCTGCCCCCCCTCCTTTTTTACCTCTTCTTTAATTCTGTTGTTGAGTGATTGGGGGATAGCTTTTATTTCTGTTTGCTTAATCTCCTATTCTTCCTTATGTAGATCCCCTGGCTTTGTTCAATTTTGAAGCTGGACTGGGGGTGGGGGGCTGTGCTTTTTGCCATTTTGAGATTTAATTAAGGGGGGAGCTGGGATTCAGAAGCTATCTACAGATCCCAGTATCCACTGACAGGTGTGTGGGCCCCCTGGAACCCACTTCCCCACCTTACAGTCTGTCCATGCAGTGAGGGGTGTATGCTTGCCCCCTGAAAGCAAAGTGAGATAAGAAAGAAGAAAAGAATCGAAAAAGGAAGGAGTAAGATGAAGGTGGAAAGAGAGAGAAGAGGGAAAAAAGACAGGCATACCAACTAACAAATAAACAGAGAAACAAAGAAAATAAAAACAAAAAAATAAAAGCATACAGACAGACCCCCAAAAACAGCCCTGTTGATGTACTTACCCCCAAAAATACCCATACACAAACTGAAAATCTAAAAAGAACAACATTAAAATAGCAGAAACAAAGCAGATATGAAAAACAGAAAGAGAAGGAAAAAAACTAAAACTCGTTCTGTGGCCTTTTCTGTAACTCCAGGTTCCTTTCAGCTTTCACCACCATGTTAAGGAGCAGCTCCAGTCTCTAGCCTGTCCTCTCCACTCTCAGCACAGGCTGGTAGGGTTGCTCTCAGCATGGGTCAGATGCCCCACCAACTACTGTGGAAGGAGGATGGATCAGATCCAGACTCACTTGATTCGTCTGCTGCCGCTGCTGTAAAGTCTCCCACTCAGATCTTATGTGTCTGTGCCTCTTCCAGTGTGGGGGAGGGATGTCTGTCTCTCTGAATCTGATGAGGAGATAGCCTCTGGGTCCCAGGTTGGAGGCTAGACAGAGCTGGGCGGGGTTAATGCAAGTCTGCCCAGTCCCAAAACAGAGATGATGGTGCCAGTTGGCATCTCCTCACCAGCAGCGGGGCTCCCAGATTTCCATGCCCTGCCTTCACTAACGTTCATGAACCTGCTGCTCATGTTCAGTCTGTTGCCGCAGGTGATGATGTGGGCCAGGTGCCAGGTAGTGAGAAGCAGCTGTTCTCTGCTGCCTCCTCTCAAGAGAGCCCTGAGAACGACAGACGATTCTGCACACCAGGGGCTCCAATCTCACGGCAGTGGTGGGTTGCAGTCACCTCTAGAAGAGAACCCCAGGTACATGAACCTGAGTCTCCCCTCAGACGGACTTTCACTCACCCACCAGCACACACCCGCTCACAGAGAGCTTTTATAGACACATGCTTTTGCAGAGACTCTCACACTCTGACCTGTTCTGTCGCCATCTTGCTTCTCCTCCGAGCCTGTCATTTGTTCATTGTCATCAGTGTCCTTCTCTTGCTTTTCTAGGATTATAGCTGAGAGGGTAAAGGAAGTTCTGTTTATCCGGCCCCGGAAGTACATTCACTGCTCCAGCCCAGAGACTGCAGAACCTGGCTACATCAACATTGTAGAGCTGGCAGCATCTGTGTGCCGCTATGACCTAGATGACATGGACATCTTTTGGCTTCAGGAACTCAATGGAGTCCTTGCAGAAATGGGTAAGTTATTTTCTCACAAGTAGGTTATGCCTTGATTTGACTCATAATTTTTTTAAGT
The DNA here is from genome assembly GCA_027257055.1 of Cephalopachus bancanus. Taxonomy (NCBI): domain Eukaryota; kingdom Metazoa; phylum Chordata; class Mammalia; order Primates; family Tarsiidae; genus Cephalopachus; species Cephalopachus bancanus. The sequence goes on from JAPVLO010000687.1 coordinate 455,465, forward strand.
TGTCAGGACCCTTTAACTTGCTTTCATCTTGTTGCTTCCTTTCTTTTCTGGCCTTGTTATTTACTTTTTTCTTTAATCTTATTGTATCTTAATGAGCTATTTTTTCAAATACATAAGTATATTGAAGTAGAGCAATAATATTTAAATCTGATCCTGTCTTTCCTCATTCACAGTGAATAGCATAAATCAAGAATGGCATGTAGATTTCACAAGGCTGCTTCCCAATTTCAAGTGTGAGAGTGGTCATGGCTGATTGGACTTCTGGTTGAGAAAGATTCTGAGGCCTGTTCATGACTCAGCCTTGAAAAGCACTCTAATCAGTGAGCAGGACCAAAGCAGAGGCTGCTTTGCCAGGGAGTTGGAGAGAAGCTCCAACTTTAGCATTGGGTAGCACCACTGCAACTGACAGTTTGCTGTGATAGTACCCCTTAATGCAGGACTTGTACTTTTGCTCCCCAGAAGAATTACAGGCCTAGGGCAAAACATCCCCGAAGCAGATCTTAGCTACTTCCAGTGAGTTCTAGAGTTATCATACAGTTTTCAAGAAATAAAATTAAGCAAGAAAAAGCAAACAAAATTATGTTTACTTGTGGAAGTAGACATAATTTTAATAATTTTAGAATAAATGTGTGCCATACAGTGCTATACTAACAATGCTAGGAAATATTAGGCTGAAAGGAAATTCACTTATACACAGTTATGCTTACACACAGTTATACTTAAACACACAGTTCTTGTTTGCCTGTTTTAAGTCTAAGCAGTGTTCAGGTCCAAGTTTTCCTGCATAACTGTGGATAGTCTTTAAGTCTCCATATGAGATATGGTGAAGGATACATTCAATTTTATTTTTGTCTGAACCACATTTTTCATTGTTAGTATAAGGATCAATGGTTTTTCTTCCCTCCGTTTTTTGGTTTTTTTTTCCTTCATTCTTTTGAGGCTGGTATCTGAATGCATGTGAATAAAACATTAAAATTATATTAAATCCAGTTTGGCATGGTGATGGTAGTTATTCTGCCCGAAACCAATCCTTAATCCACGATTTTTTAAAAGATTTTTGTCTTATGTCTTTTCTTGCTCTGCCTTCTAAAAGGAGAGAGAGTCAATTTAGGATGGTAGTCACAAAAAGAAAGGAATAAAAGACTGACAGGGAAGGAAAATTTGAATATCAGGGCATAATTAAGTGGATCAATGGCTCGATGTGTAGTTGTGTTTATGATGTATCTAAAGACATTACAATGCTGCCTTCAGCATGAAACCACCTTATATTGAGGTCCCTTTTGTATCTTGCAATTAATTCCCTTTGGATGAGTTTTTTTTAATAAACATTTTTATTTTGGAATAGTCTGATTACAGAAGAGTTGCACAGTTAATAATTGTACTTGTGGAATTTCAAAGTTCCTTAGGGCATCTTATATTAAAAATACATTAAAATGAAGTGGAATGCTTGGGTAAATTTGTTTTGGATCATTTTGAGGACTATTCCTGAGTTCACAATAATAAGAATAATAAAGACTATTTTGGAATAGTCTGATTACAGAAGAGTTGCATAGTTAGTACAGAGAATTCCCATATATACCTCACACAATTTCAGTTCCTCTGATGTTAACATTTTACTTTATCATGGTACATTTGTCAAACTAAGGAACCAATATAGGTACGTTACTATTAACAAAACTCTAGACTGACTTGGATTTCGTGATTTTTCCCATTTCTGTTTCAGGATCCCATGTAAAACAGCACATTGTATTTAGGCTTGGAAGAGTTTTAAAAGAGGATTGCCGTATCTCAGGCTTTTCTTTAGATGAATGGTATTGTAGTGATTCTAAAATGTTGAGATAAATTTTTTAAAAACAACATCAAGTTGAGCTTTTTTGACTCAGATTAAGGAATTTTAAAATTGTGTATTTACTACATACTGGACACCATACTAAGCAGTGTACAAACATTACCTCATCTCAGCCTCACAACAAATCAATGAGTTTCTTATTATTGTTATTCTTATTTTATAGATAAGAACACTAAGCTCTAAAGAGGATAAATATCTTGTCAAAGTTTATGTGGCTAATATTGGGTGAAGTTGGAATTTGAATTAAAGTTTTATTATAAGCAGATATTCTACTCCTTTACTAAAAAAAAAAAAATGGGTAACTTGTCTTGGCTGGAAAAATGAAACATAAGCCTTGGGTATTTTCTGGTTTTATAAGTAGCCACAACATTAAAATAGTAGTTAATGTGGAATTTCAAAGTTCCTTAGGATATCTTATATTAAAAATGAAGTAGAAGTGGAACACTTGGGTAAATTTGTTTTGGATCATTTTGAGGACTATTCTCCAACATTGGCCATATGAATCTTTTAATTGGATTATTAAGTGTGGAAGGCTAAGAGTTAATAAAAGTATAGAAGAAAAAGGGAATCAAGAGGCAAATAAGGTAATTTCAGAATTGAAGTTAAATCTTTGTGAATGCTAATAGGTTTATATCATGTTTTAGTCTGTCATAGAAAAATACTGGATTTTTTAAAAGTCAGTTTTGACAAAAGCAAAATATTTTATATGTATAATCACCTAGATATAAGACCTAGAATTTTATTTTATGGCTTAATAATTTTCATATGAAAATTTTCCTATATAACCATTAAATGTACACATTGAAGCTACTTTGCTAAGAGAGAATTATTATGTATGTCCAAATAGTAATGTGATTTAATTATTTTATTATGCTATGAATTAAAGTGTTCAAAATTATAGAGTTTGGTGAAAGTCTTCTTACAGTGGGAATAAGAGAAAGTAGAGAGGGGCTTAGGAAGAGACCGGCTAGGATTTAGAAAATTGAAAGGATCAGTAATATATCTTCTAAGGAATATATTGAAATGTATTTCTCCTTTCATGTGTCAAACACTAATATATGATTATAAGTAAATGTTAGAGTAGTTCTAGTAAAATATTTTTTGAAACTTGGTTGTTTTAGAGCAGGGAAGAGATAGTTTTATCCTTTAGAATTCCACCCACCCCTTCACTGGGCTCACAGTAAGCAGTTTGGGAATGACAGCTGACTGATGGATTGATTGTTTGTATTTCTGTACAGGTTGTGGGCCAGTTGATGAGAATCTTATGGAAAAGACAATAGAAGTCCTGGAACGCCATTGCCATGAAAATATGAACCATGCTATTGAGACAGAGGAAGGGCTAGGCATAGAGTATGATGAAGATGTGATCTGTGATGTGTGCCGGTCTCCAGACAGTGAAGAAGGAAATGATATGGTGTTCTGTGATAAGTGTAACATCTGTGTGCATCAGGTCAGTGAGAGTGGAGACCACCACCTCCCTGTGGTCAGCCTTTCTGAAACTCATTTATGATCTCCAGCACCCATATCTGGGTAGCAGCTTACATTTAAGGGTAAAAATAAAGATCTGGCCTTGCTATTTTTGAGTATTTTGTCTAGAAACAATACTTTTTATAATCCCAAGATTATAAAATACCTACTAACTTTACCCCAAGGGGCTAAACTCGGGTCTTTATTGTGTCACTTCATGACCAGACCATTGGGATTGCCTTGTTCAGTTCTCCCAGGAAGTCTCTTTGCTGCCTGCCTGGGGGTCTCTCCTCTGCCTTGGTCTCTCCTCTGCCTTGGCATAATCAGGTTATACCCATGGTCAGTAACCTTGAGTTTATTCTTCCTACGGATGGAAGTCCAGACTCCTTATCCTGGTACCCAAGGCCTCCTCCAGTCCCCAAACTTATCATTTCCAGGGAGCTAGGTCCACTCCATTTTTTAATCTTTATTTTGTTATAAAGATGTGGAGTCAAGTCAGGATTAGGTACGTAACTAATGACATCACAGAATTTTAAGACTTTAAAGGACTGCCTAACTCCTCGATTTTCTACAAATACCAGAAGAGGTGGAGTGACTGTACCCATGCTAATTCTTTGTCATTCTTTCTGCCACACAGCTTTTATAATTAATAATAATGATGATGATATCAACCCTCTTTTCAGCTCTTTCCTTTTTCTCCCCACAAGTTCTGTGCTCTAGCAATATAAGGTTACTCAGGGTGCCGTGATGAATATTCCTGGCACTGTCCTGTCTCCATGTTTCAGCCACACCCCAATTTATAAATGCTTTCTCCCACTTCTGTTATCAAAAATCTACTTATCTTCCAAGATCTAGTTCACATCCTTTCTTGAACTCCTCTCCCTTATCCTAGGTGATTTTTCACTCTTCTGAATGTGTTGTGTGTTTCATTCATTTTATTAATTTATCTAGCAAATAAGCATTATACTCTATGGGCCAGGACTGTGCTGCATACTGAGGACACAGTCTGTGATGAAGAGGCAGATATGGCCTCTGCCCCCAGAGAGATCATAGTCTGGTATAGGAGCTATATGGAAACTGTCAATTTAGCATAGTATGCCAAATATTTTTGAATATTTAAGTCCAATCTTCAGTGGAAATGCATAGGAGGGATGGGGATCAGGGACATCATCCAGGAGGTGACATCCAAGCTGAATCTTAATGGCCAAAAGGAGATGTCAGGTAAATTAGCAGTATATGTTCAGGCAGAGAGGAGAACATGTTCAGACAGGATAGTAAGAGCAGGCAAAGTATGTCAGAGGCAATTCAGAGTATGGAATAGAGTAAGAAAGGCATGAAGGATTAAAGTAGAGAGGGATATAAGGAACATGTGTGAAGGACCTTCTGACAAGTTAAGGAACTTCTATTTTGTCCTGTCCTGTCAACCCTGAAAGATATTATTTGTATTTTAGAAGGGTCATTCTGGCTACAAAATGACTATAATGAGTAGAATAGATAACATAGGAGACAGAGAGAAACCAATGCTAGAGACTATTTTAATTCCCTGGACCTAACCTAACCTAACCCTCTATATGTAAAAGATACTCAGAATTGTTCTTTGACAAGTTGGAGCTTTTTCCTCATTTACCTGTGTCCTTTATAATAGTGAATTTTGAAAATTTGTCTTCACTCTACCTATTATTAGCATTTATGTCACTTTCAGTGAGAGAAAATCTTTACCATTTAAGATGAACTTAAGTATCTAACAGTAGAGGTCCACAGTACCTTCTCTGCAATTCTAAAATTATAAAGCTTTGAAAACTGCATGTTTTTCCTGAAGTTTCATACCAGAACTGACCCCCTATGAGGTTGTTTATAGTCCTTATTCATTTTGTGTAACTACTTATATATTTTGTTGGAGAAATATTAATGTTTTTGGTTATATAGTATAAGGGGTTAGGTAGTATACCATGTATGTACTGTACTACTTTCCTAAGACCTGAACAAGTAAGTTCTGAATTTATTAATGTTTCTTACCCTAGAGGTTTCAAATAAATTATTGTGGATCTGTCGTAGTCTTTAAGGGAATAGTATACAGGTCATCTGTATATGTTTTCTATATTTGTCCTTTACAATTGGGACAAAAATATTAAATTATTTTCAGGTTCTTCAACAAAATTAAATGAAGCATAATAATTCTCCCCAAGGGTATTTGTTTTGAAAACATATCCAGGAATAACTATAAATGATGTCCCTTAACTGACCAGGCCTTGCAGAATGTAAACTGGTATGTATTAAAGCTGGGATGTTGGTACCATATAAAGTTTCATATAAAAGAGATTCTTCCAAAATGAGGACATTCACTTGGATTCTAAAGAGATACTTAGGCGAGAGCTCCCTCTGTTGACTGAAAAGTGACTTAAAATGATTTGAAAGATTTGGTTTACTCCTTAACAGAATGGGGACATGTTGACAATGATTTTTTTAAACATGATTTTTCTTCTTTACTGACACTACATTATGTTCATTGTTTGTTCCTCAATGACAAAAATACATTTATGTTCAGTACTTTAAAAGAGAAGTAGGCTAGGCACGGTGGCTCACACTTGTAATCTCAGCACTTTGAGATGCCAAAGCAGAAGGATTGCTTGAACCCAGGAGTCTGAGACCAGCCTAGGCAACATAGTAAGACTTTGTCTCTGCAACAATAAAAAATAAAAAAAATTAACCAGGCATGGTGGCACACGCCTGTAGTCCTGGCTACTTGGGAGGCTGAGGCAGAAGGATCACCTGGACCCAAGAGGTCAAGGCTGCAATGAGCCATGATGGTGCCACTACACTCTGACCTAGACAACAGATTGAGACCCTGACTCAAAAACAAACAAAATCTATCTTAACAATGAACTTAAAACTTTTTCTTTTAAAAAATGTGAAAGTCCCTCCATTTTCTGCTTCTTAGCCCAAATATTGAACACTCAGATTAAGACCTGAGTTAATTTGCCTGAAGGTACCTGCACTTATAGTTTTTGTGTCTGTCATATATCTAATACTTGACACTGTGTTTGTTAACCCCTTGAAATTATATGTAAAACATGTCAGTGCACATGAACGATTTTCTCAAGAGAGTCCACAGCCTTCATTATTTTGTGTTTCAGAAAAAGTTGAGAACCACTGTTATGAAGTAGAAGCTTCTATGATCTTATGATCATGAATAAGTCTACAGAGGGGCTCAGTAAATGATGTTCTGCCCAATAGAATAGCCAGGAGATAAAGGATATTCCTAGAGCCGGCCACTAGCCTCTCTTCTGCCAATCAGAAAGAGACTCTATCTGCGGGAGGAAGCTAGCTTTCATTTCTTAGCAAACATTCTGGGCCTCAGATAAAGGAGAACCTTGAAGGTTAGGAACCTTATAAAATGATGTCTTGTGTTTGTGAGAGCAGCCTAGGAAAAGGAAGTCTAGAATGTTTCCCAAACTAATATCCCATGTCTCCCCGTAATTCATTTATTAATTTGTCCAACTTCATCCCATAAAGGATTTGAGACAGCTTTCAGAACTCATTATGGATTATTGTGATTAGTGTAATGTTCAATTCAAGATTTATTCACAAGTCCCTTTTGCTTCATCCCAAGCAAATAATTGCTATGATTTATTGAGTGCTTTTTATGCACCAGGCACTATTAGGCTCTTTATAAATATTAGTTCATTTGCTCCTCAGAAGTTACATTCTGCTTATTTTCTAACACTTTTTTCTTGATCACAACAGTGTATGACATGTAGAAGTTGTTCAATAATTATAATATTATTGAAGCAACTTTAGAAAGCAGGCAAAAAATGCTGTAATCCCAACACAGATAACAGTTGGGTTAGCCTTTGTATCTCTTTCTGCTTGTTTTTTCATCCTTAAAGTCAGTTATCATGGACAGACATACTAATCTAAGGATAGATGCTGGGAATTTCATTTTTGAGTATTTTTATGTTACTGAATCCTCAATATAAGCTTGTTCGGCTTTATTTGTTTTGCTCCCAAAAGTTGGGAAGGTACTCTGTGACTGTGTATCAGAACAGTCATCGACCTTAGCGAGAAGATACTGACCATTCTCCCCTCTTCTCCTCATGCCTCCAGGCCTGCTATGGCATCCTCAAGGTTCCAGAAGGCAGCTGGCTGTGTCGCTCCTGTGTCCTGGGCATTCATCCGCAATGTCTGTTATGTCCAAAGAAAGGTGGAGCCATGAAGACCACCAGGACAGGGACTAAATGGGCTCATGTCAGCTGTGCCTTGTGGATTCCAGAGGTAAGAATTCATCCAGACATTTGAGGCCATTTTACTTCAGGGTGTTCCCATTCCCCACAACATTGAAACTGACTCAGGCTTAGCATGGAGATGCTTCACACTTGCCCATGTTTCTGAGCTAATAATGCTTCCACTTGAGCTAGCTCAGATCTTTCTTGGATGCAAGTGTGCATATAAGCCCATGCTGCTTAATTTATAGGTTGTGCTCCCAGTGGTATTTGATAAATTTGTGTGAGAGGAGAGGTGCAGAAGACCAGGATGTGAGCAGCAGATTTTTTTTTTTTTTTTTGACTTGGAATCTCACTCCGTCACCCAGGCTGGAGTACAGTGGCATGTTCACGGCCACCCCAGCATCGACCTGCAGGGCTCCAGTGAACCTTCTGCCTCATTTTTCCAAGTAGCCGCACACCACCATACCTGGCTAAGTTTTCTGATTTATTGTAGAGACAAGGTCTCACCATGTTGCCCAGGCTGGTCTTGAACCCACAGGCTCAGGCAATCCTCTCGCCTCAGCCTCCCAAAGATGGGACTACAGGCTTAAGCCACCGCACCCAACCTGAGCAGCAGATTATTTAGGATAAAAATTACCTTGAAATGCCAAATCTGAAGTATAAAGTTTTGTGAATTTTTATACATGTATATATCTGTAGCCACAACTCAGACCAAGACAATGGAGCACCCCAGAAGGATCTCTTTTACACACTTTCCAGTCCCTATGCCCAGGAATAACCAACATTTTGATTTCTATCACTATAGATTAGTTTTGTCTGTTTTTGAACTTCATTTAAATGGAATCATACAATCTGTACTTTTTTTCAGTCTGGCCAGCACTCCATGATGTGGTGTATATCAATAGTTCATTTCTTTCTATTGCAAACTAGTATCCTATTGTATGGATATGCTATGATTTTTTTTTTTTTTTTTTGAGTTGGAGTTTCACTCTGTCACCCAGACTGGAGTGCAGTGGCTGCTCCCAGCCACTGCAGCCTCGACCTGCTGGGCTCCGGCGATCCTTCCGCCTCAGCCTTCCAAGTAGCCAGAATTATAGGCATGCGCTACCACGCCCGGCTGATTTTTTGATTTATTGTAGAGATGAGGTCTCGCTGCCCAGGTGGGTCTCGAACCCGCGGGCTCAGGCAATCCACTCACCTCAGCCTCCCAAAGGCGCGGGATTACAGGCTGAGCCACCGAGCCCGGCTGTTATGATTTATTTATTCATTTTCCTTTGATGGATATTTGTGTTGTTTCCAGTTCTAGGCCATTACAAATAAAGTCAGCAATATCTCTTTTACCCTTTACAATGATTGCACTTTATTTTTTGAAGAGCTTTTCAGAACTTAGACTCAACATCTATCCAAGGTCTTCTTTATTCAAAACTCTATTCTTTATTATCTAACTTGGCCCTTCAGTTGCTGGTATTTCCTGAGGGACTACGTGTACGATAACTTACTTAAAATAGGGCTTCCAGACATTTCTTCTTCTTATGACTGCTTTTTTTTTTTATTTATCTGTTTGAATATCTTACTTACACCTTCTCTCTCCAACTCCTATCCAAGCCAGCAAATTTGTTAGGCAGTTTAACTACATGACAAGAGAGACTGCAGAATTTGGTTAATGGGGAACTGATAATACTGTATTGGTAATTAATTCTCCTTTAAGATTTCTGTGTCTTTAATCTTGTTAATAGTGGTTCCAGGGAAGTTACTAATTATCAAGCTCAAATAGTTAAACTAAAGGTCCCAGATACATAGTTTTGTATTCTTATGGCTAGAGACATCAGTATTTTGAAAAATATTTTAGGCCTGGCTCGGTGGCTCAGCCTATAACTCCAGCACTTTGGGAGGCTGAGGTGAGTGGATTGCCTGAGTCCATGGGTTCAAGACCCACCCGGGCAACTTGGCGAGACCTCATCTCTACAATAAATCAAAAAATCAGCCAGGCATGGTAGCGCATGCCTGTAATTCCGGCTACTTGGAAGGCTGAGGCGGAAGGATCGCCGGAGCCCAGCAGGTCGAGGCTGCGGTGGCCGGAAGCGGACACTGCACTCCAGTCTGGGCGACAGAGTGAGACTCCAACTCAAAAAAAAAAAAAAAAAAAGTAAAATAAACTTTCTCAGCTATTGACTTTCTCTTATGGTTTCTAGTTTTTGGTTTCCAGTACCTTTTGGGCTATTCAAGATCTTTCCATTATTTTCTTGATGTAGACATAACAGATGCTAGTTGGGAAGATCCTTATTTGACTATCCTTCACTTTTTGAAGTTGTATCTCTCTTAAAACTCGTGTACATATTTGTTTTTTTTTTAAAAAAGGAGAAAACACTTTTACCAGTAGTTGCTTAACACTTATTTTCACATGGAAAATAATTTTTCTTTAATTTAGATTTAGTGGATACACATGCATGTTCATTACATGGGCATATTGTATAGTGGTGGGGATTGGATCTCAGGTTACCCATTCCCCAGATAATAAACATTATACCCCATAGGAAATTTCTGAACCCTAGCCCCGCCTTCTCTCTTATTGGTCTCCCCAGTGTCTATTGTTTCTGTCTTTGTGACCATTTAGCTTCCACAAATGAGTGAGAACATGCAATGTTTGGTTTTCTGTTTCTTAGTTCATTTAAGATGATGATCTCCAGCTCCATCCATGTTACTGCAAAGAACATGATTTCATTCATTCTTTTTTATGACTGCATAGTATTCTATGGTGTGTGTGTGTGTGTGTGTGTGTGTATCACATTTTCTTTATCCAGTCAATTGTTGGTGGGCACTTAGGTTGATTCCATGATTTTGCTATTGTGAATACTGCTGCAATGAACATATGAGTACAGGTATCTTTTTTATATATTTTTTCTACCTTCTTAAAGCATCCTTTTCAGCACTCTCCCAAAGACTAATTTCACTTTGAAGCTACTTTGGCTAAGGGAGTAGAGTAAGCTGATGATAGTCATGTGGTTTTAAAGACTTTGGTTTAAAAATGTTATTGTAGCCGGGCTCGGTGGCTCAGCCTGTAATCCCGCGCCTTTGGGAGGCTGAGGTGAGTGGATTGCCTGAGCCCGCGGGTTCGAGACCCGCCTGGGCAGCGAGACCTCATCTCTGCAATAAATCAAAAAATCAGCCGGGCGTGGTAGCGCGTGCCTGTAGTTCCAGCTACTCCGAAGGCTGAGGTGGAAGGATTGCCGGAGCCCAGCAGGTTGAGGCTGCAGTGTCCGGGAGCGGCCACTGCACTCCAGTCTGAGTGACAGAGTGAGACTCCAACTAAAAAAAAAAAAAAAAAAAAAAAATGTTGTTGTCCTTATCCTTTTTACTTACATGCTGCAATCTCTTCATTATATAAATTTGCTGCTACTTTCCAACAATATCCTGTTTCCTTTGTAAACCAAACAAAAAGACTTGTCACCACCTGTTTTTCATCCTTGTTTGATTAAATGAAACAAGGTACGTAGTACCATCTCTAATATGACAGGTGCTCAGTTTTGTGGATCTTAATTCCTTTCCTTACTAGCTTTCTTTGGTTCTTAAGTATAGATATCTTTGACTTATTAAGACAACCATGCGTAGTTTATACTCTTGCCCTCTCATCCAGTATGTGAATCGTTTACATTACTGTAATGACTGAAGGACTAAGCAGTGGATAGAAACAGGTTTTATTTATTCTTGGTTTTGTTTATTTATTAAGAAATTTGGCTTAGCCGGGCTCGGTGGCTCAGCCGGTAATCCCATGCCTTGGGAGGCTGAGGTGAGTGGATTGCCTGAGCCCGCGGGTTCAAGACCCGCCTGGGCAACTTGGTGAGACCTCATCTCTACAATAAATCAAAAATTAGCCGGGCGTGGTAGCGCGCGCCTGTAATTCCAGCTACTTGGAAGGCTGAAGCGGAAGGATCGCCAGAGCCCAGCAGGTCGAGGCTGCGGTGGCTGGGAGTGGCCACTGCACTCCAGTCTGGGCGACAGAGTGAGACTCCAACTCAAAAAAAAAAAAAAAAGAAATTTGGCTTACCTTGTTGTTTTGATGTTCTTAACTTTATTTACATCATTTATGGTCTGTGTAAGGTACTTCAGGGATGCCTTGGTGCCTCTCCATTTTGGTGATGTTTTATCTGTAGGTCAGCATTGCTTGTCCTGAGAGGATGGAGCCAATCACGAAGATCTCCCACATCCCTCCCAGTCGGTGGGCCTTAGTCTGCAGCTTGTGCAAGTTGAAGACAGGGGCTTGCATTCAGGTAAGTCCCCATGAAAAGTGGTGGAGTGGCCTAACACCAAATTGGTCAGACTCACCCTCCCAGTAAGTGTCCTGTCAACCAAAAGATCACTGAGGAGCCCTTCCACTCGCTCCAGGACTCTGCCATTGTACAGACCATTTCTGGAAATCCCTTTTTGGGGGGAGGGGGAATGTTGCCTCTGAACCATTCAACTTATTTTTTTCAGTGTTCATAGTAGTAGTTCATCTTCATCCTTTCTGTCAGAGCTGATGAATTGAGTGAGTTCTGAAAATAGACAATACTATCCTGGGTGGAAATAAGCTATAATTCTAAAACAACCAGGCCAATGTTCTTGTGTGGCTTACCCAATAATTGTGATGGAGTTGAGTTCCAGGATGATTTGATGGATGGCCCTGTTGCTGGACTGAGTAACCATTTTGGTAGCAAACAATGCATTTAAATGGATAAATTCTGGTAGATAGTTTTGAAAGTCATTCTCATAGGCACATTTGTTGCATGTAGTAGTGCAAGTAAATTTTTTGAGACACTTAGGACACAGGAACTCAGCTGCTTGAAGTAGAAATAGTAGCTGGTATGGCACCCAGCAGTAGCAACTGGGGGAGACGTGAATGGGACAGAGAGAGGCCAGTTACCTACAGCAAAGGCACAAAGGTTGACTCTTTATAATCTCACTTTCTATAATATCACCTTCTGTCCAAAATGAAATAAGGTGGCTCTGCAGACAAAAGGGAAGAAAGAACTGACCTTCTACATCTCAGACCTTCTGCATATGACCTGTAGGCTGGTTGGAGTTAGATTTGCCAGCAGACCATCTTCACAGAAAAGGAACCGTATAATGTCATAGCTTAAGGACAGTGACTCTAGGTGTTTCATGAGTTTCCTTGCTGTCTGACAAGACCATATGTTCCAGGCTTATCTTGTAGATTTCTTGCTCCAGACCTGGGATCAGCCACTCCACGGAACCCTGGTTCTTTTACTAGGAAGCAATGTTTAAAGAACATAATCTGGATTCCTAAAGGCCCTTTTAACTTTTTAAATTCATGTTTACATCTAACAGAATTGGATACTTTTTCTCTTTTTCTTTTTTACCTTTTTTTTTTTTTTGGCTGATCTTATTTATTTTAATTGCAGCACTTAGCAATTAAAAGGGAAAAATGTAAAGGAAAACTATTCCCATGCAGTCTACTATCCCAAGACATTGCCTGTTTATGTTTATCTAAGTTCTCTCCTGGTTGCTGCCCATATGTGAGCCTCTTGAGGGCCAAGATTGTGCATCATTCTTCTGTAAGTTTCCTCTGGAACAAAGGAGAGTGTCTGCCCATTGTTAGTGCTCAGTTAGTGTTTATTTAATAAACACATTCATATTTTATTGTATCATAGTTTGTGATAATGCATTTCCCTTACTAAAAATAAAATTTTTTTTATTTTTTATGGTTGTTATTTTGTCATTTTGTAATAGCACATTAGACTTATATCCAGTAACTTATTCATTTCCATTATTGTGGTACCTGCATTTTTCTCCTATTTTTGCTGTTTTAAAGAATGATTTTTACAATGGTTAATAATTGGCAATAAGACTGTGATGAGAGAAAACATTGGCCTTGACCTTAACAGATCTGGGTTTGCAATGCAGCCCTGAATTATCACATTCTGCCTCTATTATAGTTACTTATCTATGATTTTTATCTGACTTGGTAAACTGTAAGCTCATACTTTCATCCTTAGATTCCTCCACACCCTGACATGGTATACAGACAGTAAATATTAGATTGATGGATGGGTGATGGAGGAACAGATGGATAGGTGAAACATTCTGGAGGAGGTTTTTCATTTGCAGGACAGTGGTTCTGAACTCTATTACTTGGAGTTTAGATCCTTTATTTTATAGAAGCCTTACCAAATTGAGACTCTTAAGATTTTGATTATAAAGAATTGCATTTATTCAGCAAAAACTTATGCCTAATTGTGTGCCAGGTTTTGGGTCTATTAATGAACCAACAAAGAACTTTGCACCTTGGAGCTTATGTTTTAGGTGGGAGAAGTAGATAACAAACAATAGATGTTAAACAGCGCATCAGAAGATGGTAAGAAAAATGTGGAGTACAATAAGAAGATATAGAGTGTAGAGCAGGGGGCATGAGTTACAAGTTTTCGTAGAGTAGCCAGGATAGAACTCATTGTAAATGTGACATTTGAGCAAAGACTTGAAGGCAAGAGAAAGAACTATGTAGATATCTTGGGTAGAAGTGTTCCAGACAACAGTAACAGCCACTGCAAAGGTTCTGAGTTAGGAGAATGGAGCATGTGAGAAGAGAAGGTCAAAGACATTACACAGGGAGCCTGATTGGTTAGGGTAGAGGTTGGCAAGTTTTTTCTGTAAATGGCCAGATAGTAAATATTTGCTGCGAATATTGACTTTGTGGTCCATGTAGTCTCTGTTGCAACTACTCAACACTGCTTTTGTAACATGAAGGCAGCCATAGACAATACTTAAACAAATATACCTGGCTATATTCCAATAAAACTTGATTTATAAACAAATTTAAATTTTATATAATTTTCACATCACAGAATATGTGTATTTTTTCCACCACTTAAAACTGTAAAAAAAAAATTCTTAGTTTCCACTTTTAGCTCTTGGGCCACACAAAAGCAGATGGCTGGCTGTATTTGGTCTGTGGGCCATAGTTTGCTGGTCCTTAGCAAGAACTTACAGGTCCTAGGTCCCTTATCAGATCTTTGGTTGTGACTCTGAGTTTAAGGGGAAAGCCATTGGCATGTTTTAAACAGACAAGTGACATGATTTGACTTGTGTTTTTAAGGTTTCATTCCATGGAGTGAAAATAATCTGGAGGACAAGGTACTGTGGGAGATAAAGATGAAACAAGATTGCCCATGTACCAATAATTATTGAAGCTGGATGATGAGTATATAAGGTTTATTATGGTATTCTCTCTGCTATTATATAGGTTTTTTAAAAGTTAAAAAAAAAAGCCGGGCTCGGTGGCTCAGCCTGTAATCCTGCGCCTTGGGAGGCTGAGGTGAGTGGATTGCCTAACCCCACGGGTTCGAGACCTGCCTGGGCAACTTGGCAAGACCTCATCTCTACAATAAATCAAAAATCAGCCGGGCATGGTAGTGCATGCCTGTAGTTCCAGCTACTTGGAAGGCTGAGGCAGAAGGATCACCGGAGCCCAGCAGGTCGAGGCTGTGATGGCCGGGAGCGGCCACTGCACTCCAGTCTGGGCGACAGAGTGAGACTCCAACTCAAAAAAAAAAGTTAAAAAAAATTGACACTAGCCGGGCTCGGTGGCTCAGCTTGTAATCCCGTGCCTTTGGGAGGCTGAGGTGAGTGGATTGCCTGAGCCCGCGGGTTCGAGACCCGCCTGGGCAGCGAGACCTCATCTCTACAATAAATCAAAAAATCAGCCGGGCGTGGTAGCGCATGCCTGTAATTCCAGCTACTTGGAAGGCTGAGGTGGAAGGATTGCCGGAGCCCAGCAGGCGAGGCTGTGGTGGCCGAGAGCAGCCACTGCACTCCAGTCTGGGTGACAGAGGGAGACTCCAACTCAAAAAAAACAAAACAAAACAAAAAAAAAAAATTGACACTCTGCTATATTCAGTATGGACTGTGAGGACAGGAGGTTAGAAACAAGAAAAGCAATTAGTAGACTCTTACAATAATTCATGAGGGAGACACTGGTGGATTTGACTAGAGTGATAGCCCTGGAGGTGGTGAGAAGTGGTTAGGTTCTGGATGAATGTTGAAGATGGAGCCAACAGGATTTACTGCAGATCAGTTCAAAGGTATGAGAGAAAAATAGGAGTTAAGGATGACTTTAGAATTTTGATCCAAACGATAGTAAAGGTGAAGTTAAGTCAAATGGAGAAATCTGCAAATAGAACAGATTTGGGGGAGGTGATTGTGAATTTCATTTTGGATGTTTAAGTTTGAGCTCTGGGGTTTGGGAGGAAGTTTTAAACTGAAGACATAAATCTGGTGTCATTGGCATCAGCTTTAAAGCCTGAACTGGGTAAGATCACAAAGTAAGTGATCATAGATAGAGGGGAGACCAGTACCAAAAACTGGGCCTTTACATTCCAAAGTTAAAAAGTCAAGGAAAACAGGAAGAAACTGCAGGGGAAACTGAGAGGAAACCACCAGGGAGACAGGTAGAAAACCAAGAGAGTTTGGCATCCTGCAAACTAAGGGAAGAAAGCACTTTAAGGGAAAGATCAGTTGCATAAAAATGCTGCCGAAGTGAGATGAAGACTACAAATTAATGCCTGAATTTGGCAATGTGATTATTGGTGATCTGGGTGAGCAGTTTAGGTGGAGCGGTGATGGCAAAAGCTATATTGCCAAGAGTCAGGGCAAAGAGATGGGATAGGGCAGTATGAAAAGTGGAGTAAAGAGATCTTTAAGATGGGAGAAATAACAGGTATGTGAGTATACTTGTGAACATATAGATTGTAGGCCAGGTGCGGTGGCTCACGCCTTTAATCCCAGCACTTTGGGAGGCTGAGGTGAGAGAATTGCCTAAGGCCATGGGTTCGAAATTAGCCTGGGCAACTTGGCAAGACCTCATCTCTACAATAAATCAAAAAATTAGCCAGGTGTGGTGGCACATGACTATAGTTCCAGCTACTTGGAAGGCTGAGGCAGAAGTATCGCCTGAGCCCAGCAGGTCGAGGCTACAGTGACTGTGAGCGTGCCACTGCATTCCAGTCTGGGTGAATGAGTGAGACTCCAACTAAAAGCAAAAACATATAGATCATAACAGTATGCTACACACTTTGGGAGGCTGAGGCGAGAGGATTGCCTGAACTCAGGGGTTCTAGACCAGCCTGAGCAACTTAGTGAGATATAGTCTGTACAATAAAAAACAAAACAGTATGCTACAAAGACAGTGATCCAGTAAAGAGGAAGAACTGCTGGAGCAAGCTTTTTCAGTAGGTGAGACAGAATGGGGTGCAGAATGCAAGTAGAAGGATGGCTTTAGACAAGAGCATAGGCAGTTACTCCTGGGTAACAGACTTGAAGACTGAGTATGTGGGTACAGTTTTAGGTTGTTGTGCTGGTGGGAATCTGCAGTTCTTTGATCATTTTAATTTCCTCAGTGAGGTAGCAAGCAAGATCATCAGCTGAGAGTGAGGATGTGAGTGAGATCCAGAGGTTTGAGAAGAAGTGTGAAATAGTTTTCTGGTTTGGGATAACACAGTATAAGTGCCAGGCTACATTAAAGACACCCCCCTTTCGGGAAAGGGGAAAAGTTAACTTCAGGTGACCTTCTCAAACATGGTTGTGATTTTTCTTATGTTCTGCTTGTACTGAAAGAGTAGTCTTTGTTTTCTAAGGTTGACTGATTTTCTGTGGAAAAACAAACCAAAAAAAAATGCTTTCCTTTTAAGCCACCACTAAATAATTTTAAACCCTTTAGTAATTTAGTATCTTGCTCCTTATACAGAAATAAGGAGTGTAGCAGACAGATACAGTCGTTCATTAGATGTTAGGTTTTATTAGCATCGTTGTTCTTTGGAGTTTCAAGAATCTTTGTAATTAGGAACATATATTGGGTATTTTGCTTTATAAACTCTATAGAAATTTCTTAACTGTCTTTGAATTGTGTTTATTCTGGCTTCCTACCTCCTGGCCACGGGATTACCTCTCATCTCTCTTCTTTTGAGAACAGTCACTGGTCAAGGATAGAATCTAACACTTGCAAGCTTAGGGTCTAGACGAGCCAATATCTACAGCATCCATATTTGGGAGCTAGAACCACTCTCCTGAGCATGGAGGCTTCTGATAATGCTGGAGCAGATCATAAAGTCTGCGTTTAAATGAAGTGCTCCAGGCAGCTCTGGATTTTGCCTAGATCCTGGACACAGTCCCTCTAACTGCCAACTTTCCACAATTCCTGCAGGGTCCTTCTATGTCTTATGTTCAGGCCTCATTCTAGTAGACCCAGATGCATTAGGCCTTCCCTGAGAGGAAAGAAAGGACACTGATTAAGAATATGGCCTTCGGAGCCAGACTCCTGAGGTTCAAATCCTGCTTCCACCTCTAGCTAGTTATACAGTCTTGGGGAAGTTACCTGATACCTCTGTGCCTCAGTTTCTACATCTATAAATGAAGACGATAATAATACCTACTTAAAGTAGTAAAGAGCTTAGTTAGCACAGTGCCTCACAAGTACTAATTACTCAGTATGTTAGAAGTTCCAGTAGTAGTACTTGTTAGTATTGTTCATACAATTATTTCCTAGAGTCAGTCTAACTTTGCTGATAGAAAGCCCTGTCATTCATCCAGCCAAACTGAATGGAATCATCAACCATTTGTGGCTTGAATAGCTACCTCTTCTGACAGTAAAGGGATATGGCCCTTTCTGAAGTTACATACAAGAATATTGAAGTCAGGATAAATTGGTAGGTGACTATGAGTTTGCTGTTAGGCTAATGTGAGTTTGACTATGAGGGAAGTGAACTTTTTTAAAACATGAAAATCTTCAGCAAATGGGGAAGTGATAGATAAGCAAGCACACCTGCTCAGTGGAGAATAAATTAAATGTTGAGATAAAAGACACCCACCCCAAAAGAGTCAAAATGCCTTAATATTTATCTCATATATTTCAAATTTTGTCAGTACAAATTGTTCTTGTTCTAATTTCTGGCCCCTGTCTTTAGAAGCTTATAGTCTATTAAGGGAGTCCAGATATAAACATGGGAAAGGTTGAATAACGCTGCATTGATACCTCCCCTCAAACCTTGCAGCCTCCTAGGGTTGAGAGATCAGAAGGGCTGGTGGTCACTTGTTTCTGCTGGAATTTAAATACACAGTGGCTAAAGTGGGTTTTGTAGACTGGATTAGACCATTTATGACATTGTTTGTGTGACCAAGTTTTGAGCAAATTACTCTAACATCATCCATTTGTCTGTTGACTAATGGGGATTTAGGACATTATTGGAGATTAAGGGCACCCAAACGGGCACTGTCCAGCAGCAGGACAAGAATTGCTGAGGCCATATCCACCTGGCCCTTGGTGTTTCTGGAAAATGTTATCTGCTCTTGAGGAGGACACAATATTTTCTGTTTGAGGACAGCAAAAAAAAATTATTTTTTAAGATTTTTTTGTAGAGATGGGATCTCGCTATGTTGCCCAGGCTAGTCTCAAACTCCTGGCCTTAAGCAATTCCCCCACCTAAGTCTCCCAAAGCACTGGGATTACAGCCACCACACCCAGCCCAAAAATTTATTTAAAGAGGAAAGACATTCCTTAATTCCTAAATAAGTCTCTGGTATTCTTTTTCAAGATTTTTATTCCAACCACCCTGTCTGATCCTATTCCCATCCCACAGAAACTCTCTTTATAAATGCAGATGTATAAAGGTAGCATCTTTCTTCTAATGAAAGCATTTTTAAATTGTTTTTTTCCTACAATTCCTGAAGAATATATAGAAAAGTGTTTCTTTTTTCCCCCTTTAAAAGTAAATAAACCACAGTGAGATGCCACTTCATACTTACTAGGGTGGCATTAATAAGAAAGGCAAAAAAGTAGCAATTGTTGCTGGCAGCGACACAGAGAAATGGGAATCCTTGTGCATTGCTCGTGGAAATATAAAATGGTGCAACTGCTGTGAAAGACAGTTTGGCAGTTCCTCAAAACGTTAAACACGGAGTTACCTTATAAACCAGCAGTTCCACTCCTAAGTATATACATGTAGTTTGAGAGGACTCCAAGACCACTCTTAAGTTCAGTAATTCACTAGAAGGACTCACAGAATTCAGAAGAGCCATTATACTCACAGTTATGATTTATTACAGTGAAAGGATACAGATTTAAAATCAGCCAAGGAAAAAGGTACATGGAGACCCGAGTGACCAGGAATGGAGCTTCTAGTTAATCCCTGCTAGTGGAGTTGTTCAGTCAGTACTTATTTCTCCCAGCAACAGTGTGTGACAGTACACACAGAGTATTGTCAACCTGGAAAACTCACCCTTGGTGTTGAGAGATTTTATTGAGGGTTAGCCATGTAGACACAGCTGACCATCCGCGTGGCTATCTTTACTTTCCAGTCCTTCCAAAGGTCAGACTGACGCAAAAACTCCAACATAAATCACCTAGTTAGCATAGACTATCTCCCTTTGCCCAAGGCCCCTAGGAAAACAAAGGTACTTTTATCAGGCAGGACATTCCAGGGGCTAGAAGGTTACCTCTCAGGAGCTGAGGGCAAAGGGCCAAACCCTTCTTTGGACAAGGTTAATCTTTTACTGTGTAGTACCCAAAGTGAATTTTTATAACAGCATTTTTCATAATAGGCAAAAAGTGAAAATAACTGACAGGCACAGTGGTTCATGCCTGTAATTCCAACACTTTGGGAGTCCAAGGCAGGAGGATTGCTTGAGCCCAGGAGTTCCAGACCAGACTAGACAACATAGTGAGACCTCATCTCTACAAAAACAAATTTTTTTAAATGAGTCGGGCATAGTGGCATGCACCTGCAGTCTCAGCCGAGGTTGAGGCTGCAGTAAGCCATGATCGTGCCACTGCACTCCAGCCCGGTCGACAGAGTGAGACCCCGACTCAAAAAAAAAGAAAGAAAGAAAGAAAAGAAAACCATCTAAATGTCTGTCAACTGATGAAATAGGGTATATCCATACAATGGAATATTTTTTGGCCATAAAAAGGAATGAAGTTCTAATATATGCTACAACATGGATGAACCTTTAAAATATGCTAAGCAAGCCGGGCTCGGTGGCTCAGCCTGTAATCCCGCGCCTTTGGGAGGCTGAGGTGAGTGGATTGCCTGAGCCCGCGGGTTCGAGACCCGCCTGGGCAGCGAGACCTCATCTCTGCAATAAATCAAAAAATCAGCCGGGTGTGGTAGCGCATGCCTGTAATTCCGGCTACTTGGAAGGCTGAGGTGGAAGGATCGCCGGATCCCAGCAGGTCGAGGCTGCGGTGGCCGGGAGCGGCCACTACACTCCAGTCTGGGCGACAGAGTGAAACTCCAACTCAAAAAATAAATAAATAAAATAAAATAAAATATGCTAAGCAAATGAAGCCAGACTCAAATTGCCACATATTGTACAATTCCACTTATATGAAATGTCCAGAATGGGCAAATCTACAGAGACAGAGAGTAGGTTAATAATTTCTTGGGGCTGGTGTTAGAAACAGGGAGTAACTACAAATGGGTACAAGATTTGGGGAGGGTGACGAAAATGTTCTGGAATCAGGTAGTGGCAATAGTTGCACAACTTTGTAAAGACAGTGAAATGTACACTTAAACTTAGTGAATTTTATGGTATGTAAAATACATCTTAATATAGTTGTTTGTGTATTTTAAGTGAATAGATATAATAACCATACTAATGCATATAGTGAAGAGTTTAAAGACACATGTGTAACAGATGTTTGTAGAAGTACAACTTGCTTGCCACAGTCAGAACAGTGTTATCTCAAAATTTTTAATTTAAAATTTTTAAAGATTAAAATTAAGTTTTTACTGAGGTGAGTGGATTGCCTGAGCCTGCGGGTTCGAGACCTGCCTGGGCAAGTTGGCGACACCTCATCTCCACGAAATCAAAAAATAGCCGGGCATGGTAGCGCAGGCCCGTAATTCCGGCTTCTCGGAAGGCTGAGGCGGAAGGATCACCAGAGCCCAGCAGGTCGAGGCTGCAGTGGCCGGGAGCGGCCGCTGCACTCCGGTCTGGGCAACAGAGTGAGACTCCAACTCAAAATAAATAAATAAATAAATAAAATAAAATAAAGTTTTTAAATAGGCATAATAATCCCTCCCCATCACCTGAAGTGGTTACAGTGGAACTAAATGAGATGTGTGCAGCCGGGCTCGTTGGCTCAGCCTGTAATCCCAGTGCTTTGGGTGAGGTGAGTGAATTGCCTGAGCCCGCGGGTTCGAGACCCTCCTGGGCAACTTGGTGAGATTTCATCTCTATAATAAAATCAAAAATTAGCCGGGTGTGGTAGCGCACACCTGTAGTTCCATCTACTTGGAAGGTTGAGGTGGAAGGATCGTCCAAGCCTAGCAAGTCGAGGCTGCGGTGGCCAGGAGCGTACCACTGCCCTCCAGTCTGGGTGACAGAGTGAGACTCCAACTCAAAAGAAAAATTAAATGTATGCAAAGACATTTTGTTTATTAGAATGTGCCAGACATATTTTAGAAGAAAGTAAACAGGTATTTGATCGGCTTCAAAGCTTTGTTGGCATTTCTTCTTTTTTAAATAGTAATGTTACTTTATTTTTGTCTGGCAGTCTAGGTGATCAAGCTTTATCTTCTAAATTGCTGTTTTTTAATCGACACATTGTAATTGTACATATTTGTAGGGTACAATTTTATGTCTACATACATGTAGTATAATCAAATCAGGGTATTTAGTTTGTCTATTACCTCATCATTTCTTTGTGATGAGAACATTCAAAAGCCTCTCTTCTAGCTATTTTGTAAAATACAATATCTTACTGTTTACCATTGTCTCCCTACTGTGCAACATCAAAACTTATGCCTCATATCTAAATGTAAATGTAACTTTGTACCCATTGACCAGCATTTCTTCACCACCAAAATATATAGAACTGTAGCTATAAATATCACAGAATGACCCTTTTTGAAACTAGATGGGTTTTATGGCAGAGTTTCCTGAGAGACATTTTATTTTACATAGAAGTACCCAGTTCTTATCTGTGTATTATCTTTTATTTTGAATACTTTTTATTTATGTCTATATTTATGTCTCTACATTCTATAAACGTTCTATACATTTGTCCTGGGATTATCTATAGTTAGCTTCCTAATAATAATAGTTTTATGTCAGACATTCATTCCCTTGAATAGAAAATTCTTTGCTTTTTCTTCCCATATTTTTAGCAGTTATTAAACAGCAAAAGAGCACTATGCCCAACACTTTAAATCTCTTGCTAAAGAATACTTTTTGCTCTTGTTTTTTAAATGTCTGGATAGTTTCTTAGCCAAATATAGCGAAAATAACCCAGATAAAAGTACATCTTGGGCTTCCATCATCATTTTCATGAGCCTTCAAGGTAATCTAACAAACTTTTCCAATAGAGCTGTCCAAAGCCAGGATGGGCCATCTTAGGAAGTTGTGAGCTTCTTACCGGTGGAAGAATTCAGTAGGTGGCTAGATTACCACTTAATTGGAAAGTGGAGGAGGGTGTGTAGAGTGGGGAATGGAGGTAGAAGGTCAGGTACTCTAAAGAAAGTTCAAGCAATGATAAATGTGAGGCTGGATTAGATGATCTTAGAATTCTGTTCCATCCCTGGAATTCATTTAAATGGAATCTGCCCCATTAAAGGTTTGATGCTTGCCAGTATTCTCTTAGATGTTGAATTTCTCAATCTAAGAAGACCTGTCAGGCTTTGCATTCTTTTTGTGTTTATTCAAATCCAAGGTCATTCTCCAGTTTTAATTATCAGAAACTCAGAAGGGAGGGAAGGAGAGAGGAAGGATGGGGGGCACATGGCGATACACTGAGTACCAGGTCCACTATCATGAGGGAGAGAAGGCCTGCTAGAAGTCCAAACCTCACCTGCATGCAACTTACTTATGTACTAAATCCTCACATATATCCTACAACTGTAAAATAAATAAATAAATAAATAACAATAAAAAGAAACTCAACACAAAGGTAATTGAGCAGTCTGCCTTCCAGATACAGGCTTCCAAGAGTTGAGACTTGGCTTTAACTATGAGAATTCCCGCTATTTCCTTAGAAACAAATTCTCCCTTCCTTTCCTCTCTCCCTCTACATAAATACATAAATGCACTCATGCATTTTAAATCTTTAGAAGGAAAGCTGTAACATTGTAGCCATAACTAATGGTAATTAAGGCTAACCATGAAATACAGGAGTATAGCAATCATGAGCCAGGTTCTTCCTGCTCTGCCTCCCTTGAATTGTCAGTGCATGCTTCATAGTAATGCTTAATAAATGTGTTAAATTTATGAATGAATGGCAAAATATTATAAACTTAATTTCAGATTGTCTGTAACTGTGCCATCCAGTAGAACTTTCCACAGTGATGGAAATGTTTTAAACCTATGCTGTTCAGTATGATTTAAATCTGGTTTTAATTGTATGTAATTTTAATTAATTTAAATTTAAATGCTGCTCATAGCTAGATGACTACCACATTGGACAACTCAGCTCTGTGAGAACTCTTTCAAGAAGTTAGGTTACTTAGATGTTTGAATTCCTGTGACCATTTTAGAAACAGTAGATGCTCTGGCAGTAATATTGACTTTGTTTTCTCTTTCACTTATTTAGAACCATTTTCTGAGCAACTGCTTGTTAAGTAGTTGATTGCAGTACACAATGAATGACACAGCTTCTGCCTTTAACATCTATAGCCAGGGATTTGACAGTTATTATACTATAGAGACAGTGTGAAAAGTACTATTATGGAAGCATTTATAGGCTGATGTGGGAGACACAGAGAAGAAACCACATGACTAATGGGAATCAAGGAAGACTTCTCAGAAAAATTTGATGCTTGAGTGCTTGAGCTGAAACCTTAAAAGAGGAGTTTGAATATTTTTGCCTCTTTTTTGCTGTTTTCTGTAAGAGCAGGTTTCCTGGGTTATTTATAAAGCCTCTGTCATGGTCAATTTAAGACCAGTTTTCTTCCTGTCTTTCCTTTGCTTCCTACAAGCTCTCAATTTAGGTCCAGAGACATAGGGCTCTCCCTTTCCCTGCAACCCTGCCTCCTTGACGCATCTTTTCTTCCTGCAGTGCTCGGTAAAAAGCTGCATCACTGCTTTCCACGTCACCTGTGCTTTTGAGCACAACCTTGAGATGAAGACCATCCTAGATGAGGGAGACGAAGTGAAATTCAAGTCATACTGCCTCAAACATAGCCAAAACAGGCAGAAACTTGGGGAGGCTGAGTACTCCCACCACAGGGCTGCAGAGCAGAGCCAGGCCAAAAGTGAGAAAACCAGCCTGCGGGCACAGAAGCTTCGGGAACTGGAGGAGGAGTTCTATACCTTGGTACGAGTAGAAGATGTGGCCACAGAGCTAGGGCTGCCAATGCTAGCTGTGGACTTTATCTATAACTACTGGAAACTGAAGCGGAAAAGTAACTTCGATAAGCCATTATTTCCTCCAAAGGAGGATGAAGAAAATGGGCTCGTGCAGCCAAAAGAGGAAAGCATTCACACTCGCATGAGAATGTTTATGCACCTACGGCAGGATCTGGAGAGGGTAAGGTGACCAGCTGTTACTCCCGTGTAGGTCTCAGTTTGTATAGAAATAGAGGTCCCGCTTCCAGTTAAAAAATGGTCATCTTATTATAGTGTAGACTTCTGTGTCCTTGCCTATCTCCTGATTTCATTGTGACCCCAGACATTGGGCTCTGTTTAAATTTTGACAGTTACATTCAGGTGATTTGAGAGGCCTCACTTATGTGCTCTGTAAACTGTAACTTTGAAACAGACTCTGATTTGGTTTACTTTTTAGTCACTGTTGAGCCTAAATTGACTTATCTGTATTTTGCTGGCACATTTATGAGACTGCAGGCTGAAGAATGACTGAATTTTGTTCAGGAAGGCACTAGATCAGGGTTTCTCAAACTCAGCACTATTGACATTTTGAACTGGATAGTTATTTGTTGTAGGGGGTTGCTCTTTGTTATAGGAGGCATTGTAAAATGTTTTTTTGCAGCATCCCTGGCCTCTACCCACTAGATGCCAGTAGCAATCCCCCCACACATACACCCAGTGTGACAACCAAAAGTGTCTCCAAATTGTCAAATGCCCCTTGGGGGGCAAAATTGCCCCCGGTTGAGAACCACTTTGCCAGATAATTCAACTAAACTAATGATATATATATATCAGTTATCTACTAAATTAAGTGCCACACGGGTTCAAAAATAAGTTAAGCCCTGCATTACCCTAGAGAACTTTATAATTAAATATAATTATAGAAATGGCTTGTATGGTTTTTTTTCTGCTATCGAAATTTGAAAGGGAACTATTAGCCTTGACTCACTTTTTAAAATTCAAAACACACATATATAGCACCTACTATTATTACTAGTATTGTTAGCACTGTTCTAAGCATTTTATAAATTTTAACTCATTTAGTCTTAACATGCCCATGAAAAAAATACTATTATCATCATCATCCCTGTTTACAAAATGAACAGCCTGGAACACAGAAAAGTTGCCCAGGTGGGAAGTATGAGAGTTGGGATTTTACCTTTGTTGCTATAGAAACTTGATTGAGCTGAAAGTGTGAGCATAAAAGCCACTTTCGGTCTTCCCACCAGACCTTTATCCAGCTGGTCCTGCACTCATTAGAAAATTGTACTGGGTACAGCATTGCTATCATTTATACTCAAGGATCTAAAGAGAAGGCTGAGTTGTTAAACCATCATTCAGTCTTTCCCAGCCTGGCTGTGCAAATAAATATCAAGCCCATGACACCGCAGGGAAAGTAGGTTTCAGAAGGCAGCTTTGGAGCATTTTGCTTGTGCTACTGATTGATGTAGGACCATGATCCCACGATTGACCATGCTGCATAAATTCCTGTGACTGGCTCTCATTCTGCAGCTCTTGGGTTCTGTCATCTCTCCTCACCCCCGACCACCACCTGACTTTAGTGTCTTTATCTTAGCTAAGCAATTTCAATTGTCAGGTTTGCTTAACATAACAAACATTTCTATTTGCGGGGGATTGGGCTTTCAGGTCCGAAATCTGTGCTACATGATAAGCAGGCGAGAGAAGCTGAAACTGTCACACACCAAAATACAGGAACAGATCTTCAATTTGCAAGCCCAGCTTGTTAACCAAGAAATTGCTGCAGGTAACCTGTATGTTTAAAATATCCTAACAAATATATAGACTCTGGTCACATTCTATTTTAACAATTTAAATTTTATGTCCATTGTTCCACTTAAAAATCTTTTAAACTTCTTGTCAACTATCTCATTTGCTTCAGTCCAATCCTGATATAGCATGGCCCATTTCACTGTCAACTCTTAAGGCAAGAAATCCCAGGGTGGGATTGGAGAAGTTGCAGGTCAGGGCAGATAATCTAGGTCCCAGATAGATATTCGTTGGAGCCATTAAATTAGTTGGAGCCATGAAATTACTGTATAATTGTCAGATTCACTTAGAAATTGACAGTATAGGATCTAATCCCAGTTTCCAGAAAACATTTAATTCCAGACTTACTCATCTTAACAATTGTCTATTAAAATAAATCCTTAGCCAGAAGTTAGGAGATCTGAATGCTTATCTTTTCATTTATTCACTAATATTTGTTGAGCACCTACTATGGACTAAGAACTGAACTAGAAGATAGGGCAGTCGGCCAGACAAAAATCCCTTTGTGCAGGGTCCACTGTCCACTTGGTGAGCAAGACCCTAGGCATGGGGAACTTGGCTGGAATGATGACCGTCCTATTCAGTGACACCTGTAACCTTCCTGTGCCTCATTTAACACAGAAGTCAGTGGCAGAGCCTGGGCAACTAGGGGTCACTGGGCAGGGTATACAGAATCAGCTCCTCCCAAAGGACAGCTGTAGAACAAGAGAGACACTCAGAAATGAGGAGATGACAGGTAGACATCAGAGATTCTGGGGTATTTGTATCACATGGGTCACAGCAGAGTTGTGTAGGAGGAGGCAGCAGGGCTACTCAGCCACAAGGGCATCATGATGGGGGCAGAACAAGAAGGACCAAAGGATAACAGGGAGAACCCTTACATGACGAGGAAATTGGCTCCTACCTACCCCTGTGCCTTCTGATGGGTAGGAGTCAGTTTCATTATGGCTTGCAGCATTAGCAGATGGCACCCCCTGGTGAGATGGAGGCTATAGGTATTGAAGGTGGACCCTTGGAGAACCAGTGCTGCCCACTGGGGCACCTAAGAGCTGTCCTCTTTATATCTCATTTTTGTGAGGTTACAGTAAAATGATAATGGGCAAAGATCAAGTTCATATATAAGGAGGAATTGTTCGATAGTGCTTTTTTAAATTCAGGGTACTCAGAATAATAGAAAGAGGAAGACTTGTTCTAACTGGGATTGTAGGATGACATAACTGAGTAACTAATTGCCAATATTCCCCAGGCCAAGCCCATAGCCAGCCATTGACAGGAATATTGCAGTTCTTTTCTGTGGGTCTTACCACTGCAAAACCTCCCACCTTAATAATGGTCATTTGCAGTCAGGAACTTACTCTAGATTAAGGATATAAAACTTGCAGGAACCACCATCACTTCTAATGCCAAGTTCAAACACATACATACTCTTCACTCACTAAAACCTGTGCTACATTTCTGACTTGCTTCAGGAAGGCCAAGAGGGATTGAAGGATGGGGTCTGAAATGTGTGTGTTTAAAGTACATCCTAAGTGCTGTGTAGTACCCACACATGCACACACACAGACCCTGTTCTAAGCCATTGCTAGTGACATTCTTATCAGAAATAATAGTAGGGCGGAGATAGGGATGCAGGAGGCAACATACTAGTCTTGGTTATCATTTTACAGGCTGAGAGCACAAAGGTGAAGAGGTGAGGAGCCATATAGCAAACAGTGGTGCTGCTGAGTTTTTCACCTGTAGCACTCTCAGCCCCAACCTCTAGTTCAGCTCACTCCAGCTGCTACACAATAATATACATACATATCAAAGCCAGGTCCTTGTTAGACATTTGGAAGAGTAAGTATGTGAACTCACTCTGTCATAACCACATAAGCCATTATTTAAATCAGTTGTTAAAATGAATCTTTCTTTTTGATCTCAGGACTTCCTTTGACAAGTGCACTAGAAAACTCATTGTTTTACCCACCACCAAGAATTACCTTAAAGTTAAAAATGCCCAGACCAACTCTGGAAGACCACAGAAACAGCTCTACAGAGACTGATCACCAACCCCACTCTCCTGACAGCAGCTCCCCTGTTCATAGTATAAGGAGCATGCAAGTGCCTCAGGAGTCACTAGAAATGAGAGTGAAATCATATCCAAGACATCCACTAGAAAGCAAGAATAACCGTTTGCTGGCCAGTCTCAGTCATCCTAGGAGTGAAGCAAAGGATTCCAGTTCTGCTTGGAGAACCCCATCTTCGGAGTGCTATCATGGGCAGTCGCTGGGAAAGCCTCTGGTCCTCCAGGCTGCCCTCCACGGACAGTCTTCCATTGGGAATGGTAAAAATCAGCCTAACTCTAAGTTTGTCAAATCCAATGGCCTGGAGGGCAGCTGGTCTGGGAATGTCACCCAAAAAGATAGCTCAAGTGAAATGTTCTGTAACCAGGAGTCCGTACTCAGCTCCCACTTAGCCAGTCAAGGCAGCTTTAGAAAATCCACTGTGGAACACTTCAGTAGGTCCTTTAAAGAGGCCACAAATAGGTGGGTGAGGACCACAGAGGACCTCCAGTGTTGTGTGAAGCCAACCAAGAATATGAGCCCCAAAGAACAGTTCTGGGGCAGGCAGCTTCTCAGGCGGTCTGCAGGGAGAGCTCCATATCAGGAAAATGATGGGTATTGCCCGGATTTGGAGCTAAGTGATTCAGAAGCAGAAAGTGATGGAAACAAAGAAAAAGTCAGGGTAAGGAGAGATAGCTCAGACAGGGAAAATCCTCCCCATGACTCTAGACGGGATTGCCATGGTAAAAGCAAGACACATCCCCTTTCCCACAGTTCAATGCAAAGGTGATTAGAAACTCCCAAGGATAACCCAACCTTTGCCTTCGCCCCATATATTGGGGAAAACCAACACACCAAAAGGATTCTAGCATATGTGAGGAGGAATTGCAGTGAAAAGGATGAAATTTTGCCACAATAAATTGGCTTGCAGTTTTTGAAAAGTTTTCAAGTCTAGTTTTTACAAGCACATTACAGTAATTGCAGATTGTTCAGAAGTTTGTTTGTCAGAGGCTATTGGGACCAGCTGGGCCCAGAGTATTTGCTCAGTAAGTATTTTGGGGCAGCTTTCCAGTTATATTAACACATTGACAAGTATATATATCAAGAGTCCTTGCATTGTTAACAGATTTGCAAGAGATCATGATTATCAGACACTAAACCTGCTTATCTTTTGAAGCTACAGCATGTGACTCTCAGAGCTCCTGTCTGTAGGAAGTTTCTAATTCCACTGGTATCTATAAACCCTTTTCAGGGAAGAGACCAGGAGACCAACATCTCAGATACTGTCAAATTCACTACCCTCTTCCTTTGCTCTGCACAAGGTCGAGTTCCTTTCACAGTATCTTAACTTGCTGAGTAAGTGCTTCTAGTGCTTATAAGTGTCCAGTGCCTGTTCCTAGACTTGCTTGTTGGGAACACACTCATAACTATTTCACCCAGCTAACAAGCATAAACGGCTAACTTGTGGATAGTGTTTACAAAAGTACAAAAGTACTAGTTCCAAGGAAAATGCTCTGATTCTCTCTGTTTAGGCGTTTGTGAAGGATCCCAGAACCTTTCTCAAAGTGAGACCATTTCTGGGTTATTTGTACCAGGTCAGGGTTTTTGTGTTGTTGTTTTCAAATAAGTTTGACTAAAATGAGTTTGGCTGACAGTTTTTGTATACCTGCTTTAATGTTTATAAAATTTTTATTGAGGTATAATTAAAATATAATAAAATGTGCAGAGGTTAAGTATTCTTACCTGCTTTAATTTTGAAACAGATTTTTATTGTCAAACAGAATTTGAAAGCATGTGTTTAACACATGGATATAATTTAGCTTTGTATCAACTTTGAATCTGAGACAATTTCCCAAACAAAAAGGCTGGAGCCATTTTTCAGAAGTTGCTTATACCCTGTTCCCAAACTATCAGCCTTGATGAATTTCTGGGAGGAAGAGAATAATTACATTTTCGGGGGGGGGGGATAAAAACATGTCTGCTTCCCATTTAAGGAGGAAATGATGCAGTTTTTAAAGAAGCAGACTATAATTCTCAGCTCTCTTTTCGTCTTAGCCTTAAATTAATATTCTCTTCTAGTTTGGGAAAGTGTAATGGGAATTTTCAAACAAAAGAGGCCATTTTCAATTTTTAAAGTTTGTTACTCATGAAACAGCCCAGCTGTAGTAGGTGCCAGTCAGTGAAGACGGGGGACCCTCTCTCCATCAATATGGAAAACTCAGCAGTTTTCCTCCCCTCTGGTTTTGTTCCTATAGACTTGTTAATGAATTCCTTTGCTTTTTGCATTCTCCTTTTCTGAAAGCATCTGTATCTTGCCTCTCCTTTGACTACATCTTCAAAATAATTCTTTTGTGCCTATGTACATGTGTGAACATGTCATAGCATGTGTGCTAGGTGTCCTGTATTTTGTTTGAATGAAAAAAACTATCAAAATGAGGAAGACAATTTCTCCTATTTATGCACTAGGTTTCTGTGCTTTTTCTTTGAATTCTTCTGGAATCGATATTAATTTATACCTTCATGGTAATAAAGTTATAATGGAAGCTGTGTCGTGCATTCCTTATGTCAGAGGCCAGTGCAGTAGTCTTTGTCCTTTCATGCCTTTCATTTCTGAGTGAGTGGGAGGAAAAGCAAACATCAAAATAGTGCTTCAGCCAAATTCCATATGTAATGCCACTGGGAGAGTATTGACTAAAATATCATTCCAGTCAGGGAAGTATAGTTGTAATATTTTTACAGGATATTCCTAGATAAATGAAGGAGCCTTCAGTTGTAAATTTCAATTGCCCCAAAATGTATTTACTACATTTTGTTGTTGTTTGAAGTATTACCTCTTAACCTTCTTTGTTAATTTTTTCATTTTGTCTTATATAGTCCAGCTTTCCAAGATAAACTCAGTCTTTTTTCAAATGTCACCTTTTTACCAATACTTTTTCATTAAATTATGAAAACTGTTAACTACTGTCAGTGTGTTAATTTTTTATTTTGGCATATTAGTTTTAGAAAATCATATATGTTCCTTTTATAATTAAAAAATTGTAGTCACTAAACAAAACAAATAGATGATGTGGGGAGAGGAAGGAGGAAGAGGAGGATTCATGTCAATACCAGGGGCCAAAAAGAACTCTGGATACTTGAACTCTACCCAGAAACCATGATTTCATCGGGCTGGTAAGATAAAGACCTTAGGATCATTATAAAAAACCATCAGGGAGATAGATCATATCTAAAGTGACAAGGTTCAAAAGGCTTGCCCCAGGCATCACCTAAGTGTATATTCTTTTTTTTTTTTTTTTGAGTTTGAGTTTGAGTCTCACTCTGTCACCCAGCCTGGAGTGCAGTGGCCGCTCCCAGCCACCGCAGCCTCGACCTGCTGGGCTCCGGCGATCCTTCCGCCTCAGCCTTCCAAGTAGCTGGAACTACAGGTGCGCGCTACCACCCCCGGCTCATTTTGATTTATTGTAGAGATGAGGGCTCACCAAGTTGCCCAGGCGGGTCTCGAACCCGCGGGCTCAGGCAGTCCACTCACCTCAGACTCCCAAAGGCGTGGGATTACAGGCTGAGCCACCAAGCCCGGCTTAAGTGTATATTCTTTACAGTATTCATTCTTTTTGGAGTCATGGGAGTATAGGGGTTATGTGGTGTCGTGGGGATACTTTGAGGGCATTATAAATATTTTCGTGATGTTTGAGAAATGTACTTGCCAAAGGTCATTGGGTAAATCAGTAGTGAAAAATAGGTAAAAGGTGATGTTGGTTCTCTCTCCCCTCCCTCTCCCCCTCCCTCTCCCCCTCCCTTTCCTCCTCCCTCCATTTCCCTCTCTCCCTCCTCTTTCTCCCCTCTCTGTCCCTTCTCTCTCCTCTCTCCCCCCCAACTGTTTTGATCTGGTAATGTTATAGCCAACAAAAGCTATTAGATTTATTCTAGTGTGTACATTTCCAGTGGGAAAAGAACCTCTTTTTCTAGTGTTGAAGCAAAAATTGTGCTTGGTGACCCTTAAGAATTAGGGGAAAGTATACATTATAGGAATAAAAATTTATTTACCACTGAACAACTTTCATGTGATATTTTCAAAAAGTATATATCTTATTTCTAACAAATTTTATTAGATTTTTCACAACCTTAATTCAATTGTTTTTAAGTTTTTTGGGTATGAGCTTTCCAGTCTCTAAACCTAAACGCCCCTTTAAATTCCCTTCCCTTCCCCTCACTACTCCTTTCACTCACCTTCTCAATATAATTTATTATAACTGAATATTAGATTATAAACAAGCTGGAGAGATAGAATCGTGTTGCTCAAACTGTACTCATTACAAGTTATTTGAATTTGAAGACCATTTGCAGAACCACTGTTTTCTAAAGATTGCCATGATGTAATTAATGAAGCTACTTTCATAAACTACACATAGAAATGGGCCTCGTTATTTTACATTCATTTTTCACATGATGGGAACTTCATTCTGAGAATTACTGAAATAATGGAAATTACAATCTCATTGAGTTAATCACTTGAGCCTCACAACAAAAAGACACTTCAGTTTGAACCATTGCCATTTTAGATCTTTCAACTGCTTAGGAGAAAAAAACATTGAATACTTATTCTTGCATCAGATAAGGCTGACATATATGCCAGAGTTCTGGTAACAGACTTTTCCTCTTTCCACCCTAACTTTTCTACTTTCCAAAATATTTCTGGTTAATTCTTCCCCCTCCCCACAGCTCTGCAAACAAAGGTGGCAATAGGGGTAAAATTAACAGTGGTGTTCACAAAGCTAGTGTTGGCTATGTACAGTATTGTGGCTATTCAGTCTTTTCAGTCATATTTTCCCACAGGGATAATAATGAACAAGATAAGACGGAGCTACCTGCATCTTTGAGGCAGGGTTTTGCCAGTGTCTTGTTCCCCAGTCCTCAAAGACGGACTGAGAACTACATGGGCAAAGACCAAGCTAATGGTCAGTTTCAAGATAGCTACTTAGGTCCCTTAGGGAAGCCATCAAGACCAAAACCCTCAGTTAAAATAAGACAGGAAACTTGTTTGGGACCAGTCAAGCCTTTAAATGATAAAAGTAACAATATTCATTGACCGCTTACTCTGTGTCAGGCTTTTGGTAAGCCTTTTACATGAGACTACCTTATATTTAGTTCTCAGGACAATCATATGAAGATTATACTCCATTTGACACATGTGAAAACTGAGGCCAAATGGTTAAGATAGTTGTTCAGAGCCCTACAGCTAGTATATAGCATGTCAGGAATAGAACCTGTGAGGTTGCCACTATAACTCATACATTGGTCACTTTGCTTGTCTCCTGTACTCATAACTCCCTCTCTAAGCATTCTTAACTCAGTTTCATCCTGAAGAAAGCAACTTGAGTTGGGGTTTCGTCATATGGATTCTGTACCACTTGATCCCTGCCATCTTAGAGTTGACTGAACCAAAATTGCACTTTTTTAAAAAGCACAAGATAATTTACACAAATCTGGACAGTACAGGCCTCAGTAGATCTAGGACCTGGTGACTTACCTTCTCCATAGCCAGTCTAACTTGTAACTGGTTATAGTAGGCTAAAAAATGGCTCTCCGAGCATATCCACATCCTAATCCCTGGAACTTTTGAATATGTTACCTTGCATGGTAAGAGGGGTTTAGCAGATGTAATTAAAGTTAAGGGCCTTGAGGTCGGGAGGTTATCCTGGATTGTCTAGGTGGGCTCAACCAATATAATCACAAGGGTACTTATAAGAAGGAGATAGGAGAATCTGAGTTAGTAGTCAGAGATATGACAATGGTAACAAGAAGTTAGAGTTATGCAAAGGAATTCAGGCAGCCTCCAGAAACTGAAAAAGACAAGAAAGATTCTCCCCCTGAAGTTTCCAAAGGGAACTCAGCCCTGCCTATGCTGTGATTTTTGACTTTTGACCTTCAGAACTATGAGAATAAATTTGTGTTGTCTTAAACCACTAAGTTTGTGGTAATTTGTTATAGTAGAAATAGAAAACTAACACATTGGGCCTAGCACAAGTGGGCCTTACCCTTTCAGGGAGTTTTCCTTGTTCCCAATGGAGTACAATAAATTAGCCACTCATGGTAGCACGCACCTGTAGTTCTGGCTACTTGGAAGGCTGAGGCGGAAGGATTGCCTGAGCCCAGCAGGTGAGTGCTGAGGTGGCCAGGAGCATGCCACTGCACTCCAACCTGGGTGACAGAGTGAGACTCTGACTCAAAAAAAAAAAAAAAATGAGGATGGAAAAAGATCATGTTAACACTAACCAAAAGAAAGCTGCAGTGGCTATGTAAATATACAAGGGTAGATCCATCAAGAGGACATAACAATCCTAGATATTTATGCACCTAATAACATAGCTTCAAAATATTGAGCAGGCCAGGCTCAGCCTGTGTTCCCAGCACTTTGCGAGGCCAAGGCGAGTGGATTGCCTGAGCCCACAGGTTTGAGACCAGCCTGGGCAACTTGGCGAGACCTTGTCTCTACAGTAAGTAAAAAATTAGCTGGGCGTGGTAGCACGAACCTGTAATTCCAGCTACTTGGAAGTCTGAAGTGGAAGGATCGCCAAAGCCCAGCAGGTCAACTCTGGGGTGGCCGAGAGCGTGGCACTGCACTCCAGCCTGGGCGATGGAGTAAGACTCCCACTCAAAAAAAAAATACATTGAACAAAAACTGATAGAACTACAGGGAGTGATAGTTTATGTCTATAATTAATAGATGGAGTACACACAAAAATTCAGTACGGCCGGGTTCGGTGGCTCAGCCTGTAATTCCACGCCTTTGGGAGGCTGAGGTGAGTGGATTGCCTGAGCCCGCGGGTTCGAGACCCGCCTGGGCAGCGAGACCTCATCTCTACAATAAATAAAAAAATCAGCCGGGCGTGGTAGCGCATGCCTGTAATTCCGGCTACTCGGAAGGCTGAGGCAGAAGGATCACCGGAGCCCAGCAGGTTGAGGCTGCGGTGGCCGGGAGCGGCCACTGCACTCCAGTCTGGGCAACAGAGTGAGACTCCAACTCAAAAAAAAAAAAAAATCAGTACGGATATAGAAGATTTGAACTAAGCTATCAACTACCTAGATTTAATTGCCATTTGTCACTCTACCCAGCAGCTGCAGAGTATACATCCTTTTCAGATGCACACAGGACATTTATCAAGTGAGACCATATTCTAGGTCATAAACAAGGGGTTTTTTTGTTTGTTTGTTTAGACAGCATTTCACTATGTTGCCCAGGTTGGTCTTGAACTCCCAGGCCTAAGTGATCCTCCCACCTCAGCCTCCCAAAGAGCTGGTATTATAGGCACACGATATCATAGTTGGCTCTAAACAAGTCTTAATAAATTTAAAAGAATTCAAGTCAAAGAAAGTATGTTCTTTGACCACAGTGGATGAAATTAGAAATCAATAATAAAAATATCTCTGTACCACCTAACTCCAGTCAGGATGGCCATCATCAATAACTCAAAAAGCAACAGATGCTGGAGAGGATGCAGCAAAAAGGGAACACTTCTACACTGTTGGTGGGAGTGTAAACTAGTACAGACTCTGTGGAAAACAGTGTGACAGTTCTTTTTTGGGGAGGGGGTTCTGAAAAAATAATCTGTTCTATTAAAAAACCTGGAGGATACGATTCTGCTCCCCCAGATGAGGGGCTTGAAGAGAACAGACCCTACATCACCTCATAACCACTTCTGATGCTGTTCACAAGGCAGCCGGGCAAAGATAATCCCCAAGACCTCGACGAAAGCAATGTCCAGGGCTGCCTCAGCCACCGCCAGCACGTTCTTCCTCAGCCAGTCCCTAATCTTATCCTCACAGCCCTCCTTATGGATATCCTTGTCTTTGAAATTAGCCCCACAGTCCACAGTGACAATTGATGCAGCAGGAGTCAGGGACTCGGTTCTTGGCCATGGCAGGGATGCTCTCCCAGTCTGTGTAGTTAGCAGCCCCACAGCACTTAAAATTCTCCTGCAGCCTATCCAGGATCAGAGCTGTTTGGTTGTTTCTTGGGTGATTCTGCATCTGCTGCTGGAAGTCCTTATTAAACTCTGACTTCACTGTATCTCAAAACACGTAGCCAGCAATGGCTGCAACCACATCACCACATGCAGCCGCATCACCAGCATGATGAGAGACAGAAAGATGGCAAACGTGATGATAAGACAGTAGTTCTCCTTGCAGGCCCCACAACAGCCCACGAAGCCCACCAAGAAAAGAAAGGCACCCACTGCGATGATGACCACAGGCAACAGGAAGCCAGGGGTTGCCCCATGGATTATGGTCTGATTCAGGACAAGCTGGGCCCCTACACCCACAGTGATCAGTCCCACCACACACAGGCGCAGAAGGCCAGCAGAAAAAAGAGCAGGAACTTCACACTCTTCATTCCACCTTCCACCATCATGGCTGCGGGCTCCCCACCCCTGAAAAAGAGTGCGGCCTCCCGGGAGCGGCTGGAGGGTAGGAGGGTGCGAGGCAGGTCTCCGGGAGGCCAGGCGAGCCCCTGAAGCGGACCGCCAGCCACCCCCTCGCCCATGCCGGGGTCTGCCGGGCCCGCAGCCTTACCTCGGCGGTTCTTAAAAGATCTAAAAATCGACCTCCCATAGGATCCCCGCAATCCTCCTACTGGGAATATGCCCGAAGGAACTCAAATCACTATGAAAAAGTTACCTACACAGACATGTTTATTGCAGCATTATTTACAATAGCAAAAACATGGAACCAACCATGCTGCCCACTGAAAGTGAACTGGATGAAAAAATGTGGTACATATACACAATGGAATATTATTACATAGTCATAAAGAAGGACAAAATTATGAACTTCTCAGCAACTTGGATGGATTTAGAGGCTATCATACTGAGTGATTTATCACAGAAACAAAGAACCGAGTATCACATTCTCACTCATAAGTGGACCTTGAACTATCGTAATACTAAAAGAAAGGGATTGTCAGTAGTAGGAAACTGCCAGGGGAGGAGGGGGGTGGGAGTGGCAGTAGTGGGAAACCGGCAGGGGACGGGGTCACAACTCATCAACAAGGGTACCTGCATAATGAACATTTGTATACCTAACTCTGAATTGTACCGCACATATCTAAAATTAAAAATTTATTTTAGGCCAAGCTCAGTGGCTCAGCCTGTAATCCCAGCACTTTGGGAGGCCGAGGTGAGTGGATTGCCTGAGCCCAAGGGTTCGAGACCCACCTGGGCAACTTGGTGAGACCTTGTCTCTACACTACATCAAAAATTAACTGGGCGTGGTAGCACGCGCCTGTAATTCTGGCCCCTTGGAAGGCTGAGGCAGAAGGATCGCCAGAGCCCAGCTGGTCAAGGCAGCGGTGGCCAGGAGCATGCCACTGCACTCTAGTCTGGGCGACAGTGAGACTCACACTCAAAAAATTAAAAAATTTATTTTAAAAAATCTCTGGAAAAGGCAGTTATTTGAAACTAAACACATGAATCAAAAAAGAACTCAAAAAGGAAATTAGAAAGTATTTTAAACTGAATTTTAAAAATATATACTAGGTGGGAGGCCAAGCACAGTGGCTCACACCTGTAATTCCAGCGCTTTAGAAGGCCAAGGTGGAAGATCACCTGAGGTTGGAAGTTTGAGACCAGCCTGGATAACATAGCAGGACCTTATCTCTACAAAAAATTAACCAGGCATGGTGGCGCACACCTTTAGTCCCAGCTACTCGGGAGGCTGAGGCAGGAGGAACTCTTTGACTTGAGCCCAAGAATTCAAGATTAGAGTGAGCTATGATCACACCACTGCACCCTACCCTGGGCAACAGAGCGAGCCTCCGTCTCAGAAAAAAAACAAAACATGTAAGTGGGATGGCACTAAAGCAGCACTTTGGGGAAATTCTATGCACTAAATGCCTATATTAGAAGACAAGAGTCTCAAGTCAGTACCATCACCTTAAGAAATTCAAAAAAGAAGAAATGAAAGCCAAAGTAAGTAGAAAAAAGTAAATAATAAAGGGCAGGGCTGAAATTAGCAATACAGAAAAGAAAATCATTGAAACCAAATCCTTGTTCTTTGAGAAAAAATGAATAAAATGAATAAACCTCTAGTGAGACTAATGAGAGAGAGAGAGAGAAGGCAAATTACCAGTATCAGAAAAGAGACAAAAGATATTGCTACAGATTCTACAGATATTAAAAGGAAAATAAGGAAATATTATGAGCAACCTTATGCCAGTAAATTTAGCAATAAAGACAAAATGAATAAATACCTTCAAAGGCACAAACTACCAAAGCACATTCAAGAAAATAATAAATAACCTGACTAGCTCCTTATTATTAAATCAGTTGAATTTGCAGGTAAAAACTTTCTTACAAGGAAAACTCCAGACCCAGATGACTTCACTGGTAAATCCTAACAAACTTTTAAGGAATAAATAATACTAATTCTATATAAATCATTTTTTTTAATTGAGCAGGAAATAATACTTCTCAATTCATTTCATGAAACCAGCATTACCCTGATACCAAAACCAGACAAGTACGTAAGAAGACTACAGACCAATATCCTTCATAAAAATACATGCATAAGTTCTTAACAAAACATTAGTAATTTAATCCAACAATATATCAAAAGCATAATATACCATGACCAAGTAGGATTTATCCCAAAATGCAAGATTAATTTAACATTTGAAAATCAATCAATGTAATTCACCGTAACTCAACAGATGCATTAAAAGCATATGATAAAATTCAGTATCCATTATGGTTAATAGTGCTCAGCAAGCTAAGAAGAGAAGAGAATTTCCAGAACCTGATAAAAGACATCTACCAAAAAACCTACAGTTAACACCATATTTAATGGTGAAAGACACTGCTTTCCCTCTTATCAGGAATAAGACAATGATGTACACACTCACTACTTGTCTTCAACATTGTACTGGAATTTCTAGCCAAAGCAATATGACAAGAAAAAGAAATGAAAGGCATCCTGATTGGAAAGGAAGAAATATAACTTTTTAAATTCACAGATGGCATGATTATGTAGAAAACCAGATTGAATCTGCTAGAACTAATGAGTCTTGCAAGGTTGCAGGATAATCAGAATGGAATTTTTAAAAGAATACCATTGATAATAGCATCAAAAAATGTAAAATTCTTAGGTATAAATCTGATAAAAGATGTGAAATACATGTGCAATGACATCTTCAAAAAAAATTGGCCAGACACAGTGGCTCAAGCTTGTAATCGCAGCACTTTGGGAGGCTGAGGTGAGGGGATTGCCTGGGCAACTTGGCGAGACCTCATCTCTACAATAAGTCAAAAATTAACCGGGCATGGTAGCGCGCCTGTAGTCCCAGCTACTTGGAAGCCTGAGGTGGAAGGATCGCCAGAGCCCAGCAGGCTGTGAATGTGCTACTCTGACCCAAATAATTCACAACTATATAGTTGAGCAGGGAGGAGCAGCAGGGAGGGATAATAAAGGGTAGGAGGAAACTATTGGGGGTGACATATGTTCATTACATTGATGGTGGTGATAGTTTTATTATACATGTGTCAAAACTAATTACACTCTGTGTACTGTTTATTGTATGTCTATTACATAAACCTCAATAAAGCTATTAAAATAAAATCTTAAAAGGACTTCTTCCTCAGTTATGTCTTTGTGTTCTTAGGAACTGCTTTAAGTTTCATTGGAACAACAAAATATCTGAAAAATAAATCGAGAAAGCAATCTCACTTACAATAGCATCAAAAATAAATAAATAAGATACTTAGGAATAAATTTAACCAAGGAAGTGAAAGATCTGTATGCTGAAAACTATAAAACTTCAGGGAAAGAAAGTGAAGACACAAATAAATGGAAATATATCCTGTATTTATGGATTGGAAGAATTAATGTTAAAATGTTCATACTACCCCGAAAACAACCTACAGATTCAATGCAATTCCTATCAAAATTCCAATGGCATTTTCCCCAGAAATACTGTACAAAAAGAACTCTAAAATTTATATGAAGCCACAGTAGTCCCCAAGTACCTCAAGAATCTTAAGTAAAAGGAACAAAGCTGGAGGGCGTCACACTACCTGATTTCAAAATATACTACAAAGCTGCGGTAATCGAAGCAGCGTGGTACTGACATAAAAGTAGACATATAGACCAACAGAACAGAATAGAAAGCCCAGAAATAAATCCACACCTTTGTGCTCAATTAGTCAAAGGTGCAAAGAACACACAATGGGAAAAAGAAAGTCTCTTCAATAAATAGTGCTAGCCGGGCTCAGTGGCTCAGCCTGTAATCCCGCGCCTTTGGGAGGCTGAGGTGAGTGGATTGCCTGAGCCCGCGGGTTCGAGACCCGCCTGGGCAGCGAGACCTCATCTCTACAATAAATCAAAAAATCAGCTGGGCGTGGTAGCGCATGCCTGTAATTCCGGCTACTCGGAAGGCTGAGGCGGAAGGATCGCCAGAGCCCAGCAGGCGAAGCTGCAGTGGCCGTGAGCGGCCGCTGCACTCCAGTCTGGGCAACCGAGTGAGACTCCAACTCAAATAAATAAATAAATAAATAGTGCTGGGAAAACTAGATATCCACATGCCAAAGAATGAAATTAGACCCTATCTCACACCATATACAAAAATCAACTCAAAATTGATTAAAGACTTAAACATAAAACCCGAAAGTATTAAACTACTAGAAGAAAACATAAGGAAAAATCTTGGCATTGGTCTGGAAAATGATGTTTTAGATATGACCCCAAAACACAGGCAACAAAAGCAAAAATAGACAATTACATCAAACAAAAAAACTTCTGCATAGCAAAGGAAACAATCAGCAGGTTGAAGAGGCAGCATAAGGAGTAGGAAAAAATACTTGCAAACCACACATGTGACAAGAGGTTAATGTCCAAAATATTTGAGGAACTCAACGCAATAGGAAGAAAACAAATAACCCAATCAAAAAATGGGCAAAGGCCAAGTGTGGTGGCTCATGCCTGTAATCCCAACACTTTGTGACGTCAAGGCGGGAGGATTGCTTGAACCCAGAAGTTGGAGACCAGCCTGGGCAACATAGTGAGACCTCACCTCTACAAAAAAAAAAAAAATTATCCAGGCATGGTGGCACACACCTGTAGTCCCAGCTACTCAAGAGGCTGAGGTGAGAGGATTGCTTGAGCCCAGAAATTTGAGGTTGTGGTGAATACTGCCATGTACTCCAACTTGGGTGACAGGATGAGACCCAGACTTGATAGATAGATAGATAATGAATGGACATTTCTCAAAAAAAGACAAATGGCCAACAGGTATATGAAAAAATGCTCAACATCACCAATCATCAGGGAATAGCAAATTAAAAATAAAATGAGATATCACCTCACACCTGTCAGAAAGGCTATTATCAAAAAGACAAATGGCCATAGTTGGTAGCTCATAACTATAATACCAGCACTTTGGGAGGCCAAGGCAAGAGGATTACTTGAGCCCAGGTATCTGAGACCAGTGAGAACAGCCTGGGCAACATAGCAAAACCTCACCTCTACAAAGAAATCATAAAAGTAGCCAGGCATGGTGGCACATGCCTGTGGTTCCAGCTACTCAGGAGGCTGAGGCAGAAGAACCGCCTGAGCCCAGGAGTTCAAGACTGAGGTAAGCGGTGATCATGCCACTGCACTCCAGCCTGGGCAACAGAGACCCTGACAAAAAAAAAGGAAACAGACAAATGATGACATGTGTTGGTGAGGCTGTAGATAATAATGGCTGCATACTGTTGGTGGGAATATACAGCCATCATGGAAAATAGTATGGAGGTTCTCGAAAAAATTAAAAATAGAAATACCATGTGATCCAGCAATCCTTTCCTCCACACACACACAGGCTGGAATGTTATACTATAAAAAGTCTTTTAAAAAGAAGAAAATCCTGTCATCTGTGACATGGATGAACCTGGAAGACATTATGATAAGTGAAATAAGCCAGGCAAGACAAATACTGTATAATGTCACACATGAAGAATGTAAAGAAGTCATACTGGTGGAAGCAGAGAGTAGAATGTTGATTTCCAGGCAGTGGAGGGGAAGGGGTATGAAGAGAGAGATGTTGGTCAAAGGGTACAGAGTTTCATTAGGATGGACAAGTTCTGGAGATCTATTATATAAAATGGTTACTATAGTTAATAATAATGTATTGCTAGCCGGGCTCTGTGGCTCAGCCTGTAATCCCGCGCCTTTGGGAGGCTGAGGTGAGTGGATTGCCTGAGCCCGCGGGTTCAAGACCCGCCTGGGCAACGAGACCTCATCCCTACAATAAATCAAAAAATCAGCCGGGTGTGGTAGCGCATGCCTGTAATTCCAGCTACTTGGAAGGCTGAGGCGGAAGGATTGCCGGAGCCCAGCAGGTCGAGGCTGCGGTGGCCGGGAGCGGCCACTGCACTCCAGTCTGGGCAACAGAGTGAGACTCCAACTCAAAAAGAAATAATAATAATAATGTATTGCATGCTTGAAAATGGTTGGCCAGGTAACTCAGGAGGCTGAGGCAGGATTATTTGAGCTCTGGAGAGAGAAAGAGAAAGAGAGGGAGAGAGAGAGAAGAAATTGCTAAGAAAATAGGACTTAAATGTTATTAACCACACCACAGAGAGAAAGAGAGAAGAAATTGCTAAGAAGATAGGCCTTAAGGCTGGGCTCGGCGGCTCACCCTGTAATCCCAGCACTTTGGGAGGCCGAGGCGAGTGGATTGCCTGAGCCCGCGGGTTCGAGACCCACCCAGTAAACTTGGCGAGACCGTGTCACTACGAGAAATCAAAACTTAGCCGGGCATGGTAGCGCACGCCTGTAGTTTCGGCTCCTTGGAAACCTGAGGCGGAAGGATCGCTGGAGCCCAGCAGGTCGAGGCTGCGGTGACCGGGAGTGTGCCACTTCACTCTGAGCGACAGAGTGAGACTCCAACTCAAAAAAAAAAGAAAAAGAAAATAGGCCTTAAATGTTATTAACCACACCCAAAAAAAAAAGTGTGAAGTGGATATGTTAATTAGCTTGATTGTAGTAATTATTTCACTATATATATATCAAAACATCACGTTGCATGCTGTAAATATATATATTTTCTTCCCTCCTCTTCCAATATATAAATTTTTATTTGTTAATTATATTTCAATAAAACTAGGAAAAGTATTTGTTAAATTTCATCAGTCCAGAATCAGGAGGTTTTATGCAGCCTCTGATGGGTAATGGTTAACCTTCATCCAGGCTCTAAGACACAACATTACACAAGCAACCATCCTTATAGCTCATGGAAGTTCTCATGGGGTCTTCTTCTGAGTCTAAAATTGCAGCTCGTAGATACTAAACACCTGCTTCCTCTGTGTTTCCTACTGTCATGTTCTCTACAATTCTCTAGGGTCAGTTTGAAATTAGGGTTCATTTGAAATTACCATAGCCACACTGGGGAACTTTTGAGATGAACAAGATTGTTCATTTAAGAGGCACTTAGAACAAAGAGGAAAGAAAACCTCATAAGGAGATTATGTGGTTTTGTCTAAAAGACAAATTCTTTGTATTCTGTAACATAGTTTACTCCTCCTTTGCTTCCATTTTTCAAGGACTAATGAGTGGTAGCTTTAAAATTCTTTGA
This sequence comes from Cephalopachus bancanus, assembly GCA_027257055.1. NCBI lineage: Eukaryota > Metazoa > Chordata > Mammalia > Primates > Tarsiidae > Cephalopachus > Cephalopachus bancanus. The sequence goes on from JAPVLO010000687.1 coordinate 499,784, forward strand.
TAAAAATATCAAAGACCCAAGTTATTGTCTAAACCAGCTGTAATCTATCTCTCTCCCCCAACAAGTGTGTTTGTCAAAATGGTTTTTCTCTATACATTCTTTCCTGTCCTTTAAGAAAGAACATATGGCTCACGCCTGTAATCCCAGCACCTTGGGAGGCAGAGGCAAGAGGATTGCCCAAGCCCAGAGGTTTGAGACCAACCTGGGCAACTTGGCTAGACCTCGTCTCTACAATAAATCAAAAAAATTAGCTGGGCATGGTGGTGCATCCCTGTACTTCCAGCTACTTGGAAGGCTGAGGCAGAAGGATCGTCCAAGCCTAGCAGGTCAAGGCTGCAGTGGCCATGAGCGTTCCACTGTACTCCAATCTGGGTGAGAGAGTGAGACTCCAACTCAAAAAAAAAAAAAAAAAAAGAACATAATTAGCTTTTTTGTTTTTTAGAGTCGAGGTCTCACTCTGTCACCCAGGCTGGAGTGCAATGGTACCATCATGGCTCACAACAGCTGCTGGGCTCCGGCGATCCTTCCGCCTCAGCCTTCCAAGTAGCCGGAACTACAGGCGTGGTAGCTGATTTTTTGATTTATCGTAAAGATGAGGTCTCGCTGCCCAGGTGAGTCTCGAACCCGCGGGCTCAGGCAATCCACTCACCTCAACCTCCCAAAGGCACGGGATTACAGGCTGAGCCACCGAGTCTGGCTATGTTTTGATTTTTATAGAGTAGATGTTTCATTTTGTTGCTGCTGACCTCAGCCAATCCTCTCACCTCAGCTTCACAAAGTGCTGGGATTATAAACTTGAGCCACCACACCCAGCCTTTTACTAATAATTTCATTTTTGTCTGAAGCTGACTCCCACTAAATTTTTTTCTGTTCCTCCCTCCCTTTCATCCCCCTGGAAAACTTTAAAGATTAACTTATCCAAAAAATTCTGGTTTTATATGTATACTCTAGGAATATCTAATCCAGATAAACTGTCAAAAGTGTGTAAAAGAAGGAAAGAAAAAGTTATTGAACTTTTTTTGAACTGTATTTTTTGTGGGGGACACTGAAAAGTATATTTACTATTATAATAAGCAGCCTTTGTTATCATAGTTATGAGAAAAGAAAACTTACTTTCAAGATAAAGAAGAGCTTTTGATATGACTGAGAATCTTTAAAAATTAACCATTTTATAATATTGTCAGCACAGTATTATGGTTTGTACAAAATCAGGGCTAAATTACTTAAACTTTCTAAATTTCCTACACTGGTTTTATGAGTTAAGTAAGTTACCATTGTTTCCATTTATACATACACACACAACTAAATGGAATAATAACAACAGATGTCTTTGTAAAGCGTTTAATTTTGTGACGTTCTTAAATTGCTACAAATCATGGAGATTTACTTTGTTGGCTAAAATTGAAATTTCTAGACACTAACTAACTTTAGACCTTAGATAAAAGATAAAGTTCATTAATAAATAATCTTAGCCGGGCTCAGTGACAGCCTGTAATCCCGCGCTTTGGGAGGCTGAGGTAAGTGGATTGCCTGAGCCCATAGGTTCGAGACCCACCTGGGCAACTTGGCAAGACCTCATCTCTACAATAAATCAAAAAACTAGCCGGGCGTGGTAGCGCGCACCTGTAGTTCCAGCTACTTGGAAGACTGAGGCGGAAGGATCACTGGAGCCCAGCAGGTCGAGCCTGCGGTGGCCGGGAGCGGCCACTGCACTCCAGTCTGGGTGACAGAGTGAGACTTCAACTCAATAAATAAATAAATAAACAAATAAATAAACAAACAAATAAATAAATAATCTTCAGACAGAAACTGACAGTTTTAAGTAAGAAACAGAAAACACTGGTCACTGAACATAATATTTTATCCTCATTTCCTAGAATGACACTACCCTTATCAACCATCAATTTGGGAAGAGTACAGAGAGCTAATGGAATTCTAAGACCACAATTCTAAAAGCTCTCAGAAACCCCTTGAACATCCATAACCTAAAGTATTGCCACTATCTTTGATAGCAATAAGATCTGTCCCCTCTAGGATCCACAAGCTCTCTCCTTCTGAGATAATAACAGCTTTTTCCCATGCATTTGCAAATTATCTCCAATCCTAAACTCCACCCTATTACTAGCCGATATGACTAATTACTGCGGGGGACTTATACAATACCTCCAGCTTTGTCACCAACAGGTACAAGCTGCATTTTAAAACACCCACCTACACAGCCTCTGCAGGATCTCAACCCTGAAGGTTTGGTTTTCTGAAAAAACATCAGAGAAAAACTACCCTTGAGCCTCAGTGGAAAAGACCTTAATCAGGAACCGTTAGCAACTAACACAGGAAAGAAAAAAAAAAAATTCCAAGGTATTGATACTTAAATTCCTGTTTCCCAACTCAAAAGATATACATCACTTTTATCCAGACTACTGGATGCTCATTCGTTTGGGACACTTTAAACTAAGAATTCTTAGGAACCCTCCAGAAACTGCTAACTGCAAAAGTTGACGGCTTCAGCCCAAGGTTAATTTTCTGATTCTTCAGCAACCATTTTCTTTCCTTTTACTCTCCCACTCATCTTGCCTTTTGTACTTTACATTCTCTAGTAACAGACTAAAAGACTTCTCAGTATGTTCTCCCTTCTTTTCATCCTGTAACTTATGACCCCTTATGGTCTTCTTTCACTTAAGAAAAAACAAAGCACTCTGATGAGTTTTTCTTAGACCATCCCTACTGCTCTGAATTTAACTGTTCACTGACAAAAATAATGAATCATTCTTCCTGAAACACTTTAGAAGGTACATTTCCTTTTGTAGGCCTTTTCTGGTTCTTAAGTTTCCCTCACATCATTAACCCCAAACTTCAGTCTCATAAAAAGTGTTCCTTCAGCCGGGCTCGGTGGCTCAGCCTGTAATCCCGCGCCTTTGGGAGGCTGAGGTGAGTGGATTGCCTGAGCCCGCGGGTTCGAGACCCGCCTGGGCAGCGAGACCTCATCTCTACAATAAATCAAAAATCAGCCGGGCATGGTAGCGCATGCCTGTAATTCTGGCTACTTGGAAGGTTGGGGCGGAAGGATCGCCGGAGCCCAGCATGTCGAGGCTGCGGTGGCCGGGAGCGGCCACGGCACTCCAGTCTGGGCTACAGAGTGAGACTCCAACTCAAAAAAAAAAAAAAAAGTGTTCCTTCACCTGAGGGCCAATAGGATGCTTCTGCTGAAGTAACTACAACCCTATCAAAAATCCTCGCCTACCAGGAATAGGAGCTAATATTGGGGTTAGGCCTGATTTACAATAGTTTTTTCTCTTCAGAGACAATCTAGCCTGATTTTTAGGAGCTGTTGAGCTCCACTCAAGGAATCTGCCCATGCAATGGATGTAGAATTAGCTCACGTGAGATGATACCCTCCCAATAGAGTCTGTGCCCCATTAGGATACCATTTCTTATGTGGACATCAGACTTACATCTTCCTGCCACACACTAACTTATCCAGTATACTGGATAAGTATTTGAGGTAACTGTTAGAGACTTTCAGATACTTAAAACTCCCACCTCTCCTGTCAATCATGTTTTCCTGAAGAGGCGAGCACAAGCTAATTTGGGTAAGTCCCAGGAAAGATATCTGACTCTCTACATGTGTGCTCTGTGAGCTGCAGTTCCCACAATGGTGAAAAGGTGGTCCAATCCTTGTCTCTGACTCTAGCAGATGCCATAAACTACACAACTTCTGCTCTAGAAGCACCTTTAGCCTCCCTAAAAAATACCAGTTAACTCAAAAAAATACCAATTAAAATTCATTAGCCACAGTTGTCAAGAACAATTACATAACCCTTGATTTCCCTTGGCTAGCCAAGGGGAAGTTTATGCTTTAGCAAGCACTTCTTAGTGCACTTACATAAACACTATGTAAAAGAAAAAACCACTTAGATCTGTATCTACAAGAGACAAGGTGTGCTTTGAGATGTGTTCCTGTTACCTGGTCATCTTGGCCCCTGTCTTTGGGATCTATTCTAAGGACTAATCATCATCTTGTTCCTGGTCATGGCCTGTGTTGCATTTGTCTGATGTATCCTGTTCAGCGTCTTAAATGCCACTTCACAGCCATTGCCACATCAGAAATTTCAACAGCTCACCCTGCAACAAAAGGAGCAGGGAAGACTGACCCTAGTCCTACTACAGACAACTTTTTCAGAGCCACCTCCAGATAAGCGAAATCTGGGTAACGGTAAGATCATAATATCATCAATTCATGTCCTGTGACCTGACTTTATTTGACCATGGACCAAGGGGGAAAGTGAGAAAGAAAAGCAGCCCCTGACATCAAGAAGCTGCCATGGCATCCAAAGCTAGGCCTTGGTGTTCTCCTGGTGAACATGAACAATTTCAGAGATCACCAGCATCAGACGGGGCTTCTCTGTGACCATGATGGATCAAGACAAAAGTAAGACTAATCATACTTTTCTATCCAAATCACAAAAATGACAAAAATGATTCATATGAGTGAGTGCTGCTTCTTTAACAATCACTCTGTTCTCCTCTCCTTCTAGATAAGAATTAAAAGACCCAGTCATAGAACTACCCCTACTTCCTGACAGCATCCGATCCTTGGACTCTTCCCAAAATCACCTATTGCAAAGCTAAATTCTATGATAGGCTTTTTCTAACACCCTGTTTCTGAGATGTGCCACGATTCCTCATGGTGTGTGGTCTCCCTCCTCACTGAGAGAAGTCAGTGGACCCAGATTTGTTCAACTGGAGGTGATCTTTGAATGAAGAGGACCTGCATTGTAGTAAAAGATCCAGGACCTACTCTCAGCTCATAATGTAGCAGGAGAGACAGACTAACCAATTGTTCTCAGTTAATGTGATGAGTAGTATAATAAAGTGTAAAGACAGAATATTGTAAGAGCAGTAGATCAGAGCGCCAGGTGGGTCAGTGAAGGCTTCCTGGTGGAGGGGACACTCAGCTGACTCTTAGGTGAGAGTTGGATTTGTGGTTGGAGCAAAATGTTCTAGGCAGGAGTAGCAAAGTCAAAGGCAAGAAGCAGAATATGTGGCTAGAACATGATAGAGGTCAAGAAGGAATGCTTAGCAAGTTTAAGGGCCTTGTATACTCTTAGGTCCATTGCAGTATGCTATGACTAGATTGTATTTTATAAAGACTCAATACCCATATGTTGTGCTCAAAGTTAACAAATCAATATCATTTGCCTCCAAATGCTAAGGTACAGCATCACTTTTGTAGTATTGCCAAGCAGGCATGACCCAAATTAACCATGAGGAAAAACCAAATAATACAAAATTAAAGGACATTCTACATTTTGAACTCCATTAATATCAATGCCATGAAACAAAGAAAGGCTAAGGAGCTGTTCTAGATGAAAGGAGACTAAACGCAATGCTCTAACCTGGATTGGATTTGGAAATGAAATATGCTTTTTTCCTTGTGTTATAAAGAACATTCATGGGACAAGTGGTGAAACTCGACTAGATAATGCTGTATCAATGTTAATTTGCCTGATTTTCATAATTGTGCTGCGGTTCTAGAAGAGAATGTCCTTGTTTTTAGGAAGTGAACACCGAAGTACAGTATTTTGAGGAAAGGGAACATCATGTCTGCAACTTGCTCTCAAACTGATCAGAAAAAATTTTATTATATATATGTAAATGAGAGAGAGAAGAAAGAAGCAAATGTGGTAAACAGCATTTGGGAAATCTGGGAGAAGGGTAATCATGAATTCTTTTTTGTATCAATTTAAAGGTTGCAAATACGAATTCTTTATATTATTTTTGCAACTTTTCTGTAAGACTGAAATTTTTTCTAAATGAAGGTACCCCTCCCGCAAAATAAAAAAAAAACATATAGTTGAACAACCTCTATGTGTCAGCACTGTGGTGAGACTTGGGGGACCTGGGGAGGTTAGGGTGAATAAGACACACTCCCTACCCTACAGGACTCAGTCTAATGGGTCATTTTGGTGGCAGATCAAAAGGGTGAGATGGGAATTCCAGGAAGATGACAACAATCTAGGCAAGAAATGGGGAAGACCTCTATTTTAAAATGGGCAAAAGACATGAATAGATAAGTCTCAAAAGAAGACATATGAACAGCCAACAGATACATGAAAACATGCTCAGCCTCACTCATCATCAGAGAAATAAATGCAAATCAAAACCACATTGAGATACCAGCTAACTCCAGTAAGAATGGCCATCATTAAATAATCAAAAAGCAACCGATGCTGGCGAGGATACGGAGAAAAGGGAATGCTTCTACACTGTTGGTGGGAGTGCAAACTAGTTCAACCTCTATGGAAAACAGTGTGGCGATTTTTAAAAGAACTAGAAATTGACCTTCCATATGACCCAGCAATTCCTCGTCTGGAAATATACCCAAGGGATTGCAAATCATCCTACAAAAAAGATACCTGCACACACGTTTATTGCTACACTGTTCACAATAGCAAAAACGCTGGCTCGGTGGCTCAGCCTGTAATTCCGTGCTTTGGGAGGCTGAGGTGAGTGGATTGCCTGAGCCCGTGGGTTTGAGACCCGCCTGGGAAACTTGGCGAGACCTCATCTCTACAATAAATCAAAAAATCAGCCAGGCGTGGTAGCGCATGCCTGTAATTCCAGCTACTTGGAAGGCTGAGACAGAAGGATCACCGGAGCCCAGCAGGTCGAGACCGGGAGCGGCCACTGCACTCCAGTCTGGATGACAGAGTGAGACTCCGACTAAAAAAAAAAAAAAAAAGTACATGATGAAATATTACACAGCCATAAATAAGGACAAAATTATGGACTTTGCAGCTATTTGGATGGATTTAGAGTCTATCATACTCAGTGTTCTATCGCAGAAACAAAGAACTGAATACCACATGTTCTCATATGTGGGTCCTGAACATTTATCACAATACTACAAGAGAGGGATCGGCAGTAGCAGAACACTGCCAGGGGAGGGAGGTGGGCGGAGGTACGTAACATCACTAAGGGCACCTGATCCTAAACCAGGGGAAGTAAGGACCAGTGGGAGGCCCAAACTTCACCTGCACGTATATCACTTATGTACCAAAATCCCGACTTGTACCCCACATATTTAAAATAAAATAAAAAGAAATGGGAAGCCGGGCTTGGTGGCTCAGCCTGTAATCCCACGCCTTTGGGAGGCTGAGGTGAGTGGATTGCCTGAGCCCGTGGGTTCGAGACCCGCTTGAGCAGGCAAGACTTCATCTCTACAGTAAATCGAAAAATTAGCCGAGCGTGGTAGCACGCGCCTGTAATTCTGGCTACTAGGAAGGCTGAGGCGGAAGGATCGCTGGAGCCCAGCAGGTCGAGGCTGCGGGGGCCGGGAGCGGCCACTGCACTCCAGTCTGGGCAACAGAGTGAGACTCCAACTCAACAAAAAAAAAAAAAAAGAAAGAAAGAAATGGGAAAGGCCTAAATGAATTAAGGTGATGCCAACATAGAAGGATATTAAAGGGACAATTCTATGATTTGGTGACTAACTGGATTTGAGTTAGGGAAAAAGGGATCTAGTTAGGTGTCAGGGCTTGCACCCTCTAATGATGCACCATAGTCCCATTCACCAAAGCAGAGTGTTTAGGAGGTTGGTGGAGAATAACCTGATTGCTTTTGGACACCTCAGTTGGGCCACTGAGAAGGGTCCATCTACAGGCCTGTATCCTGGGGGAGAGATCTGGGCTGAGATACAGGTTAGGGAGTCATTATCATTAAGGAAGTAGAGGAGGCCATGGGATAGAAAGAGACTTCTCAGAGAGAGGGTGCAACTGGGTCCCAGAGATCCCCAACATCTGGGAATCGCCCAAGAAAGTATCCTTTAAGTTCCTATGTTTTGACTGACGGTTTGGGCTATTTGCCAGGTTTTTCCCGGATGAATGTGTGGCTTTGGGAGTCTGCTCACTTTATAGACTTGTGTTTTCCCATCTGTAAATGGGAACATGGGAGAGTAGTTGCTTAAGTACCTCTCCGGGTGAAAGAAAAATAATTGAGGCCCTAAGTGCTAGTTATTCTGTGACTAACCTTAAACTTTGAGCTCAGGTTGCTCCAACCATTTCCTGCTTGCCTCAGCTTTCTTGGGCCTTTGAATATTGATTTCTGGCCTTCCCTCCTTGGTGAACTAAAGAGTATTAGAGCTACAATTATAAAAATTTAAAAATATGCCACACAGGGTGGCACACGCCTGTAATCCCAGCTACTCTGGAGGCTGAGACAGAAGGATCACCTAAGCCCAGGAGATGGAGGTTGTGGTGAGCCGTGATTGTGCCACTGCACTCCAGCCTGGGCAACAGAGCAAGATCCTGTCTCTATTGTTAAAAATGTTTTAAACTTGTGGGTTATTTGGAGAAAGTCTGGATGGTCAGGTGGCAGGACCAGAACTCCATGGGGAATGTGAAGCTGAGTACTATATTTAGAGAAGTTTAAACCATACGATTTAAAATCAAAGCAAATCAAGCCTTTCCTCTTCCCCACCAAAAACGTTTTGCAAGCCGGGCTCGGTGGCTCAGCCTGTAATCCCGCCCCTTGGGAGGCTGAGGTTAGTGGATTGCCTGAGCCGCGGGTTCGAGACCCGCCGGGGCAGCGAGACCTCATCTCTACAATAAATAAAAAAAATCGGCCGGGCGTGGTAGCGCATCCCTGAAATTTCCCGGGCTATTTGGGAAGGCTGGGGGGAAAGGAGGGCCGAGCCCAGCAGGCGAGGCTGCGGGGGGCCGGAAGCGGCCACTTGCACTCCAGTCTGGGCGACAGAGTGAGACTCCAACTCAAAAAAAAAAAAAAAAAAAAACGTTTTGCAAGAGTTGGCCTCCAGCCATCAGGGTCTTCTGAGCTCTAGCGGAGGCAGAGGCGTTGCTTAACCATCTCTTTCCTTTTCAACCTGTTAGTGTTTAACCATCCTAACTTCTCTGTTAGGCATTTAACTTGTTCTGGTTCAAGAGACAGACGGTAGCTAATCTGTACAAACTCCAAAGCTTAGGATCACTGGGCCCCGAGCCTCTCCCCAGGACCCCAGCGCCTGCCGGCGGTGGCTTTGCAAGATTCTTCCAGCCGCAAGAAAGGAGACCTACGGTGTTGGAGGTGCCCGGGGACCAGGACCGGGCGCTGGCGGGCCCCAGGCCTGCGCCCTCCACCTGCTGGACTACCGAGTCCCGGCGGCGGTTCCCTCCCCGCGCTCCCTGCCTGACCTTGGAACCGCCTGAGAAGTCGCCAACCTGGTGAGTGCCTGGGTCAGGCCGGCGTCCCCGCCCCCTCCCTGGAGAGGAAAGGCCCCGGCGACAGCAGAGCGACACCCGCTCGCCCGGCCGCCTGACCAAGGCAGCCGGAAGGAGGCCGATGGCCCTGTGCCCACCCAGGGACCCGCGCCCGCTCGGCCGGGCCAGCTGATACGCCCTCGGCAGAGCCCCGCGCGGGGACCAAGCGGGCTCAACCTTCAGCTTCCCAGTGCCTCGCCGTCACTGTCGCCGTCGCCCGAAGCCGCCGCAGTGCTACCAGACTGTGTGGCGACCCCTCCCCTGCCCAGGTACCCCAGATACAGCGCGGGTGCCTGACGCCCCATCCCCGCTGCCAGCCACCCCTTTGCGGCCACAACCTGGCAGAAATGGGGCATTGGCGCACACCCCCGCCCCCACCCCCGCTTGCACGACGGAGCCTGGGGTTAAAAGTCGCTGTTGCAAAAGTCTTGCCTCTGATCTTGGGTCTTATCTAAGATTGTTGGCATGAAGGCCTTTGGAGTCTGAGCTCGGTTTTGGTTTTTTGTTTTGTTTTTGTTTGTTTGTTCACCTTTGATTGGACCTGCAGGGATTGATCCTGTTTTTTGTTTTGTTATGTGTTTTGTGTTTTTTTGTTTGTTTGTTTTCTGAGTTCGAGTCGCCCAGGCTGGAGTGCAGTGGCACACTCCCGGCCACCGCAGCCTCCACCTGCTAGGCTCAGGTGATCCTTCTGCCTCAGCCTTCAAGTAGCTGGAACTACAGACATGCGCCACCACACCCGGCTAATTTTTTTGTGTATTGTAGAGAGGAGGTCTCGCCAAGTTGCCCAGGCAGGTCTCGAACCGGTGGGCTCAGGCAATCCTCTCACCTCGACCTCCCAAAGTCCTGGGATTATAGGTGTGAACCGCTGCGCCAGCTGATCCCGTTTTTAACAGCTGAGAACATTTCAAATTCTACAGATGCAAGCAGTCAGTGTTTGGGGCTGGTTTGGCCTGTGTTTCTTTCTTTCTTTTTATTATTTTTGTTTTGTTTTGTTTTAATGCAGTTTATTAAAGGAAAAAAAAGGTTTTTTGAGTTGTGATCTCATTCTGTTGCCCAGGCTGGGGTGCAGTGGCACCATCATGGCTCACTGCAGCCTCCACTTCCTGGGCTAAGAAGATCCTCCCCTCCTCCTCAGCCCTCAAGTAGCTAGGACTACAGGCACATGCCACCATGCCCAGCTTTCTTTGTTTCATTTTCTTTGTTTTTTTTATTTTTTTTTTATTTTTTATTTTTGTAGAGACAAGGCCTCGATTTGTTGTCCAGGTTGGTCACCAACCCCTGGGCTCAGGCAATCTCCCCCCACCCCCTGCCTCAGCTTCCTAAAGTGCAGGGATTATAGGAGTGAGCCACCATGCCCAGCTCATTGAAGGAAATATTAAGTGAAAGATTATTTTTCATTTTTCACTTCTATTCATTTGTCCACCCATGTGTGGGACCATTATCCTCAAAGTAGATAGCCACCCTGGGAGAAGGATGAGGATACAGGTAATGTCTATGATTCCTGAAAATTCACCTCAGGGCAGAGGTTGAGAAAGAGAGAAGGCTCTGGAAATTTGCCTGTCCTTTCCTCCTCACATGCGATTCTTATCTGATTGTTTTTCTTTTTGCTAGTCACCGTCTCTTTTTCCTTTTGTCTGGTAAGTGCACTTGTCCTTCTCCTAGCTCACTGATCATGGTCTCTGGTCTAAAGTCCCAGCATAGAATGTTGCTTGCCTTCTGGTGTGGACTCCTTGCCAAACTGGTGCAGCACCTTCCTAAGAAGCAATAAATCACTGAGGGGCTGTCAGTTCCTACCATGGTGCCCAAACGGTGTCCATTTCACCACCCCTTGTCTGAATTTGAAAATAGTTATTAGTTCAGGTTCAGTATACTATCACTGATAAACTTAGTTCTAAAAATACACTTCATAAAATCAACCACACAGAGAAGATAGATAGATGATAAATAAAATAAATGAGCCGGGCTCGGTGGCTCAGCCTGTAATCCCCTGCCTTTGGGAGGCTGAGGTGAGTGGATTGCCTGAGCCCGCGGGTTCGAGACCCGCCTGGGCAGCGAGACCTCATCTCTAAATAAATAAAAAAATCAGCTGGGCTATGGTAGTGCCTCCTGTAAATTTCCCGCTACTTGGAAGGCTGAGGGGAAGGATCGCCGGAGCCTAGCAGGTCGAGGCTGCGGTGGCCGGGGGCGGCCACTGCACTCCAGTCTGGGCGACAGAGTGAGACTCCAACTCAAAAAAAAAAAAAAAAATAAAATAAAATAAAATAAATGCAGTTCAGAAAAATGAAGATGAGGAAGGGTCCTGACCTCTTAACTGCCGGAGAAAGGGATCAACAGCATCAACAAAAGGCGGGGAGAGATGGCAGGAGAATGCAGCCTGCCGGCACCCAGAGAGGCCACCAATGAGAGAGCTGCCTGCCCCCTGACCTGCCTTGGGACTCAAGGTGCTGACATAAAGGGCAGTCTTGCGCTGTCTCAACAGCCTGCTCTCTGAGGGTCACTAGTGCTGAGGTGTGGATGTCAAGAGTGTTGCTTTTTTTCTTCTTTAAAGATAGCCTGAAATAAAGTCACGGGTAAGTTGATTGCAGATGTGTCGTGTTCTCTCCTGTAGTCTCTTTCTTCTTTTGCATACATGTCTCTTCCTGTCGCATTGCATATCTTGTTCTGATTTGGGGAAAGCGTATCCAGCCCTGTCAGTTCTAATCAAATAGTCTGCACTGAGATCTTACCAAGGCCTTAAGCCAGATGTTTCACTGAATTTGTTCTGTGCGATTAGCTTTCATTTTATCTCTGTTACCTTCATTAGATCTCCTCCACAACAATGTCTTCCATTAAGATTCAGTGTGTTTTGCTGGAGAACTGCCGGTGTGGTGAGTCTCCAGTATGGGAGGAAGCGTCCAGCTCTCTGCTCTTCGTAGATATTCCTACAAGAAAGGTTTGCCGGTGGGACTCGCTCACCAAGCAAGTGCAGCGAGTGTCTGTGGGTAAGAATGAAGGCTGGGCTCGATCTTCACAGTCAGCTACCTTTTCCCGGGGGAGGGGCAGTCACCCAGTGTTTTTCATTCCCTGAGGCCCTTCTTGTTAAAGTATATGGTATATGCTTTACAACTTTGGGGATTGTCATGCTCTCTGTCCTACTCCATATGCTCCCACTTTGAAACCAGGAGTAAATTATGAACGGCTGCTACGTTCCTTTTCCTCTTCAAGTGAGGGAAAACATTCCCAGTTTTGTTTTGATGCCAAGGCACTGTAGTTTCTGCCTTTCCTTAACCTTCAGATAACAGCATAGGAAATTAAAGGCCTGGCTATGGCTTGGGTCAGGCCAAGACCTTCATTAAAAATAAATAAGTAAATAAATAAATAAATAGCAGGTATCTCCCTTCTTTGAATGTGAAAAGAAAAGCTTTTGGACTATCTTTGTTCACTGAACAAAATAGGAATTTTGTGTGCATTTGAGAGTGATTCCATGAGTCCACTCATGGCCCTGTGGATTCCAAAGAAAGGGTTTATCACTTTCTAAGGAAATGGGCTTGATGTGATTATTGACGGAGAAAGAAGTTTCCTGTTTTTATTGTGCTCATGGGGAAAAAATGCCAGGAATTTCTATAACTTTGGGACACTCTTTTCTCAACCCAGAACTGGGGACCTCAAGCTCTTGTTTTTAATGAGAGGGAAGAGCTTTTTTTTTAATTTTTAATTTTTAATATGTGAGGTATAATTCAAGGTTATGTATACAAATGTTCATTATGCAGGTACCCTTGTTGATGAGGTGTGCCCCCCTCTCCCCTGGCAGTTTCCCACCACTGCAAATCCCTTTCTTTTTCTTTTTTCTTTTTTTTTTTTTTTTTTTGAGTTGGAGTCTCACTCAGTCGCCCAGACTGGAGTGCAGTGGCCGCTCCCGGACACCGCAGCTTCGACCTGCTGGGCTCCGGCAATCCTTCCGCCACAGCCTTCCAAGTAGCCAGAATTACAGGCAAGCACTACCATGCCCGGTTCATTTTTAATTTATTGTAGAGATGAGGTCTCGCCAAGTTGCCCAGGCAGGTCTCAAACCCGTGGGCTCAGACAATCCCTCACCTCTGCCTCCCAAAGTGCGGAATTACAGGCTGAGCCACCAAGCCTAGCTACAAATCCCTTTCTTATAGTATTATGATAGTTGTTCAAAGTCTGCTTATGAGTGAGAACATGTGATACTTGGTTCTTTGTTTCTGTGATATATCACTCAGTATTATAGTCTCTAAGTCCATCCTAGTTACTGCGAAGTTTTGTCCTTCTTTATGGCTGCATAATATTCCATCATGTATATATACCACATTTTTTTAATCCAGTCCTCCTTTGATGGGCAACACGGTTTGTTCCATGTTTTTGCTACTGTGAACAACACTGCAATAAACATGTGTGTGCAAGTATCTTTTTCATAGAGTGATTTGAGGTCCTCCGGGTATATTCCCAGTAGGGGAATTGCAGAGTCGTCTGGAAGGTCGGTTTTTAGACCTTTTAGGAATCGCCACACTGTTTTCCACAGAGGCTGTACTAGTTTACACTCCCACTAACAGTGTAGAAGTACGGAAGATTTTAATTCACCCAGAAATATGACTGTGACTGGATGCAAAGTGACTGTGACCTCTGAGAGCCAAGTGGGGTGCGGGGCCCCATTGCCTGCCCTAGTCTCTTTCCTAGTATGCACACATGCCTACCCATAATCCACATACCCCCTCTCCGCCCCCAAACTAGGCGAGGGCTTGTAGTGTCAGCAGTAGCTTAGTGAACTCCCAGGAAAAGTCTCAGGCCGCAGGTTGTGTTCCTTGCTGAGATTGTGACCCTTCTAATAGTGTCCTGCGCGTTCCCAGGACCCTTGACAACTCAAATCAGCCTTTGAGCTAAGAGCTGCTCCCAGGGCTCCATTACCTTACACTGAATGGGTGCTTGGGAAATGTTTTCAAAATCAGTTCTGGTAAATCTGTTTCCTGTGACTGCTCATCATGCTAATCAATCTCTCCACTTAAAAAAAATTAGCTGGGCATGGTGGCAAGTGCCCAGAGTCCCAGACACTTAGGAGGCTGAGGTGGGAGTACCGCTTAAGCCCAGGAGTTCTAGGCCATAGGGAGCTATAGTTGTACCCACTGCACTCCAGCCTGGGCAACAGAGTGAGACCCTGTCTCTAAAAAAAAAAAAAACTTATACATAGAAACATATTAAACCAGGCTGGGAGTAGTGGCTCACACCTGTAATCCCAGCACACCACTGCACTCCAGCCTAAGCAACAAAGTGAGACTTCGACTCAAAAAAAAGAAAGAAAGAAAGAAAAGAAAAGAGAGAGAGAAAAGAAAAATCTTAAACCCAGAAAACCTAAAATTTTGGATGCAAAATATAGTAATATAATGAAAAGATGCAATTATATTATCACTGTATCTATATTTCTATCTGTTATTTTGACCATGCTTACTTCCAAAAAGGATTTAAGAAACAATTTTCAATTAAATACATATAACATCTGTATTGGAGGGGGAAAGAGATGTCACAGAACCAGTTGTTGTAACTAAACACAGTTTGTGTCTCTGAATTTTCTGGAGGTCAGGCAAAAGTGAGCATTGTTTGCTCTGTGACGACTGTCCTGCTGCCCCCAGATTAGGAACCTTTCCTCTGAACTTGATGTGGTGCCTGCCCCATATCGTGGGTGATGTGGTTTGACCTCTCTGCTTCTCCCATTAGACTGGGAGCTTCCAGAGGAGTTGGTTTTGGATTTTTTGTTTAATCCATCACTTTATTTTTATTTATCTCTTGTTTTAATTTCAATAACTTTAGGGGATACAAATAGTTTTTGGTGACATGGTTGCATTGTATATAGTGGCAAAGAAGTCTGGGCTGCAGGTACCCACCATCCCCACCTGCGCACATTGTACCTGATAGGTGATTTTTCATCCCTTCACCCCTTCCCTTTTCCCTCTTCTGAGTTTCCAATGTCCATTATACCATTCTCTATGCCTTTGCAGATCCTTAGTTTCATACTCACTTAAGGAGTTGGGTTTTATTCACCTTTCTGTCCTTGCTGCTCAGAACAACACACAGAGTTCATGCTTCACAGTTGTACTCAGTGATATAGCCTTTCCTATTCCACAGAAGGAAGAGAGCACTCCCACTGTCAAAAGAGCTGGGCTCCTTCTCTAAGAGATGCCTGCTGGCACCGTGGCCTCAGTGAGCTGCTCGGCCACTGAGCTGCTGCTGCCTTCTGACTGCTGCTTTGTCTCTACAGATGCCCCAGTCAGCTCTGTGGCCCTCCGCCAGTCAGGAGGCTACGTTGCCACCATCGGAACAAAGTTCTGTGCTTTGAACTGGGAAGATCAATCTGCAGTTGTCCTGGCCACAGTGGATAAAGACAAGAAAAACAATCGATTCAATGACGGGAAGGTGGATCCTGCCGGGAGATACTTTGCTGGTATGATTTCTCTGGTACCTACTTACTGAGCTTTGGAGGTAACACTATGATTTGGAAAGTTCTTGCTGCTGTAGTGGCCAAAGTGATATTCATAATGGATCTTAGGTTCTTCTATTCTTGCCTGGGGAACTTATGTTACTGAAAAAAAAATCCTATGAGAAAATCCTCCTAGACATTCCTTTCCATTTCTGTCTCTGTCTCTAGCAGAGACTAAAATCTGTGTGGTACTTTGATGGTTAACTGAGTTTTAAATACAAAGATTTTGTTGTTGATGATGTCTAAATTGGAAATAATTTCAGATTTACAGAAAAAAGATAAGAATAGTACAAACAACATTTGTATGTCTTTTACCTAGATTCACCTATTGTTGGCATTTTGTTCCACTTGCTTTATCATTTGCCCTCTGTAGGTATCTAAACACATTTACCTCCAGAATCATTTGAGAATATGTTGCATATACATCATGTCTGCCTCTACCCCTAAAATACTGCAGTGTGAATTTCCCAAGAGAAATGACATATTCTTACATGACCACAGTTACAGTGATCAACTTAAAGAAGTTCAGCATTAGGCTGGGTGCAGTGGCTCACGCTTGTAATCCCAGCACTTTGGGAGGCCAAGGAGGGAGGATCACTTGAGACCAGGAGTTCGAGGCCTAGGCAACATAGTGAGACCTCGTCTCTACAAAAAAAAGTCAAAAAATTAGCTGGGCATGGTGACACACACCTGTAGTCCCAGCTACTCAGAAGGCTGAGGCAGAAAGACCACCTGAACCCAGAAGGTTGAGACTGGGGTGAGCCTTGATCGTGCCACTGCACTTCGGCCTGGGCAACAGAGTGAGACCCCGACTCAAATTAAAAAGAAAAGTTTAACATTGATACAATAATTTGATCTGATGTACTATCTACACTTCAGTTTTGTCAATTGCCAAAATAACGTCCTTTATAGCATTTCCCGCTCGTCTAGGATCATGTATTGCATTTTTTTATTTTTTTGAGTTGGAGTCTCACTCTGTCGCCCAGACTGGAGTGCAGTGGCCGGTCCCGGCCACCGCAGCCTCGACCTGCTGGGCTCCGGCAATCCTTCTGCCTCAGCCTTCCAAGTAGCCGGAATTACAGGCATGCGCTACCACGCCCGGCTGATTTTTTTATTTATTGTAGAGATGAGGTCTTGCCAATTTTCCCAGGCGGGTCTCAAACCCGTGGGCTCAGGCCATGTATTGCATTTTATTGTTATATCCCTTTCATTGTTTTTAATCTGGAATATTTTCATAGCTTTTCTTTGTTTTTCATAACATTGCTGTTTTTGAAGAATACAACCAGTCCTACCCAACTCCCCCTTTTTTTATAGAACATTCTTCATCTTGTATTTGTCTGATGGTTCTTTGTGATTAGGTTGATGTTATACATTCCTGACTGGAATACCACCTGGTGATGTTTTATCCTGTGGGTATCCCATCTGGAGGCACATGATGTTCATTTTCCCCTCTTTGGTGATGTTAATTTTAATCACCCAATTAAGATCCTGTCAGATTTTTCTACTGCATAGTCACTATTTTTTAAATTTCAATTTATAAGCAATTTGTGGGAGGTTGTTAGTTATCTATTGCTATGTAACAAATCATCCTAAAATTTAGTGGCTTAAAATAACAAATATTTATTACCCCACATGGTTTCTGAAGGTCACAAATCTGGGTGCAACTTTGCTGGATGGTTCTAGTTCAGGCTGTCTCATGAGATTGTAGTCAAGCTGTCGGCCTGGGCTGTAGCCTTGGAAGAGGCTGGATTCCCTGAAGGGCCTGGAAGATCTATGTCCAGCCTCACTCACATAGTAGGTAGGGATTGGTGGGGGGCTTCAGTTCCTTACCTTGTGGGCCTCTCTATAGGGCTGCTCAGGAGATGGCTTTCTCCAGAGCCAGTGATGGGGGGACAGGGAGGGAACCCAAATGGAAGCTACAGTCTCATTTTAACCAATCTTGGAAGTGACACACCATCACTTCTGCCGTATGCTATTGGTCACACAAACAACGACAGAGCAAACTAACAAGAGTGTGACTGCAGCCGGAATCAGTGGCTCAGCCTGTAATCCCGCGTCTTTGGGAGGCTGAGGTGCGTGGATTGCCAGAGCCCGCGGGTTCGAGACCCGCCTGGGCAACTTGGCGAGACCTCATCTCTACAATAAATCAAAAAATTAGCCGGGCATGGTAGCGTGCACCTATAATTCCAGCTACTTGGAAGGCTGAGGTGGAAGGATCACCAGAGCCCAGCAGGTCAAGGCTGCAGTGGCCGGGAACAGCCACTGCACTCCAGTCTGGGCGACAGAAACTCAAAAAAAAAAAAAGAGTGTGACCGCTGGAAACCAAGGATCATCAGGGGCTATCTTGGAGGCTGGCTACAGTATGGGAAGATAATTTAAGTTCACGCGAATATCCTTGTCCTCATCAAAAATTTTTCCCTTAGGTACTACAGTAATTGATGATTCTTGCTTAAACCAATCTTTACTATGATGGTTGCAGAGTGGCATATGCAGCTTTTACATATATACATATATTTTTTTTTTTTTCTTTTTTTTTAGTCAGGGTCTCACTGTAACCCAGGCTGGAGTGCAGTATGCAGTGACATGATCACAGTTCACCACAGCCTCAACCTCCTGGACTCAACCTCCTGGACTCAACCTCCTTCCACCTCAGCCTCCCAAGTAGTAGCTGGTACTACAGGCATACACCCCCACACCCAGCAGTTTTTTGGTTTTTCTTTACAGTTTTGTAGAGTCTATGTTGCCTAGACTGGTCTCAAACTCCTGGGTTCAAGCAATCCTCCCACTTTAGCCTCCCAAAGTGCCAAGATTACAGGTGTGAGCCATGGCGCCTGGCCTTTAAAACAATTGTAACTACAGTTTTCAATTAGATTATGCATTTCACACATACATCTCATATACTTCCCATCACAATAACCTCTAAGTTAGCCAAAGTTGATTCTCCATCTCTGCTGTTTCTCCCCACACTGCACCCTCACATCATCAACCGTGCTGTCCTGGCTCCGTGCACACTCAGTATGGAAGGTAGGGGGAATCTGAGCAGCTGACTGTAGACTGTTCTTCATCTTCCTGATGATGTCATCCAGAATGGATTGAAAGATTAAAGATTAAAAATGAAAATACAAGCCAGGCTCAGTGACTCAGCCTGTAATCCCGCGCCTTTGGGAGGCTGAGGTGAGTGGATTGCCTGAGCCCGCGGGTCTGAGACTGGCCTGGGCAACTTGGCGAGACCTCATCTCCACAATAAATCAGAAAATTAGCCGGGCGTGTTACCGTGCGCCTATAGTTCCAGCTACTTGGAAGGCTGAGGCGGAAGGATCGCCAGAGCCCAGCAGGTCGAGGCTGCGGTGGCCCGGAGCGGCCACTGCACTCCAGTCTGGGTGACAGAGTGAGACTCCAACTCAAAAAAAAAAAAAAAAAAGAATCCATTGGAAGCCCTTCTGCCAGTAATTTCTTCAGGATTAAAAAAAATATGATTGGATACTTCACCCCCTGATGAAACTGATTTGCTCTCTCCCTTATGGCTAGAAGTTTACAGTTCTATGGCACTTTGTGAGACAAAATAAAAATGTCCTTCAAGACCTGAGTTCTTAACTTGCAATCTCTGGACCATCAGGAGACCTCTAAAATTGTGGGTGTCATTGTGGGTGTACTTACTCAAGGTATGCATCTGCCAGGAGCACCTGAGAACCTTTTTCCGGAGAGAGATCATAGCTCTCAGCAGGTGCTCACAGGTGCCATGGGCCCAGAAAAGGATGGGATCATCTTATAGTCTGAATGGAGTCTCAAGGTGATTGTACCCTGACGGTATTACCACACCCAAGATCTGACCTGTCTGTGTTTGCTGCTAGATAGTGAAGCCAGGGCTCCAGATTATTCTATCCCATCGAGGAAGAGCCCTTTCCAAGAAGCAGGGGATTCACATTCATGTTCCAGGCATCTCTTTCTGTGAGGCAGATCATATGGAGCAATATTCATCAAACAAGCCCAACTGCCCTATAGCAAGAAACTGCTGAGTGAACATTCTTCTCCCAAGGGATGGAGGATCCACCCTGTCTTGCTTGCTATTCAGACTTCCCATATACATCGCCTCTTTGTCACCTTGTTTTGGGCACCTGTTGATTATCCTTTCCTACACAAGTTGAGATTTCCATGCTCCTTTGTGTTGCCAAGTAATTTGGGGTTGTGTCCTAGACATTTTGAATATTATGAGGCCCTAAGTCTTGTTTAAATCCTTTGAAGAATGCTGTTACAGGCCGGGCGGTGGCTCATGCCTGTAATCCCAACACTTTGGGAGGCTGAAACAGGAGGATTGCTTGAGCCCAGGAGTTCAACATCGTTATAGTTGTCTTAGCAGGCAATGTGTATGTTTAGGGTCAAGCCACAAGTTCCAACCTGCTTTCTATTAAATGCTATTAGGATCTGTCCCATTTCTGCGCCACTCGGTGGTCAATCTGTTAGCCCCACCCTCGACATCTTTGGTATGCTCATTAGAATTCAATCCATGCGTGAGACCAGGAGTTCCAGACCAGCCTGGGCAACACAGCCAGAATGTGTTGGGAGTAAGCCTAGTAGATCATAAACAGTTTATGGGGTTGCATGCCTGAGCCACTGCTGCCTCACTATTTCTTCGTTCTTTCCAGTTTCCTGGAGCTCTCCTTTTCCTTCCTGCAGCCAGAAACCACCCATTTCTATGATTGCGCTGCCTCCGGGGCCAAGCAGCTGGAGGACAGAGAAAGAGAATAAAGCAGCAGGGTTTGGCCCCACCCCTTTGAGCTGCAGCTTCACCAAATGGAGAGGAATGGCCCCTTCCCTCGGAGTTTGGATCCCTGTAGTTTCCAGGTGCTGGCCGTTCTCTCTGCTGTGGTTACCCCTACTGCAGAATTGTCTGAGGAATGGCACATGACAGAATGGAGGAAAAGGAGTGGAAAATAGCCCAGGGATTTTCTCCACTTTCTCTGAGCTTCAGAAATAGTCTTTTTCTGTTGCTTGAGCCAAATCTAGAGGTTTCTTTTGGATCTCTGTCTGTCTGCACCACAGTGCACACTTTCAGATTCCAGGCTGAGAGATACTGAGAAAGAAAATGAAGAACTCACCTCTCAGTACCAATTAAGTGGCATTTCACATTCAGGCATTCTTCCCTTGAGCTGCCTGCTAATATTTGCTTTTCAGGATTCTCACATAGCTGTGCCATACATTTTATCCAGGTTTTATTGTTGTGCTCAGTGGGAGAAAATGAGGTTGGTGTGTGTTTATTCCTTTTCTGGAAACTGAACCTGTCAGTGCAGTTTTAATTTGATTAATAAGAAAGGTCATGCTGCCGGAATGCGGTGACTCACTCCTGTAATCTCAGCACTTTGGGAGGTGGAAGCAAGAGGATTGTCTGAACCCTGGACAACCTGGGAAGACCTCGTCTCTACAATAAATCAAAAAATTAGCCAGGCGTGATGGCGCATTCCTGTAGCTCCAGTTACTTGGACGTCTAAGGCAGAAGGATCACATCAGCCCAGCAGGTCAAGGCTGTGATTGCCATGAACCGTGCCACTACACTCCAGCCTGGGTGACAGACTGAGACTCCAGCTCCAGAAAAAAAAAAACAAAAAAAAAGATTGTGCCTATAATCCCAGCACTTTGGGAGGCTGAGGCAGGAAGGTTGCTTGAGCCCAGGAGTTCGAGACCAGCCTGGGCAACATAATGAGAACCAGTCTCTAAACACAAAAAAAGTGTTTTTTTTAGTTGGAGTCTCACTCTGTCGTCCAGGCTGAAGTGCAGTGGCACACTCACGGCCACCGCAGCCTCGACCTGCTGGGCTCAGGTGACCCTTCTGCCTCAGCCTTCCAAGTAGCTGGAACTACAGGCATGCGCCACCACACCTGGCTAATTTTTTGATTTATTGTATAGATGAGGTCTTGCCAAGTTGCCCAGGCTGGTCTTGAGCCCATGGGCTCAAGCAATCCTCTCACCTCGGCCTCTCAAATTGCTGGGATTATAGGAATGAACCACCGCGCCCAGCAAAAATTGTTTTTTAATTAGCCAAGCAGTGACCCATGTCTATAATCCCAGCTACTCAGGAGGCTGAGGCAGGAGGAGGATCACTTGAGCCCAGGAGTCCGAGGCTGCAGTGAGCTATGATCACACTACTGCACTCTAGCCTAGGCAACAGAGCAAGATCCTGTCTCTATGAAAATAAATAAATAAAACATAGGCTCCAGATTGAAATTGTATAGCAATTTCCTTGATTTAAACACTGGAATGGATCCTGGTGAGAAAGGAGGGTACAGTGAGATTCTGTGGGGAGAGCTCAGTGCACTTTGGTTTTTGTAGGCACCATGGCTGAGGAAACAGCTCCGACAGTTCTTGAGCGGCACCAAGGATCCCTGTACTCCCTCTTTCCTGACCACCACGTGCAAAAGTACTTTGACCAGGTGGACATCTCCAATGGTTTGGATTGGTCCCTAGACCACAAAGTTTTCTATTACATCGACAGCCTGTCCTACTCTGTGGATGCCTTTGACTATGACCTGCAGACAGGGCAGATATGTATGTTCTTTTTCATTATTTGTCTCAATACTGCTGTTATTGTTTTCGTGTGTTTGTGACTAGTAAGGCGCCTCTCCCTCGTCCCATGTGAAAAGGTCCTTATTTGTCAAGCAGAGAGCTTTCCAATGTTATTACTCTAATAAGTAATGATGACACCGATTTGGCTATGCCACCAGTCAGACCATGACCTTCACCACAATTAGATATAGCCAGAGTTGGCATAATATGAATAGATCCCTGGGGAAGGGTTAATTTTAAAAAGAATTAATATAAACCAGGCTCGGTGGCTCAGCCTGTAATCCCGCGCCTTTGGGAGACTGAGGTGAGTGGATTGCCTGAGCCCACGGGTTCGAGACCCGCCTGGGCAGCGAGACCTCATCTCTACAATAAATCAAAAAATCAGCCGGGTGTGGTGGCGCATGCCTGTAGTTCCGGCTACTTGGAAGGCTGAGGCGGAAGGATCGCCAGAGCCCAGCAGGTCGAGGCTGCGGTGGCCACGAGCGGCCACTGCACTCCAGTCTGGGCGACAGAGTGAGACTCCGACTCAAAAAAAAAAAAAGAATATAAATAGGCCAGACAGTAGCCCAGGTTTGAAATCCCAGCTCTTTGGGAGGCCAAGGCAGGAGGATTGCTTGAGCCGAGGAGTTCAAGACCAGCCTTGGAAACCTAGAGACTCTGCCTCTACAAAATATTTTAAAAATTAGCTGAGCATGGTGGTGCGTGCCTGGAGTTACAGCTACTTGGGAGGCTGAAGCAGAAGGAACACATGAGCCCAGAAGACCAAGGCTGTGGTGAGCCATGATAGTGCCACTGCACTCTAACCTGGGTGACAGAGTGAGACCTCAACTCAAAGAAAAAATATATAAGGCCAGGCGTGGTAACTCACGCCTATAATCCCAGCACTTTGGGAGACCGAGGTGAGAGGATTGCTTGAGCCCACGGGCTCGAGATCAACCTGGGCAACTTGGTGAGAACTTGTCTCCTCTTACTTTCTACAATAAATCAAATTATTGTACTTACTACAATAAATCAAAAAATTAGCCAGGTGTGGTGGCGCATGCCTGTAGTTCCAGCTACTTGTAAAACTGAGGCAGAAGGATCACTTGAGCCCAGCAGGTCGAGGCTGCGTGGCCATGAGTGTGCCACTGCACTCTAACCTGGGTGACAGAGTGAGACTTCAACTCAAAAAAAGAAAAAAGAAAAAAAATATATATATGGATAGATCCCTAATCCTCTTCCTTGCCATCATCACAAGAAAAAGGCTCACTATAAAAGGGATCCTGCCCTACCAAGAGGTTCCCAAAGGCAAATAATATACAACAGAAGGGAACAAAAGAACAGAAAGTAAGAGGAGAGATTTTGGCTGATATTCCTCCCTTGTACTTTAGCTAACCATAGGCAAGTACTCAAAGGCAAATTACCAACCTTTCAAAATGGAAAAGCATAAAAAGGAATTGCAGGTTGTCCAACTTCATCAATGCACTTTAAATGAGCCATGGCTGGAAACTGAGAGGGAAGGAATTGTGAGAAGAATTTACAAGGGAGTCCTTGAAACTGTTTCGTGAAAGGTGCCAAGCCAAAAGAGCAAAACCAATCATAAAAATGACTTGAAAAAAATCCCAAGACTCTCCTTGCAGATATAATCAGAGGCAAACTATTTCAGTACAGATGTTTTGCTTTGAAATATGTAATGTTCTCTTTTATGACTGTTTTTACCCATTTTCATTACTTGAGATTTTAATATTTTTTCCATTATACCTCGATCTGATTACTGTAGTGACCTGAATTTTGTAGCATAAAGTTCCTCTGGATTTTGATATTTGTTTTTTGTATACTGAGGTTCCCCCTCTTCAAGGTGGTCGGTTGTTTCCGAATGCCCCTCCTACCAGAAACAAGCTCTTCTAATATTTAGTCTTGATTTTGGAGCATTCAGTCAGGCAGAAAAAGAACTTCTTTATCTGGCTAGCTGTTGTGCATGAGCTGTTCACTGGCACCAAGTTGCCTTACATATCTTGGAGTTAATCAAAGTAGGCATTTTTGTAACTAAAACAGCAAATGTTTAACCACAGGCTGACAAGTACTTGAGACAGACGTGCAGGGCCTCCATTCAGGTCAGCCTCAAAAAGAACGACTGGTATTTTAGTAAGAAGTCTGCTTTCTTTTTTCTCTCCTTCTCTGAAAGCTTAAACAGATATGTCTATACCCAAACAAAAGGGAGTGAATACCCCCCATATCATGTGGTAAAAATCCTTTGTTCATGCGCCAGACACTGGATAAGCTGAAATGATCAGTATTTATAATCAGCTTGAAAGCTCATTATTTGATTCACAATATGGAGTGGCCTGTTGTTCTGTTGTGGTTTTGTTTTTGTTTTTGTTTTTTAACCATAGCCAACCGCAGGAGTGTTTACAAGCTGGAGAAAGAGGAACAAATCCCAGATGGAATGTGTATTGATGCTGAGGGGAAGCTCTGGGTGGCCTGCTACAATGGAGGAAGAGTGATTCGTTTAGATCCTCAGACAGGTAGGCCCACGGCACAGTGAAAAATCCCTGTCATGTCTAGAAAACACCAGACACTAGGGGCCGGGGAAACCTCATTACTAACAAAGTTAGAGGTATATTCAGAGGTCTCGATGGGATGATTTTGGAAACAAAGGTCAAAGATATAGCCCAAAATTTATAGGCAGAACTTCTTTCCCTGTAGAGCATTCATCTTTTTGCTCTAAATAAATTGTCAGGGAAGGTAGGTTAAATATGAAATACATAGATGAATTCTGATCTCCACAGTCTTCTTAAAATTTCCCTATTACTCCACAAAATGTTCAGAAATGTGGCATAGGTTAAAAATTGCTGGAATTAAAAAAATAAATAAAAATTTAAATTTAAATTTTTAAAAAATTGCTGGAACTAAACTTTATTTTTTTATTGCAGTAGCTTTGGAGGGTACAAATAGTGTTTGGTGACATGATTGCATTGTATAGTGGCGAAGAAGTTTGGGCTACTCTCACCTGTGCACGTTGTACCTGATAGGTGACTTTTTGTCCCTGCAACCTTTCTCACCCTTCACTTTCTGAGTCTCCAATGTCCATTATACCATTCTCTATGCCTTTGCAGATCCTTAGTTTAGCTGTCACTTATAAGTGAGAACATGCAGTGCTTGGTTTTCTGCTCCTACATTAGTTCACTTAGGATGGTGTAGAACTAAAATTTAAATGAAGCATTTTGTGGTCTAGGGAAACGACTCCAAACTGTGAAGTTGCCTGTTGATAAAACAACTTCGTGCTGCTTCGGAGGGAAGGACTACTCTGAAATGTATGTGACCTGTGCCCGGGATGGGATTGCCCCCAAGAGTCTTTTGAGGCAGCCTGAAGCTGGTGGAATTTTCAAGGTGCTATGGCTGTTTCTTTTATGTTGCGGGTGGGGGATCCTCTGCTAAGTAACTAAGTGATTGATACTTTTGCATACTTCCCAAATGTAATTCTGTTTGGCATGTTAAGCTCATCATGCTAGGCTTAAAAACATTTTTAAAAGATTTTCTGGACAGTAAGTCATCCAAAGCTCAAGATGATATGCTTAGCCTACTTTGTACAGTACTTTAAAAACAAATCTTTTTGGCTTCAGCAGTGTTTGTTGAAATTCTTCAAATCAGTAAAATGAGCTTGGAAAACCAGTATTTGAAACAAGTCTCTAAGATCACTTGATTGCTTTTTGTTTTTGTTTTGTTTTTGTTTTTTGTTTTGTGTGTCGGAGTCTCACTCTGTCATCAGGCTGGAATGCAGTGGCATGCTCATGGCTACTGCATCTTCGACCAGCTGGGCTCAGACAATCCTTCTGCATCAGCCTTCCAAGTAGCTGGAACTATAGGCACATGCCATCACGCCCAGCTAATATGTTAAAAATTTATTGTGGGAGGGGATTATTATAGAGATGAGGTCTCGCCAATTTGCCCAGGCTGGTCTCAAACCCCTGGGCTCATGCAATCCCCTCGCCTCTGCCTGCCAAAGTGCTGGGATTACAGGTATGAGCCACCACACGTGGGTGACTTGTTTGTTTTGATGTCATAAGAATATTTTCAGGCCAAGTGCAGTGTCACATACATTTTGAGAGGCTGAGGTGGGAGGATTGCTTGAAGCCAGGAGTTTGAGGCCAGCTGGGTGACAGAATGAGATCCTGTCTCTCCAAAAAAAAAGAAAGAAAAATTAAATATTTCCAGGTTTTTAACATCTTTTGCAGCAGAACAAACACTGATGAAAATCATAGACTTTTTGAGCTGAAAAGAAGTATAAAAACATAGAAACCAGCCGGGCTCGGTGGCTCAGCCTGTAATCCCGCGCTTTGGGAGGCTGAGGTGAGTGGATTGCCTGAGCCCGTGGGTTCGAGACCCGCCTGGGCAACTTGGCGAGACCTCATCTCTACAATAAATCAAAAACTAGCCGGGCATGGTAGTGCACACCTGTAGTTCCAGCTACTCGGAAGGCTGAGGTGGAAGGATCGCCGGAGTCCAGCAGGTCGAGGCTACGGTGGCCGGGAGCGGCCACTGCACTCCAGTCTGGGTGACAGAGTGAGACTCCAACTCAAAATAAAAAATAAAAAAAAACAAACAAACATAGAAACCCTTTCTAAACAGGTGGGAGATGATAGAAATAAATTCAGTTTTAAATCCAAGTTAGTTGTAAATGGTTGCTAGTTGAATTATAATCTATGTGAATAATTTGGAGCATAAATGCCTAATCAGGTAATTCCTTTCTATGATAGGAAGTAAAACAAGGAGAAGAGGTGGCTAAGTATATTATTATGAATCATAAAAGTGTTTTTGAAGAATTCTTGTGAATTACCTTTTGCCAGAGTCTCTCCCTTTTTCTTTCTCAACAGATAACTGGCCTGGGGGTCAAAGGAATTGCCCCCTTTTCCTATGCAGGATGAGGACAGGTCTTCTTTCCTGCCAGAGGAAGCTTTGAAGACAACTAGAGAATTCTAGGGCTGAAATTTCAATCTAGGTAGAAACAAAAATGAAGCAATGATATTACTGACAAGGTTAAAATTTAATTTATAATTTTTAAAATGTAGGGCATTTTAACAAAGGGTCACAGTGGTTTTGATAACACACTATAAAGCCTTCTATAAAAGGTACTAGAAAAATGCAAAGAATTGTTTATCAGTCAGCCTCTTGATGTTTTGCAAATTCCTGGGGTGAGGAGGACATAGCTTTTCTTTATTCTGCATTTCATATTTACTATACCTAAAATTTCAAAGAACTTAAATAGTAACCTGGTAATAACCTACTACAATTATGTTCCTTTTTATTTTCATCATAATCTTATAAAATATACCACAATCTTAACCTTCTTTGGTATTACACTTCCTATATGTTATTTTACAAACTAAAATACTGCTGGAGAATAAGACACAAACACCCTGGCAAAACTCACGGTTCCAACTGCCACCTACTGGATAGAAAAGTAGTATGTCACTTTGGGAAGAACACTTTTAAAATAGCTTTATGTACAATTTGACAAATTTGTCATATATAAACATTCATGAAACCAACACTACAAACGAGACAATGAATCTTTCCACTACCCCAAAGCTTTTCTTGTGTCTCGCAACCCTTTTCTTCGGCCCCCCTGCGTGCCTGTCTTCCATCCCCAGGAAACCACTGATCTGTTATCTGTCACTATAAATTAACCTTAAAATGGAGAAGTGTGGAACCGGGCTCGGTGGCTCAGCCTGTAATCCCGCCTTGGAAGGTTGAGGTGAGTGGACTGCCTGAGCCCGTGGGTTCAAGACCCACCTGGGCAACTTGGCGAGACCTCATCTCTACAATAAATCAAAAAATTAGCCGGGCGTGGTAGCGCACGCCTGTAGTTCCGGCTACTTGGAAGGCTGAGACGGAAGGATCGCCGGAGCCCAGCAGGTCGAGGCTGCGGTGGCCGGAGCTGCACTGCAGTCTGGGCGACAGAGTGAGACTCCAACTCAAACAAAAAAAAATTTAAGAAGTGTGGTTTCTCCAACTTTACTCATTTTCAAACTTGTTTTAGCTATTTTAATTCCTTTGGCCTTTCATATAAATTATTGAATCAGCTTAATTACACCTACAAAAAATAAATCCTACTACAATTTTAATTGGAGTTGCTATAGATCTGTAAAACAATTGGGAGAAAATTGACATCCTTACTATTCTGAGTTTTCCAGTCCATGAACAGGGCATGTTTCTCCAGTTATTTAGGTCTTCTTCAATTTCTTTCATCACTATTTTATAGATTTCAGCATATAGATCTTGTGCCTGTTTTATTAGATTTATATCTATTTCTATTTCATTTTTGGTGCTAGTATAAATGTTATTTTTATGCTTTTGTTTCCAATTGATCATTGCATATTTATAGAAGTGTGATTGTCATACATGATAGGTTGACTTTGTATCTAATGACTTTGCTAAACTCACTAATTAGATCTAAGAGTATTTCTGTATTTTTTCTGAGATTCTTTGTATATATATTATGTCTACTGTTAATAGAGACAATTTCATTACTTTCTTTCCAACCTATATATATATATTTTTTTGTATTATTGCACTAGCTAAGACTGCCAGTACTATGTTGAATAGAAATGGTAAAGGTAGATATTCCTTGTCTTGTTCCCAATCTTAAGAAAAAGGCATGCAGTCTTTTATTATTAATATGATATTAGAGCCGGGCTCGATGGCTCAGCCTGTAATCCCAGCACTTTGGGAGCCCGAGGCGAGTGGATTGCCTGAACCTGCGGGCTCGAGACCAGCCCGGGCAACTTGACGAGACCTCGTCTCTACACTACATCAAAAATTAGCCGAGTGTGGTAGCGCGCGCCTGTAGTTCTGGCTACTTGGAAGACTGAAGTGGAAGGATCGCTGGATCCCAGCAGATCAAGTCTGCGGTAGCCAGGAGCATGCCACTGCACTCCAGTCTGGGCAACAGAGTGAGACTCCAACTCAAAAAATATATATATATGATATGATATTAGTTATATGTATTTTGAGAGACCCTTTCATAGGCTGAAGATGTTTCCTTCTTGTCTAGTTTGCTGATTTTTATTTTATTTTATCACTCCTGTATTTTGTCAAATGACTTTTCTGCATTTATTGATGTGATCATATATGCTTCTTTAGACTGTTAATATGATAATTTTATTTTTTTATTTGTTAGTGTTTTGAAGTCTCACTCTGCTGTCCAGGCTGAAGTGAAGTGATATGATCATGGCTCACCGCAGCCTCAACCTCCTGGGCTCAGGCAATCCTCCTACCTCAGCCTCGCGAGTAGCTGAGACATCAGGCGCATGCCACCATGCCTGGCTAACTTTTTTATTTTTTGTAGAGACGAGGTCTCACTATGTTGCCCAGGCTAGTCTCAAACTCCTGGGTTCAAGCAATCCTCCTGCCTTGGCCTCCCACAGTGCTAGGATTACAGGCATGAGCCACTGCACCCAGCCCTTCATTCTTTTTTATTGCTGGGTAGCATGACCAACCTTGTTAATCTGACAGAGTGTTGCATTCCTGGGATAAATTCCCCTTGGTCGTAGTATATTATTATTATTATATGTTGCTGGATTCTGTTTTCTTTTCTTTTTTTTTTTATTTTTGCGTTGGAGTCTCACTCTGTCGCCCAGACTGAAGTGCAGTGGCCGCTCCTGGCCACCGCAGTCTCAACCTGCTGGGCTCCAGCGATCCTTCCGCCTCAGCCTTCCGAGTAGCCGGAACTACAGGCACGCGCTACCACGCCTGGCTGATTTTTGATTTATTGTAGAGATGAGGTCTCGCCAAGTTGCCCAGGTGGGTCTCGAACCTGCGAGCTCAGGCAATTCACTCACCTCAGCCTCCCAGGGCGTGGGATTACAGGCTGAGCCACCGAGCCCGGTCTGTACCACATTTTTTAAATTCAGTCCAGCTTCTATGGGCAGCATGGTTGGCTCCATGCTGTTGCTATTGTGAACAGAGCTGCAACAAACATGCGTGTGCAGGTATCTTTTTGGTAGAATGATTTGAGTTCCTCCGGATATATTCCCAGTAGGGAAATTGCTGGGTCATGTGGCAGGTCAAATTTCTAGTTCTTCCAGAAATCACCACACTGTCTTCCAAAGAGGTTGCACTAGTTTGCATTCCCACCAGC
This sequence comes from Cephalopachus bancanus, assembly GCA_027257055.1. Taxonomy (NCBI): domain Eukaryota; kingdom Metazoa; phylum Chordata; class Mammalia; order Primates; family Tarsiidae; genus Cephalopachus; species Cephalopachus bancanus. The sequence goes on from JAPVLO010000687.1 coordinate 530,184, forward strand.
AGTGTAGAAGCGTTCCTTTTTCTCTGCATCCTTGCCAGCATCTGCTGTTGTTTGTTTTATTAATGATGGCCATTCTTACTGGGGTCAGGTGGTGTCTCAATGTAGTTTTGATTTGCATTTCTCTGATGATTAGTGAGGCTGAATACTTTTTCCAGAAGGTTCTTAACTTTCCTTAACCATTATAGGGTCACTTGAGTTACGAATCTAATCTTGCTGAGGTTTGGGAATGTGTGGCTTTTGATCTCAAAAGAGATCGTCTAAGTTGTCAAATATATGCGTAGAGTTGTTCATAGTATTTCCTTTAATAATTCTTGTGAGGTTTGTAGTGGCAACCCCTTTTTCCACCAGTATTGGTTGTGTCTTTTTTTTTTTTTTTGGTCAGAGGTTTAGCAGTTGTGTTGATCTTTTCAAAGAACCAGCTTTTGATTTTATTGATTTTTTTTTAGTTGTCAAATTTATTAATTTATCCTTTTATCTTTGTTATTTCCTTCCTTCTGCTTTATTTGGATTCATTTTGCTCTTTTTCTAGCTTCTTAAATCGGAATCTCAGATTATGAATTTGAGATATTTCTTTTAAAAATAGCACTTAATGCTACAAAATTTATTCTCAGTACTACTTTTTCTGCAGCCCACAAAGTCTGAATATTATATTTTCATTTTTGCTAAGTTCAAAATATTTTCTAATTTCAAATTAGCCAGGTGTGGTGGCATGTACCTGTAGTTCCAGCAACTTGGGCTGAGGTGGAAGGATCACCTGAGCCCAGGAAGTCAAGGCTGCAGTGAGCCACGATCATGCCACTGCTCTCCAACCTGGGTGACAGTGAGACTTTGACTCAAAAAAACAAACAAGCAAACAAAATATTTTCTGATTTCCTCGGAAACTTTTTATTTGACCCATGGATTATTCAGAAGCATGTTGTTTAATTTCCGTATGACTGGAAATTTTACTATATCTTTTGGGTGTTGTTTTGGGGCTTAATTCCATTATGCTCAGAGAGCATATTTTCTATTATTTCAATTCTTTAAAGTGCATTAAATTTTGATTTATGCTGTTGGGGGGGTGGGATTGGCAGTTGAGGGAAACTGCCAGAGGAGGGAGGGGCACACCTCATCAACAAGGGTACCTCCATAATCAACGTTTGTATACCTAATCCTAAATTGTACCCCACATCTTTTTTTAAATTTATTTATTGTAGAGATGAGGTCTTGCCAAGTTGTCCAGGCTGGTCTCAACCCCTCAGGCTCAGGCATTTCTCTCACCTCAGCCTCCCAAAATGCTGGAATTATAGGCATGAGCCACTGTGCCCAGCTTACCCCACATATTTATAATAATAAAAAAAGTATGGTCCACTTACTGTGTGACTGTGGGCATTTGTTAAAATAAATAAATAAATAAAGTTTGATTTATGACCCAGGTTATAGTCTATTTTCCTAATGTTCTATTGCATTTGAGAAAAATGTGTATTCTGTTGTTGGGTGGGGAATGTTCATAAATGTCAGATTCAGTTGGTTGATGGTATTGTTTAATTATTCTGTATCCCTCCTGAACTTCCATCTCCTTGTTCTATTACTAAGAAAGGAGTGCTATTATCTCCAACTATAATTTTTTTTTTTTGTAGAGACACGGTTTCACTGTGTTGCCCAGGTTGGTCTCAAACTCCTGGGCTCAAGCAATCCTTCCTCCTCAGCCTCCCAAAGTGCTGGGATTATAGGTGTGAGCCACCATGCCCAACTTCCAACTGTTATTTTGGTTTTGTCTATTTCCCTATTCATACTGACAGTTTTTGTTTATATATTTTGCAACTCTGTTGCTAGGCACATATGCCTCCAGAATTGTATCTTCTTGGTAAATTGACCCTTTTCAATCTGTAATGTCTCTTTTTATCCCTGGTAACTGTCTTTGTTCTAAAGTCTAATTTATCCTATTTTTCTGGGAGAGAGGTTTATGTTTATATCCTTTTGGTATATCTTTTCCATCCTCTTACTTTTTTTTTTTTTTTTTTGAGTCGGAGTCTCACTCTGTCGCCCAGACTGGAGTGCAGTGGCCGCTCCCGGCCACCGCAGCCTCGACCTGCTGGGCTCCGGCGATCCTTCCGCCTCAGCCTTCCGAGTAGCCGGAATTACAGGCGCACGCTACCAAGCCCGGCTAATTTTTTGATTTATTGTAGAGATGAGGTCTCGCTGCCCAGGCGGGTCTCGAACCCGCGGACTCAGGCAATCCACTCACCTCAGCCTCCCAAAGGCGCGGGATTACAGGCTGAGCCACCGAGCCCGGCTCCATCCTCTTACTTTTAAACTATCTGTATCATTATATTTGAAGTGAAATTCTTATAAATAGCGTATAGTTGGGTTTTTTTATCCTAATGACGATCTCTGTATTTTAACTGATGTGTTTAGAACTTGGTGTAATTATTGATATGCTTGATTTTGGTCTGCCAGCTTATTTATTTTCTTTTCTTTTTTTCTTGTTTGTTCTTCCTCTGTTTCCCCTTTCTTGCCTTCTTTTGGGTTACTTGAACACTTTCTTGTTTTGTTATTTCGACTATATCTACTTGTGTAATTTTTTAGTGATTGCTTAGGGATTATAAAAAACAACCGGGCTCGGTGGCTCAGCCTGTAATCCCGCACCTTGGGAGGCTGAGGTGAGTGGATTGCCTGAGCCCATGGGTTTGAGACCCGCCTGGGCAACTTGGTGAGATCTCATCTCTACAATAAAATCAAAAATGAGCCGGGCGTGGTAGCGCGCGCCTGTAGTTCCACTACTCGGAAGGCTGAGGCGGAAGGATCACCGGAGCCCAGCAGGTCAAGGCTGCCGTGGCCGGGAGTGGCCACTGCACTCCAGTCTGGGTGACAGAGTGAGACTCCGACTCAAAAAAAAAAAAAACAGAGTTAGCATTTCAGAACCCATTTAGAGCCAATATTTTACTGTTTCATTTACTGCTACCATATACTACCCTTCCTCCTTCATGGCATAAGTGTATTATGCACTCTATTATTTCAACATATATACACTGAAAACTCATCATTGTTTTTTATTCTGCTTTTAACGGTCAAGCATGTTTTTAAAGAAGTCAAAGGAAATTAGTCTATTATATTTACCAAAATAGTTATCATTCCCGTTGTACTTCCATAATTCCTGATGCTCCGAGTTTCCTTCTTGTATCCTTTTTTATTGTCTGAAGAACTTCCTTTATTTGTTTATTTATTCATTCATTTATTTATTTCAGCAAACAGACAAAGAACTTCCTTTAGCAATTCTTTTGGAGCAGGTATTCTTGCTACAGATTCTCTTAGTTTCTTTCAAATGAGAATGTCTTTATTTTACCTTCATTCCTGAAGACTATTTTTACTGGATATGAAATTCGGGATTGATGGTTCTTTTTTTATTATTATTGTTATTATTATTTGAGTTGGAGTCTCACTATGTTGCTCAGACTGGAGTGCAGTGGCCGCTCCCGGCCACTGCAGCCTCGACCTTGCTGGGGCTCCGGCAATCCTCCCGCCTCAGCCTTCCACGTAGCTGGAACTACAGGCGCGCGCTACCATGCCCAGCTAATTTTTTTGATTTATTGTAGAGATGAGGTCTCGCCAAGTTGCCCAGGCGGGTCTCGAACCCACAGGCTCAGGCAATCCACTCACCTCAGCCTCCCAAAGCGCTGGGATTACTGACTGAGCCGCCAAGCCCGGCTTTTTAAATTATTTTTTTGTTTGTTTGTTTGTTTATTGAGTTAGAGTCTCACCCTGTCGCCCAGGCTGGAGTGCAGTGGCACACTCACAGCCACCACAGCCTTGACGTGCTGGGCTGTGGCAATCCTTCCGCCTCAGCCTTCCAGGTAGCTGGAACTGCAGGCACACGCCATTTATTGTAGAGACAAGATCTCGTCAAGTTGCCCAGGCTGGTCTTGAACCTGCAGCCTCAGGCAATCCACTTGCCTCGGCCTCCCAAAGTGCTGGGATTACAGGCTGAGCCACAGAGCCCGGCTGATAGTTCTTTTCTTTCAGCCTTTCAACATTTTACAACTATTGTGCCATTTCTTTCTGGCTGTCTTAGTCTATTTGGTGTTGCTATAACAGAATATTTGAGGCTGGGTAATTTACAAGGAAAAGAGTTTATTTGGATCACAATTCTGGTGGTTGGAAAGTCCAACAGCATGGCCCTGACATCTGCTTGACTTCTGGTGAGGGCTTTTTACTGTGTCACAGCATGATGGAGAAGTGGAAAGGGAAGGAGGCACATGCAAAGAAACCAAACACAAGAGGCAACCTCACTTTATAACAACCCGTTCTCTCAGGAACTAATTCATCCTCAAAAGAAATCTCCCACAAGAACTAGTCCAGTCTCTCAAGAAAGACATTCATCTATTTTAGCAACCTAATCACCTCTTAAAGACACAATCTCCCAACATTGCATTGCTGGGAATTTAGGTTCCAACATGAGTTTTGGTGGACATTCAAACCATAGCACTGGCCTTCATGGTTTCTGATGAGAAAACTGTAGTCATCGAAGTCATAGTCCCCCTACAAGTAATGGGTTCTTTTCTTCTCACTGCTTTCAAGATGTTTGTTTTAGTCTTTAGTTTTCAGCAATTTGATTAGGATGCATTTGGATGTGGGTTTCTTTGGCTTTATCCTGTTTGGGGTTTGCTCAGCTTCTTGAACCATGAGGTTTATGTCTTTACCTAACTTGAGAAGTTTGGAACCATTATTTCTTTGAATATTTGGTCTGCCCCCACACTCCTCTCTTTTTGGGACCCCAGTGACTTGAATATTAGAATTTTTATTGTTGTCCCACAGGTTCCTGAGGTGGTTGTTGTTTTTCAATCTTTTTTTCTCTCTGTTGTTCCAATTGAATCATTTTTATTGATCTAGCTTTAAGTTCACTGGCTCTTCCCTCTGTCATCTCTATTCTGCTATTGAGTTCATCCAGTGATTTTTAAAATTTATATTTCAGTTCTAAAATTTCCATTTGGTTAGTCTTTATGTCTTCTCTTTTCTAGTCTAATACTTTGCATTTTAATATTTGTTTCAAGTATTTTCATGATTGCTCATTCATTTTTATAATAGCTGCTTTAAAGTGCTTGTCAGATAATTCCAAAATCTACATCATCTCATTCTTGGCATCTGTTGGTTGTTTTTTCTCATTTGAATTGAACATTTCATTGTTCTTTGCATGCTGGGTAATTTTGGATTGTATCCTGGACATTTTGAATATTATGTAATGAGATTCTGGATCTTGTTTAAATCATATGAAAAATGTTGATATATTTGTCTTAGGCAATCTATATGGTTTGGTTCAGGCCACAAGTTTCATCCTGTCTTCTGTGGGTGTGGCCTCAATGTCTGTTGGTCTTTCCCGTGTGTACCACCCAGTGGGACTTGGACAGAGATCTACCATTAGCTCAGTTCACAACCTTTGGTATATAAATCAGGATCCAGTCCATGCAGGTTGGGAGCTGGGGAAAGCAACTCCATACATTTGTTTATGAATTCCTGGGTTTAATCCCAACCTGCAAAGGCCTTTTCATCGGTGCTTTCCAGGAAACATGGATATGAGTCCCAGGCTGGCCTCTTCCTCCCCACCCCAACCCCTCACTCTTGTCTGATCTCTACTAATTGTCTGATTTCTACTTGGTTCTTTTCTTTTCTTTTTTTTTTGAGTTGGAGTCTCACTCGGTCGCCCAGACTGGAGTGCAGTGGCCACTCCCGGCCACCGCAGCCTCGACCTGCTGGGCTTCGGCGATCCTTCCGCCTCAACCTTCCAAGTAGCTGGAACTACAGGCGCGTGCTACCACGCCTGGCTCATTTTTTATTTATGGTAGAGATGAGGTCTCGCCAAGTTGCCCAGGCGGGTCTCGAACCCACGGGCTCAGGCAATCCACTCACCTCAGCCTCCCAAAGCGCGGGATTACATGCTGAGCTACCGAGCCCGGCTTACTTGGTTCTTTTCTATCCCTATTTCTCAATTGAGGGAGTTCAGAGAGCAATAGGGTTGGCATAGGGAGCCCCCCAGCAGTTCAAAGAGGATATAGAGACCTTTATTGTAGACCTTCAGAAGATCAAGGATGATCTGAAACCTAAAATTGGGCATCTTCCCCAACCCCAATATAGCTAGCTAGCCTCCTAACCTGGTTACTCCCAGCCCATTTCTTAACCAAGGTAGTAGGGGCAGTAGTGGGATTGCTGAGGAGCTCCAGGAGCCATGGTAGGGTGTTCTGAGAATACCAAGAGAAGATCTCTAGGAATTGCAGGTGACCCCTAGCCCCCAGTGTGACTCTCCCTCGCTGAGCCCCTAGATCTGGGAACTCAATCTAATGGGGTTCTAGTCCCATTCCCCAGTGGCAGAAGCCTCCCCCATGACAAACATCAAACCCCTAAACTGAGTCTTTTCAAGCCAGTTGTCTAAATGGCCATCTAGTCGACCAAACTTCTAAAAGGGGCATCTGGTTGACAGTAAATTGAGACATCTTGTCAACCTGCAAACCCACACTTAAGGTCAACCCCCAAATCAGAAGATCTTGTCAAACCACAAGGCAGGTCATCTGGTCGATCTGACTTACCAAAAGGCAATGTGCGGTCCCTGAGTGTCCCTGCACATTCCTGCTGGACATGCCAAGAATGCTGGGGGCATGGAGAACCAGCCCAAACATGCTGATACTCTGCTTTTGCTGTGAATAGTAAAGTCCTTTATCTGTGACCAAGGAGTCTCATGTCTTCTGCTTGTATCCATGAAACAGACGAGCTTGTTAGCTTATAAGTAGGGTAAAATCTCAGACTCTTTACATTTCTGGACTCTTTACATTTCTGGACGTTAATCTTCACCCATCAGCATTGAGTCCAAGGGCCTCAGGCCAGGCACTAAGTCCTGTGTCTTCCTGCTGCCAGATACCAACCCCCAAACCTATGCTGCCAACTCCTACTTCCTCAGTCCCCCCTCCAGAGGCTAACCCCACACTAATAGCTCCAGAACCTAAGTTCCACTCTTTGCTTCAGAGACTGAATCCTGACTTTTCCTGCTAGAAATCAAGTTGTGTCTTTACCTCCAGAGGATAAGTTCTAACTTATGCCACCAGCACTAGGTTCCCCAATTCCCCCTCCAGGGGCCAAATCTCCACTCCTCCAGATGCTAAGTCCTAATTTCAACTCCAGAGTCTAAGTCCCCACTTCACAGTCCTGAGATGAAGTCTCTCATTTTTTCTGCAGAGGCTAAGTCCCAACTTTCATAAGGAGTCACTGAAGCTGTCTAACCACCCAACCTCAGCCTGGGCATTTCGTGACCCTATTTCTCACGCAGGGGGGAAATGAGAGAGGAGGGACTGGCAGAGGTAGCCCTGGAGACTTCCACAGAGGATTCAGAGTCCTTTTAGAACAGACCCTAGGGAAAGCAGGGACAATAAGAGGGCCCTAAGCATGGACCTCCCGCCCTGGATCTGGCTGGCCTTGAGATTATAACCCAGGCACCTGGTAGTCCCATTTCTTGTGTAAAGGAGTTTGACGAGCAGCAAGACTGACATGGGAAAAAACCCAGGGGCTAACGCCAAGGGTGCAGAGGCCTTTCAGGAGGGACACTACAGGAAGTGGGGGGATCTAAAGCCCTAAGAAGCCCCTTATCCACTCCTTGTAGCCAGCTGGCCTCCCAGTAACTATTGGGGGTTTATGGCTCAGTTTATCGTGTGAAGGAGGTTGAAGAGTGGTGGGAACCTATGGGATGACCTCAGGAGTCAATGTGAAGGGTGCAGAAAACTTTCAGGGGGACCTTCTGTGGAACAAGAGCTATAGAAACCCGCATTTGAGCCCCGTTCTCTTCAGCCAACTGGCCACCTGAGATTGTCCTTGTCACTCTCTGATGCCATGGTCTGGAAGGCTAATTTACTTGCTCAGCTTGACTCTGGAAGCCAGGTTAACTTGCTCAGCCCCCAGGGACCTCCTGCAGAGTGCAGGGGCCTTTCTGGAAGTCCCCTCCAGGTACCTAGCTCCAACAAAAGTCCCAGATCAAGCTCCTCACACCTTGGGAGGCTAACTGGCCTCCTCCCTGTGGCTTTCCAGCCCCGGTTCTCAGCGGGTGGGGGCGGGAGGTGGAATCAGAGAGAAGTAGGACAGTCTTGCTGGTCCTTCGGAGACTTCCATGGGGGCTTGCTGGGCCCCCAGACCCCTTCCTCTGCAGTCGTAGGACCAACACCAGCAGCCCCTGGGGACTCTTCAGAGGGTACAGAGGCCTTTTTCAGGGATGACCCAACATCCAGCGCTGGTACCTACCTCCAGACCAAGCTCCTCCAACTGCAGCAGGTTGACCATGCTACTTCAACCCAGTAACTTACCAGCCTTGGCTCTCGGCTGACAGAAATCAGATAGCACCTGGAATGACTTGATGAGCCCCTGAGGGTCCTCCACAGTGAAGAAATAAGACGTTTAGAAGAGATTATAGTAGACTGGGGGCCATCCAAAGGCCCATACTGTGCTTTCCTGTATGCAGATAGCTAGCTGTCTGACATAGTCCCGGTCAGCCCTCAGCCCCTGTTCGTAATCTGGGGAGGTCCGGGAGGAGTGGAACTAGCACCAGAAGACTCCAGGACCTGAGAGAGGATGGAGTGACTATTTGTGAGGGACATCTCTAGGAAGTCCATGGGAGCCAACACAGAGGGTTCAGAGGCCTTTTAGAAGAGGTCTTCCATGGAACTGGGGTGATCCGACCCCCCAGGATCTGCTCCCCCAATCTCAACTGTAACCAGCTAGTTAACCAACCTCAAGAGGAAATCCCAGCACTGTTTCTAACCCCTACCTAATCCTGACTCTGACCCTGAAATTGAACAATTGGACATTGACCTCAACCTAAACTTAACCCTAACACTGACTTTGACTATGAACCTGACCCTCACAATTATCATAAACTTAAACTTGATTCCAAATCTGACTATAAACCTTAGCCCTAAAGCTAATCATAAACTAGACCCTAAGCATTACCTGGTCATGACCCTGACTCTGACTCTAACTAAAACCCGTAACCTACCTGGAAACTTGATCCTTACCCTAAATACATTCCTAATCATGAAACTGACACTTACCTAAACCTAACCAAAACACTGACCATGACCCAGAACCTGACCTAACCCTAATCCTGATCCTGCTGCTAACACTAAAAACAACCCTAAACTTGATTCTGACAATGAACTTGACTCATCCTGATAGTGATTCTGAAGTTGACACTTACTGCAACTCTGACTATGAAGCTGACTCTGACCTAACCCTAATCATGAAATTAGCTGTTTTCCTGATCCTGACCCTTACTTTGATCCTAAACCAAAGCATAACTCTAATACTAACATTGTTCCTTAATTTAACCTTAATGCTGACTTAGTAGAAAAAGGCATTATTCTGCTCTTGTTTTCACATATACTGTTTATAATAAGATTTTCCCTAATTAGTCAAAAAAGTTACTTTTGAGAAGAATGTGTTATTTTGATGTTTTCACTGAGCTTGTCGACACGAACACTGCTGAGTTTCATTTACATTTATTCTAATTCCCAGTAAGAACTTACTTTGGAAAAAGTGTGATTCTGAGCACATTTTTACTTATAATGCTTAGATTAATCTAAATTCGCTCTAACTTTCAAGAACTGGTTTCCTTGACAAAGAATGTGAAGTTCTGAACTTATTTTAAAACATGCTGCTTCTTTTCATTTAGTTTCACCCTAACTCACAATGGGAAATTACTTCTGAGAAGAATGTGTCGTTCTAAGCTTATTTTCACTTATATTACTTAATTTCACTTAGAGTTGCACTAAATCGCCATAGGCAGTTATTTTTTAGAACTACATGTGATTCTGTGCTTGTACATGTACAGCTTAGTTTTATCTTCATTAATTCTAACTCTCCACAAGATATTACTTTTCAAAAAAATTTGTGATTCTGAGAATTTTTTTTTTTGTTTTTTTGTTTTGTTTTGTTTTGTTTTTTTTGAGTTGGAGTCTCACTCTGTCGCCCAGACTGGAGTGCAGTGGCCGCTTCCGGCCACCGCAGCCTCAACCTGCGGGGCCCCGGGCGATCCTTCCGCCTCAGCCTTCCAAGTAGCCAGAATTACAGGCATGCGCTCCCACGCCCGGCTAATTTTTTGATTTATTGTAGAGATGAGGTCTCGCTGCCCAGGCGGGTCTCGAACCCGCGGGCTCAGGCAATCCACTCATCTCAGCCTCCCAAAGGCGCGGGATTACAGGCTGAGTCACAGAGCCCGGCCTGAGAATGTTTTAAAATTAATCTTTAGGCTGGGTGTGGTGGCTTATACCTGTAATCTCAGCACTTTGGGGAGACCAACGCAGGAGGATTGCTTGAGCCCAGGAGTTGGAGACCAGCCTGGGCAACATAGCAAGACTCCATCTCTATTTTAAAAAATAAAAATTTTTTAAAAAGAAAAAAATAATAAGTTATTGGTTTCATTTAGATCTACTTTAACTCACTATAAAAATTTATTTAGGGACTTATATGCTTTTAAGTTATTTGCACATAAATTGCTTAGTTTTGCTAGGTTTATTCCAACTAATAATGAGAAGTTACTTTGGAGAAGAATGTGTGATTCTGAGATTGTTTTCACAGAAAGTACTTAGTTTCATTTAGATTTACTTTAATTCACTTAAGATTTTTTTTTTTTTTTTTTTTTTGAGTTGGAGTCTCACTCTGTCGCCCAGACTGGAGTGCAGTGGCCGCTCCCGGCCACCGCAGCCTCGACCTGCTGGGCTCCAGTGATCCTTCCGCCTCAGCCTTCTGAGTAGCCGGAATTACAGGCATGCGCTACCATGCCCAGCTGATTTTTTTATTTATTGTAGAGATGAGGTCTTGCTGCCCAGGTGGGTCTCGAACCCGCGGGCTCAGGAAATCCACTCACCTCAGCCTCCCAAAGGAGCGGGATTACAGGCTGAGCCACCGAGCCCCGGCACTTAAGAATTTTTTTAGGGTCAAGTTATTTGAATGCAAATTGCTTAGTCTTATCTAGATTTTTTTCCAAGTCATATTGAGTTACATTGGAGAAGAAGGTACAGCTCAATTCTGCCTCCACCAAAGATGGACAGGGACCAGATTTGCCCTTTTACCTGAAACAACCAAAGAAAACTTTTTTTAAAAAATGAAGCAATAGGTTGAGCCCCGGAGAGAAGGCAACCAAGGACTGAGAGATGAGAAACAAACGAGGTGAGGATTTGTGATTCCCCCAGTTTACTGCCC